>HG993125.1:15314265-15897235 GCA_905231855.2 Eristalis tenax | reverse complement strand
CCTGCCACGAGGTTGAAGTAGAAAAATCGATGCCCTTTAAAGAAGTATAGAGGAAGACAGGATATGTAGTAGACCAGGATATCTACTGGGTACACCTAAAATCAAAGGACATAGTAAAATGAATGAACTGCCAGCGATTTAGGCACATTGCACCCAACTGTGGGTTACAATAGCTAGTTTTAGTTTAGTTTCAAACGTAGTGACACTAAGACACTACAACGACGTTGAATTTACAGATCACTTACAGCTATAAAAACAATATATGGACTCTGTATGTGATTGTGTGTTTGTGACGCCGAACGACGTAGGATGAATACATAAGATTTAACCCTAATTTTGTATTGATAGGAATAAAAGTTGTTTAATATGCTCAAATTTAGTGTAGAAATAACAATAAATCCATAATTTGAGTGTCATTGCGCTTTAATGGAGGTTAATTCCAATCACAGAAAGGACTATTTTTTTTAATGAAAACGAAACGTTTTTATATGATATTGGGTGAAGTAATTAGTGTAAATTGCCCTTTCATTTTTGGATGAAAAATAACGATAAAGTAATCAGTGTATTGGAAACCAGTGACAATAAAAATAATTAGTGAAAAGTGCAGTTATAGTGCTTCCAAGCCCACCATGGAGCAGCCACAAGCTGCCAATGAGGCCTTCAACATACAAAAGTTAAAAAAGGAAGCCGGTCTGAAGTTTTGTCCAAGAATTCGGGGCCTGCTTCAAAAGCTATCGGATGAAGAGGATGACTTGTCTGGCTCGGATGCCGTATCGGAGTATGAGGTATGCAGAGAGTCCGAGGCCGAGTCCGCTCCATCCGAGTCTCCGCCCACCAGCCAATATAGCGACCGAATCGCGTAGGGTATCCCAAAACGTAGTGACACTAAGTCACTACAACGACGTTGAATTTACAGATCACTTACAGCTATAAAAACAATATATGGACTCTGTATGTGATTGTGTGTTTGTGACGCCGAACGACGTAGGATGAATATATAAGATTTAACCCTAATTTTGTATTGATAGGAATAAAAGTTGTTTAATATGCTCAAATTTAGTGTAGAAATAACAATTAATCCATAATTTGAGTGTAATTGCGCTTTAATGGAGGTTAATTCCAATCACAGAGAGGACTATTTTCTTTTAATGAAAACGAAACGTTTTTATATGATATTGGGTGAAGTAATTAGTGTAAATTGCCCTTTCATTTTTGGATGAAAAATAACGATAAAGTAATCAGTGTATTGGAAACCAGTGACAATAAAAATAATTAGTGAACAGTGCAGTTATAGTGCTTCCAAGCCCACCATGGAGCAGCCACAAGCTGCCAATAAGGCCTTCAACATACAAACATTAAAGAAGGAAGCCGGTCTGAAGTTTTCGGGGCCTACTTCAAAAGCTATCGGATGAAGAGGATGACTTGTCTGGCTCGGATGCCGTATCGGTGTATGAGGTATGCAGAGAGTCCGAGGCCGAGTCCGCTCCATCCGAGTCTCCGCCCACCAGCCAATATAGCGACCGAATGGCGTAGGGTATCCCAAAACGTAGTGACACTAAGTCACTACAACGACGTTGAATTTACAGATCACTTACAGCTATAAAAACAATATATCGACTATGTATGTGATTGTGTGTTTGTGACGCCGAACGACGTAGGATGAATATATAAGATTTAACCCTAATTTTGTATTGATAGGAATAAAAGTTGCGTAATATGCTCAAATTTAGTGTAGAAATAACAATAAATCCATAATTTGAGTGTCATTGCGCTTTAATGAAGGTTAATTCCAATCACAGAAAGGACTATTTTTTTAATGAAAACGAAACGTTTTTATATGAAATTCGGTGAAGTAATTAGTGTAAATTGCCCTTTCATTTTTGGATGAAAAATAACGATAAAGTAATCAGTGTATTGGAAACCAGTGACAATAAAAATAATTAGTGAAAAGTGCAGTTATAGTGCTTCCAAGCCCACCATGGAGCAGCCACAAGCTGCCAATGAGGCCTTCAACATACAAACATTAAAAAAGGAAGCCGGTCTGAAGTGTTGTCCAAGAATAAGCAACGGAAAATCGACAACTATACTTAAGTCCCCAACGCCGAAAGGAAAAGCCTAATGGTAATTAAAGGAGTACACTATTCGCACACAGACGAAGAAACCCCAGAAGAATTTAAAAAACGAGGGAATACCAACAATCAAGGTATCTGCGTTTAATTCCTCGAAATCCAAGGACGCCAAGTTCACCTGCCACGAAGTTGAAGTAGAAAAATCGATGCCCTTTAAAGAAGTATAGAGGAAGACAGGATATGTAGTAGACCAGGATATCTTAGTCCCCAACGCCGAAAGGAAAAGAATAATGGTAATTAAAGAAGTACACTATTCGCACACAGACGAAGAAACCCCAGAAGAATTTAAAAAACGAGGGAATACCAACAATCAAGGTATCTGCGTTTAATTCCTCGAAATCCAAGGACGCCAAGTTCACATGCCTGCTTCAAAAGCTATCGGTTGAAAAGGATGACTTGTCTGGCTCGGATGCCGTATCGGAGTATGAGGTATGCAGAGAGTCCGAGGCCGAGTCCGCTCCATCCGAGTCTCCGCCCACCAGCCAATATAGCGACCGACTGGCGTAGGATATCCCATGTCCATTGCCAGCCCCAGGACCAGGGCAGAAGAGGTGTCTGAAGACACGTAAAAAATCTCAGCAAGGGGAAAACAATCATCAACAAACAAACCGTAGAAGGATTAAAAAAGTCAAGATTTTCCTTAAGCAACGGAAAATCGACAACTATACTTAAGTCCCCAACGCCGAAAGGAAAAGCCTAATGGTAATTAAAGGAGTACACTATTCGCACACAGACGAAGAAACCCCAGAAGAATTTAAAAAACGAGGGAATACCAACAATCAAGGTATCTGCGTTTAATTCCTCGAAATCCAAGGACGCCAAGTTCACCTGCCACGAGGTTGAAGTAGAAAAATCGATGCCCTTTAAAGAAGTATAGAGGAAGACAGGATATGTAGTAGACCAGGATATCTACTGGGTACACCTAAAATCAAAGGACATAGTAAAATGAATGAACTGCCAGCGATTTAGGCACATTGCACCCAACTGTGGGTTACAATAGCTAGTTTTAGTTTAGTTTCAAACGTAGTGACACTAAGACACTACAACGACGTTGAATTTACAGATCACTTACAGCTATAAAAACAATATATGGACTCTGTATGTGATTGTGTGTTTGTGACGCCGAACGACGTAGGATGAATACATAAGATTTAACCCTAATTTTGTATTGATAGGAATAAAAGTTGTTTAATATGCTCAAATTTAGTGTAGAAATAACAATAAATCCATAATTTGAGTGTCATTGCGCTTTAATGGAGGTTAATTCCAACCACAGAAAGGACTATTTTTTTAATGAAAACGAAACGTTTTTATATGATATTGGGTGAAGTAATTAGTGTAAATTGCCCTTTCATTTTTGGATGAAAAATAACGATAAAGTAATCAGTGTATTGGAAACCAGTGACAATAAAAATAATTAGTGAAAAGTGCAGTTATAGTGCTTCCAAGCCCACCATGGAGCAGCCACAAGCTGCCAATGAGGCCTTCAACATACAAAAGTTAAAAAAGGAAGCCGGTCTGAAGTTTTGTCCAAGAATTCGGGGCCTGCTTCAAAAGCTATCGGATGAAGAGGATGACTTGTCTGGCTCGGATGCCGTATCGGAGTATGAGGTATGCAGAGAGTCCGAGGCCGAGTCCGCTCCATCCGAGTCTCCGCCCACCAGCCAATATAGCGACCGAATGGCGTAGGGTATCCCAAAACGTAGTGACACTAAGTCACTACAACGACGTTGAATTTACAGATCACTTACAGCTATAAAAACAATATATCGACTATGTATGTGATTGTGTGTTTGTGACGCCGAACGACGTAGGATGAATATATAAGATTTAACCCTAATTTTGTATTGATAGGAATAAAAGTTGTTTAATATGATCAAATTTAGTGTAGAAATAACAATAAATCCATAATTTGAGTGTCATTGCGCTTTAATGAAGGTTAATTCTAATCACAGAAAGGACTATTTTTTAATGAAAACGAAACGTTTTTATATGAAATTCGGTGAAGTAATTAGTGTAAATTGCCCTTTCATTCTTGGATGAAAAATAACGATAAAGTAATCAGTGTATTGGAAACCAGTGACAATAAAAATAATTAGTAGAAGGATTAAAAAACTCAAGATTTTCCTTAAACAACGGAAAATCGGCAACTATACTTAAGTCCCAAACGCCGAAAGGAAAAGCCTAATGGTAATTAAAGGAGTACACTATTCGCACACAGGCGAAGAAACCCTAGAAGAATTTAAAAAAACAAGGGAATACCAACCATCAAGGTATCTGCGTTCAATTCCTCGAAATCCAAGGACGCCAAGTTCACCTGCCACGAGGTTGAAGTAGAAAAATCGAAGCCCTTTAAAGAAGTATAGAGGAAGACAGGATATGTAGTAGACCAGGATATCTACTGGGTACACCTAAAATCAAAGGACATAGTAAAATGAATGAACTGCCAAGAATTTAAAAAACGAGGGAATACCAAAAATCAAGGCATCTGCGTTTAATTCCTCGAAATCCAAGGACGCCAAGTTCACATGCCTGCTTCAAAAGCTATCGGATGAAGAGGATGACTTGTCTGGCTCGGATGCCGTATCGGAGTATGAGGTATGCAGAGAGTCCGAGGCCGAGTCCGCTCCATCCGAGTCTCCGCCCACCAGCCAATATAGCGACCGAATGGCGTAGGATATCCCATGTCCATTGCCAGCCCCAGGACCAGGGCAGAAGAGGTGTCTGAAGACACGTAAAAAATCTCAGCAAGGGGAAAACAATCATCAACAAACAAACCGTAGAAGGAATAAAAAAGTCAAGATTTTCCTCAAGCAACGGAAAATCGACAACTATACTTAAGTCCCCAACGCCGAAAGGAAAAGCCTAATGGTAATTAAAGGAGTACACTATTCGCACACAGACGAAGAAACCCAAGAAGAATTTAAAAAACCAGGGAATACCAACAATCAAGGTATCTGCGTTTAATTCCTCGAAATCCACGGACGCCAAGTTCACCTGCCACGACGTGGTTGAAGTAGAAAAATCGATGCCCCTTAAAGAAGTATAGAGGAAGACAGGATATGTAGTAGACCAGGATATCTACTGGGTACACCTAAAATCAAAGGACATAGTAAAATGAATGAACTGCCAGCGATTTAGGCACATTGCACCCAACTGTGGGTTACAATAGCTAGTTTTAGTTTAGTTTCAAACGTAGTGACACTAAGACACTACAACGACGTTGAATTTACAGATCACTTACAGCTATAAAAACAATATATGGACTCTGTATGTGATTGTGTGTTTGTGACGCCGAACGACGTAGGATGAATACATAAGATTTAACCCTAATTTTGTATTGATAGGAATAAAAGTTGTTTAATATGCTCAAATTTAGTGTAGAAATAACAATAAATCCATAATTTGAGTGTCATTGCGCTTTAATGGAGGTTAATTCCAACCACAGAAAGGACTATTTTTTTTAATGAAAACGAAACGTTTTTATATGATATTGGGTGAAGTAATTAGTGTAAATTGCCCTTTCATTTTTGGATGAAAAATAACGATAAAGTAATCAGTGTATTGGAAACCAGTGACAATAAAAATAATTAGTGAAAAGTGCAGTTATAGTGCTTCCAAGCCCACCATGGAGCAGCCACAAGCTGCCAATGAGGCCTTCAACATACAAACATTAAAAAAGGACGCCGGTCTGAAGTGTTGTCCAAGAATAAGCAACGGAAAATCGACAACTATACTTAAGTCCCCAACGCCGAAAGGAAAAGCCTAATGGTAATTAAAGGAGTACACTATTCGCACACAGACGAAGAAACCCCAGAAGAATTTAAAAAACGAGGGAATACCAACAATCAAGGTATCTGCGTTTAATTCCTCGAAATCCAAGGACGCCAAGTTCACATGCCTGCTTCAAAAGCTATCGGTTGAAGAGGATGACTTGTCTGGCTCGGATGCCGTATCGGAGTATGAGGTATGCAGAGAGTCCGAGGCCGAGTCCGCTCCATCCGAGTCTCCGCCCACCAGCCAATATAGCGACCGAATGGCGTAGGATATCCCATGTCCATTGCCAGCCCCAGGACCAGGGCAGAAGAGGTGTCTGAAGACACGTAAAAAATCTCAGCAAGGGGAAAACAATCATCAACAAACAAACCGTAGAAGGATTAAAAAAGTCAAGATTTTCCTTAAGCAACGGAAAATCGACAACTATACTTAAGTCCCCAACGCCGAAAGGAAAAGCCTAATGGTAATTAAAGGAGTACACTATTCGCACACAGACGAAGAAACCCCAGAAGAATTTAAAAAACGAGGGAATACCAACAATCAAGGTATCTGCGTTTAATTCCTCGAAATCCAAGGACGCCAAGTTCACCTGCCACGAGGTTGAAGTAGAAAAATCGATGCCCTTTAAAGAAGTATAGAGGAAGACAGGATATGTAGTAGACCAGGATATCTACTGGGTACACCTAAAATCAAAGGACATAGTAAAATGAATGAACTGCCAGCGATTTAGGCACATTGCACCCAACTGTGGGTTACAATAGCTAGTTTTAGTTTAGTTTCAAACGTAGTGACACTAAGACACTACAACGACGTTGAATTTACAGATCACTTACAGCTATAAAAACAATATATGGACTCTGTATGTGATTGTGTGTTTGTGACGCCGAACGACGTAGGATGAATATATAAGATTTAACCCTAATTTTGTGTTGATAGGAATAAAAGTTGTTTAATATGCTCAAATTTAGTGTAGAAATAACAATAAATCCATAATTTGAGTGTCATTGCGCTTTAATGGAGGTTAATTCCAATCACAGAAAGGACTATTTTTTTTAATGAAAACGAAACGTTTTTATATGATATTGGGTGAAGTAATTAGTGTAAATTGCCCTTTCATTTTTGGATGAAAAATAACGATAAAGTAATCAGTGTATTAGAAACCAGTGACAATAAAAATAATTAGTGAAAAGTGCAGTTATAGTGCTTCCAAGCCCACCATGGAGCAGCCACAAGCTGCCAATGAGGCCTTCAACATACAAAAGTTAAAAAAGGAAGCCGGTCTGAAGTTTTGTCCAAGAATACGGGGCCTGCTTCAAAAGCTATCGGATGAAGAGGATGACTTGTCTGGCTCGGATGCCGTATCGGAGTATGAGGTATGCAGAGAGTCCGAGGCCGAGTCCGCTCCATCCGAGTCTCCGCCCACCAGCCAATATAGCGACCGAATGGCGTAGGGTATCCCAAAACGTAGTGACACTAAGTCACTACAACGACGTTGAATTTACAGATCACTTACAGCTATAAAAACAATATATCGACTATGTATGTGATTGTGTGTTTGTGACGCCGAACGACGTAGGATGAATATATAAGATTTAACCCTAATTTTGTATTGATAGGAATAAAAGTTGTTTAATATGATCAAATTTAGTGTAGAAATAACAATAAATCCATAATTTGAGTGTCATTGCGCTTTAATGAAGGTTAATTCTAATCACAGAAAGGACTATTTTTTAATGAAAACGAAACGTTTTTATATGAAATTCGGTGAAGTAATTAGTGTAAATTGCCCTTTCATTCTTGGATGAAAAATAACGATAAAGTAATCAGTGTATTGGAAACCAGTGACAATAAAAATAATTAGTAGAAGGATTAAAAAACTCAAGATTTTCCTTAAACAACGGAAAATCGGCAACTATACTTAAGTCCCAAACGCCGAAAGGAAAAGCCTAATGGTAATTAAAGGAGTACACTATTCGCACACAGGCGAAGAAACCCTAGAAGAATTTAAAAAAACAAGGGAATACCAACCATCAAGGTATCTGCGTTCAATTCCTCGAAATCCAAGGACGCCAAGTTCACCTGCCACGAGGTTGAAGTAGAAAAATCGAAGCCCTTTAAAGAAGTATAGAGGAAGACAGGATATGTAGTAGACCAGGATATCTACTGGGTACACCTAAAATCAAAGGACATAGTAAAATGAATGAACTGCCAAGAATTTAAAAAACGAGGGAATACCAAAAATCAAGGCATCTGCGTTTAATTCCTCGAAATCCAAGGACGCCAAGTTCACATGCCTGCTTCAAAAGCTATCGGATGAAGAGGATGACTTGTCTGGCTCGGATGCCGTATCGGAGTATGAGGTATGCAGAGAGTCCGAGGCCGAGTCCGCTCCATCCGAGTCTCCGCCCACCAGCCAATATAGCGACCGAATGGCGTAGGATATCCCATGTCCATTGCCAGCCCCAGGACCAGGGCAGAAGAGGTGTCTGAAGACACGTAAAAAATCTCAGCAAGGGGAAAACAATCATCAACAAACAAACCGTAGAAGGAATAAAAAAGTCAAGATTTTCCTCAAGCAACGGAAAATCGACAACTATACTTAAGTCCCCAACGCCGAAAGGAAAAGCCTAATGGTAATTAAAGGAGTACACTATTCGCACACAGACGAAGAAACCCAAGAAGAATTTAAAAAACCAGGGAATACCAACAATCAAGGTATCTGCGTTTAATTCCTCGAAATCCACGGACGCCAAGTTCACCTGCCACGACGTGGTTGAAGTAGAAAAATCGATGCCCTTTAAAGAAGTATAGAGGAAGACAGGATATGTAGTAGACCAGGATATCTACTGGGTACACCTAAAATCAAAGGACATAGTAAAATGAATGAACTGCCAGCGATTTAGGCACATTGCACCCAACTGTGGGTTACAATAGCTAGTTTTAGTTTAGTTTCAAACGTAGTGACACTAAGGCACTACAACGACGTTGAATTTACAGATCACTTACAGCTATAAAAACAATATATGGACTCTGTATGTGATTGTGTGTTTGTGACGCCGAACGACGTACGATGAATATATAAGATTTAACCCTAATTTTGTATTGATAGGAATAAAAGTTGTTTAATATGATCAAATTTAGTGTAGAAATAACAATAAATCCATAATTTGAGTGTCATTGCGCTTTAATGAAGGTTAATTCTAATCACAGAAAGGACTATTTTTTAATGAAAACGAAACGTTTTTATATGAAATTCGGTGAAGTAATTAGTGTAAATTGCCCTTTCATTCTTGGATGAAAAATAACGATAAAGTAATCAGTGTATTGGAAACCAGTGACAATAAAAATAATTAGTAGAAGGATTAAAAAACTCAAGATTTTCCTTAAACAACGGAAAATCGGCAACTATACTTAAGTCCCAAACGCCGAAAGGAAAAGCCTAATGGTAATTAAAGGAGTACACTATTCGCACACAGGCGAAGAAACCCTAGAAGAATTTAAAAAAACAAGGGAATACCAACCATCAAGGTATCTGCGTTCAATTCCTCGAAATCCAAGGACGCCAAGTTCACCTGCCACGAGGTTGAAGTAGAAAAATCGAAGCCCTTTAAAGAAGTATAGAGGAAGACAGGATATGTAGTAGACCAGGATATCTACTGGGTACACCTAAAATCAAAGGACATAGTAAAATGAATGAACTGCCAAGAATTTAAAAAACGAGGGAATACCAAAAATCAAGGCATCTGCGTTTAATTCCTCGAAATCCAAGGACGCCAAGTTCACATGCCTGCTTCAAAAGCTATCGGATGAAGAGGATGACTTGTCTGGCTCGGATGCCGTATCGGAGTATGAGGTATGCAGAGAGTCCGAGGCCGAGTCCGCTCCATCCGAGTCTCCGCCCACCAGCCAATATAGCGACCGAATGGCGTAGGATATCCCATGTCCATTGCCAGCCCCAGGACCAGGGCAGAAGAGGTGTCTGAAGACACGTAAAAAATCTCAGCAAGGGGAAAACAATCATCGACAAACAAACCGTAGAAGGAATAAAAAAGTCAAGATTTTCCTCAAGCAACGGAAAATCGACAACTATACTTAAGTCCCCAACGCCGAAAGGAAAAGCCTAATGGTAATTAAAGGAGTACACTATTCGCACACAGACGAAGAAACCCAAGAAGAATTTAAAAAACCAGGGAATACCAACAATCAAGGTATCTGCGTTTAATTCCTCGAAATCCACGGACGCCAAGTTCACCTGCCACGACGTGGTTGAAGTAGAAAAATCGATGCCCTTTAAAGAAGTATAGAGGAAGACAGGATATGTAGTAGACCAGGATATCTACTGGGTACACCTAAAATCAAAGGACATAGTAAAATGAATGAACTGCCAGCGATTTAGGCACATTGCACCCAACTGTGGGTTACAATAGCTAGTTTTAGTTTAGTTTCAAACGTAGTGACACTAAGGCACTACAACGACGTTGAATTTACAGATCACTTACAGCTATAAAAACAATATATGGACTCTGTATGTGATTGTGTGTTTGTGACGCCGAACGACGTACGATGAATATATAAGATTTAAATCTAATTTTGTATTAATAGGAATAAAAGTTGTTTAATATGCTCAAATTTAGTGTAGAAATAACAATAAATCCATAATTTGAGTGTCATTGCGCTTTAATGGAGGTTAATTCCAATCACAGAGAGGACTATTTTCTTTTAATGAAAACGAAACGTTTTTATATGATATTGGGTGAAGTAATTAGTGTAAATTGCCCTTTCATTTTTGGATGAAAAATAACGATAAAGTAATCAGTGTATTGGAAACCAGTGACAATAAAAATAATTAGTGAAAAGTGCAGTTATAGTGCTTCCAAGCCCACCATGGAGCAGCCACAAGCTGCCAATGAGGCCTTCAACATACAAAAGTTAAAAAAGGAAGCCGGTCTGAAGTTTTGTCCAAGAATTCGGGGCCTGCTTCAAAAGCTATCGGATGAAGAGGATGACTTGTCTGGCTCGGAGTATGAGGTATGCAGAGAGTCCGAGGCCGAGTCCGCTCCATCCGAGTCTCCGCCCACCAGCCAATATAGCGACCGAATATCGTAGGGTATCCCAAAACGTAGTGACACTAAGTCACTACAACGACGTTGAATTTACAGATCACTTACAGCTATAAAAACAATATATAGACTATGTATGTGATTGTGTGTTTGTGACGCCGAACGACATAGGATGAATATATAAGATTTAACCCTAATTTTGTATTGATAGGAATAAAAGTTGTTTAATATGCTCAAATTTAGTGGAGAAATACCAATAAATCCATAATTTGAGTGTCATTGCGCTTTAATGAAGGTTAATTCCAATCGCAGAAAGGACTATTTTTTTAATGAAAACGAAACGTATTTATATGAATTTCGGTGAAGTAATTAGTGTAAATTGCCCTTTCATTTTTGGATGAAAAATAACGATAAAGTAATCAGTGTATTGGAAACCAGTGACAATAAAAATAATTAGTGAAAAGTGCAGTTATAGTGCTTCCAAGCCCACCATGGAGCAGCCACAAGCTGCCAATGAGGCCTTCAACATACAAAAGTTAAAAAAGGAAGCCGGTCTGAAGTTTTGTCCAAGAATTCGGGGCCTGCTTCAAAAGCTATCGGATGAAGAGGATGACTTGGCTGGCTCGGATGCCGTATCGGTGTATGAGGTATGCAGAGAGTCCGAGGCCGAGTACGCTTCATCCGAGTCGCCGCCCACCAGCCAATATAGCGACCGAATGGCGTAGGGTATCCCAAAACGTAGTGACACTAAGTCACTACAACGACGTTGAATTTACAGATCACTTGCAGCTATAAAAACAATATATCGACTATGTATGTGATTGTGTGTTTGTGACGCCGAACGACGTAGGGTGAATATATAAGATTTAACCCTAATTTTGTATTGATAGGAATAAAAGTTGTTTAATATGCTCAAATTTAGTGTAGAAATAACAATAAATCCATAATTTGAGTGTCATTGCGCTTTAATGAAGGTTAATTCCAATCACAGAAAGCACTATTTTTTTAATGAAAACGAAACGTTTTTATATGAATTTCGGTGAAGTAATTAGTGTAAATTGCCCTTTCATTTTTGGATGAAAAATAACGATAAAGTAATCAGTGTATTGGAAACCAGTGACAATAAAAATAATTAGTGAAAAGTGCAGTTATAGTGCTTCCAAGCCCACCATGGGGCAGCCACAAGCTGCCAATGAGGCCTTCAACATACAAACATTAAAAAAGGAAGCCGGTCTGAAGTGTTGTCCAAGAATTCGGGGCCTGCTTCAAAAGCTATCGGATGAAGAGGATGACTTGTCTGGCTCGGATGCCGTATCGGAGTATGAGGTATGCAGAGAGTCCGAGGCCGAGTCCGCTCCATCCGAGTCTCCGCCCACCAGCCAATATAGCGACCGAATGGCGTAGGATATCCCATGTCCATTGCCAGCCCCAGGACCAGGGCAGAAGAGGTGTCTGAAGACACGTAAAAAATCTCAGCAAGGGGAAAACAATCATCAACAAACAAACCGTAGAAGGAATAAAAAAGTCAAGATTTTCCTTAAGCAACGGAAAATCGACAACTATACTTAAGTCCCCAACGCCGAAAGGAAAAGCCTAATGGTAATTAAAGGAGTACACTATTCGCACACAGACGAAGAAACCCAAGAAGAATTTAAAAAACGAGGGAATACCAACAATCAAGGCATCTGCGTTTAATTCCTCGAAATCCACGGACGCCAAGTTCACCTGCCACGACGTGGTTGAAGTAGAAAAATCGATGCCCTTTAAAGAAGTATAGAGGAAGACAGGATATGTAGTAGACCAGGATATCTACTGGGTACACCTAAAATCAAAGGACATAGTAAAATGAATGAACTGCCAGCGATTTAGGCACATTGCACCCAACTGTGGGTTACAATAGCTAGTTTTAGTTTAGTTTCAAACGTAGTGACACTAAGGCACTGCAACGACGTTGAATTTACAGATCACTTACAGCTATAAAAACAATATATGGACTCTGTATGTGATTGTGTGTTTGTGACGACGAACGACGTACGATGAATATATAAGATTTAAATCTAATTTTGTGTTGATAGGAATAAAAGTTGTTTAATATGCTCAAATTTAGTGTAGAAATAACAATAAATCCATAATTTGAGTGTCATTGCGCTTTAATGGAGGTTAATTCCAATCACAGAGAGGACTATTTTCTTTTAATGAAAACGAAACGTTTTTATATGATATTGGGTGAAGTAATTAGTGTAAATTGCCTTTTCATTTTTGGATGAAAAATAACGATAAAGTAATCAGTGTATTGGAAACCAGTGACAATAAAAATAATTAGTGAAAAGTGCAGTTATAGTGCTTCCAAGCCCACCATGGAGCAGCCACAAGCTGCCAATGAGGCCTTCAACATACAAAAGTTAAAAAAGGAAGCCGGTCTGAAGTTTTGTCCAAGAATTCGGGGCCTGCTTCAAAAGCTATCGGATGAAGAGGATGACTTGTCTGGCTCGGATGCCGTATCGGAGTATGAGGTATGCAGAGAGTCCGAGGCCGAGTCCGCTCCAGCTGAGTCTCCGCCCACCAGCCAATATAGCGACCGAATATCGTAGGGTATCCCAAAACGTAGTGACACTAAGTCACTACAACGACGTTGAATTTACAGATCACTTACAGCTATAAAAACAATATATAGACTATGTATGTGATTGTGTGTTTGTGACGCCGAACGACGTAGGATGAATATATAAGATTTAACCCTAATTTTGTATTGATAGGAATAAAAGTTGTTTAATATGCTCAAATTTAGTGAAGAAATACCAATAAATCCATAATTTGAGTGTCATTGCGCTTTAATGAAGGTTAATTGCAATCACAGAAAGGACTATTTTTTTAATGAAAACGAAACGTATTTATATGAATTTCGGTGAAGTAATTAGTGTAAATTGCCCTTTCATTTTTGGATGAAAAATAACGATAAAGTAAGCAGTGTATTGGAAACCAGTGACAATAAAAATAATTAGTGAAAAGTGCAGTTATAGTGCTTCCAAGCCCACCATGGAGCAGCCACAAGCTGCCAATGAGGCCTTCAACATACAAAAGTTAAAAAAGGAAGCCGGTCTGAAGTTTTGTCCAAGAATTCGGGGCCTGCTTCAAAAGCTATCGGATGAAGAGGATGACTTGGCTGGCTCGGATGCCGTATCGGTGTATGAGGTATGCAGAGAGTCCGAGGCCGAGTACGCTTCATCCGAGTCGCCGCCCACCAGCCAATATAGCGACCGAATGGCGTAGTTTATCCCAAAACGTAGTGACACTAAGTCACTACAACGACGTTGAATTTACAGATCACTTGCAGCTATAAAAACAATATATCGACTATGTATGTGATTGTGTGTTTGTGACGCCGAACGACGTAGGGTGAATATATAAGATTTAACCCTAATTTTGTATTGATAGGAATAGAAGTTGTTTAATATGCTCAAATTTAGTGTAGAAATAACAATAAATCCATAATTTGAGTGTCATTGCGCTTTAATGAAGGTTAATTCCAATCACAGAAAGCACTATTTTTTTAATGAAAACGAAACGTTTTTATATGAATTTCGGTGAAGTAATTAGTGTAAATTGCCCTTTCATTTTTGGATGAAAAATAACGATAAAGTAATCAGTGTATTGGAAACCAGTGACAATAAAAATAATTAGTGAAAAGTGCAGTTATAGTGCTTCCAAGCCCACCATGGGGCAGCCACAAGCTGCCAATGAGGCCTTCAACATACAAACATTAAAAAAGGAAGCCGGTCTGAAGTGTTGTCCAAGAATTCGGGGCCTGCTTCAAAAGCTATCGGATGAAGAGGATGACTTGTCTGGCTCGGATGCCGTATCGGAGTATGAGGTATGCAGAGAGTCCGAGGCCGAGTCCGCTCCATCCGAGTCTCCGCCCACCAGCCAATACAGCGACCGAATGGCGTAGGATATCCCATGTCCATTGCCAGCCCCAGGACCAGGGCAGAAGAGGTGTCTGAAAACACGTAAAAAATCTCAGCAAGGGGAAAACAATCATCAACAAACAAACCGTAGAAGGATTAAAAAAGTCAAGATTTTCCTTAAACAACGGAAAATCGGCAACTATACTTAAGTCCCAAACGCCGAAAGGAAAAGCCTAATGGTAATTAAAGGAGTACACTATTCGCACACAGGCGAAGAAACCCTAGAAGAATTTAAAAAAACAAGGGAATACCAACCATCAAGGTATCTGCGTTCAATTCCTCGAAATCCAAGGACGCCAAGTTCACCTGCCACGACGTGGTTGAAGTAGAAAAATCGATGCCCTTTAAAGAAGTATAGAGGAAGACAGGATATGTAGTAGACCATTATATCTACTGGGTACACCTAAAATCAAAGGACATAGTAAAATGAATGAACTGCCAGCGATTTAGGCACATTGCGAAAAACGAAACGTTTTTATATGATATTGGGTGAAGTAATTAGTGTAAATTGCCCTTTCATTTTTGGATGAAAAATAACGATAAAGTAATCAGTGTATTGGAAACCAGTGACAATAAAAATAATTAGTGAAAAGTGCAGTTATAGTGCTTCCAAGCCCACCATGGAGCAGCCACAAGCTGCCAATGAGGCCTTCAACATACAAAAGTTAAAAAAGGAAGCCGGTCTGAAGTTTTGTCCAAGAATTCGGGGCCTGCTTCAAAAGCTATCGGATGAAGAGGATGACTTGTCTGGCTCGGATGCCGTATCGGAGTATGAGGTATGCAGAGAGTCCGAGGCCGAGTCCGCTCCATCCGAGTCTCCGCCCACCAGCCAATATAGCGACCGAATGGCGTAGGATATCCCATGTCCATTGCCAGCCCCAGGACCAGGGCAGAAGAGGTGTCTGAAGACACGTAAAAAATCTCAGCAAGGGGAAAACAATCATCAACAAACAAACCGTAGAAGGAATAAAAAAGTCAAGATTTTCCTTAAGCAACGGAAAATCGACAACTATACTTAAGTCCCCAACGCCGAAAGGAAAAGCCTAATGGTAATTAAAGGAGTACACTATTCGCACACAGACGAAGAAACCCAAGAAGAATTTAAAAAACGAGGGAATACCAACAATCAAGGCATCTGCGTTTAATTCCTCGAAATCCACGGACGCCAAGTTCACCTGCCACGACGTGGTTGAAGTAGAAAAATCGATGCCCTTTAAAGAAGTATAGAGGAAGACAGGATATGTAGTAGACCAGGATATCTACTGGGTACACCTAAAATCAAAGGACATAGTAAAATGAATGAACTGCCAGCGATTTAGGCACATTGCACCCAACTGTGGGTTACAATAGCTAGTTTTAGTTTAGTTTCAAACGTAGTGACACTAAGGCACTGCAACGACGTTGAATTTACAGATCACTTACAGCTATAAAAACAATATATGGACTCTGTATGTGATTGTGTGTTTGTGACGCCGAACGACGTAGGATGAATATATAAGATTTAAATCTAATTTTGTATTGATAGGAATAAAAGTTGTTTAATATGCTCAAATTTAGTGTAGAAATAACAATAAATCCATAATTTGAGTGTCATTGCGCTTTAATGGAGGTTAATTCCAATCACAGAGAGGACTATTTTCTTTTAATGAAAACGAAACGTTTTTATATGATATTGGGTGAAGTAATTAGTGTAAATTGCCCTTTCATTTTTGGATGAAAAATAACGATAAAGTAATCAGTGTATTGGAAACCAGTGACAATAAAAATAATTAGTGAAAAGTGCAGTTATAGTGCTTCCAAGCCCACCATGGAGCAGCCACAAGCTGCCAATGAGGCCTTCAACATACAAAAGTTAAAAAAGGAAGCCGGTCTGAAGTTTTGTCCAAGAATTCGGGGCCTGCTTCAAAAGCTATCGGATGAAGAGGATGACTTGTCTGGCTCGGATGCCGTATCGGAGTATGAGGTATGCAGAGAGTCCGAGGCCGAGTCCGCTCCAGCCGAGTCTCCGCCCACCAGCCAATATAGCGACCGAATATCGTAGGGTATCCCAAAACGTAGTGACACTAAGTCACTACAACGACGTTGAATTTACAGATCACTTACAGCTATAAAAACAATATATCGACTATGTATGTGATTGTGTGTTTGTGACGCCGAACGACGTAGGATGAATATATAAGATTTAACCCTAATTTTGTATTGATAGGTATAAAAGTTGTTTAATATGCTCAAATTTAGTGAAGAAATACCAATAAATCCATAATTTGAGTGTCATTGCGCTTTAATGAAGGTTAATTGCAATCACAGAAAGGACTATTTTTTTAATGAAAACGAAACGTATTTATATGAATTTCGGTGAAGTAATTAGTGTAAATTGCCCTTTCATTTTTGGATGAAAAATAACGATAAAGTAAGCAGTGTATTGGAAACCAGTGACAATAAAAATAATTAGTGAAAAGTGCAGTTATAGTGCTTCCAAGCCCACCATGGAGCAGCCACAAGCTGCCAATGAGGCCTTCAACATACAAAAGTTAAAAAAGGAAGCCGGTCTGAAGTTTTGTCCAAGAATTCGGTTCCTGCTTCAAAAGCTATCGGATGAAGAGGATGACTTGGCTGGCTCGGATGCCGTATCGGTGTATGAGGTATGCAGAGAGTCCGAGGCCGAGTACGCTTCATCCGAGTCGCCGCCCACCAGCCAATATAGCGACCGAATGGCGTAGGGTATCCCAAAACGTAGTGACAGTAAGTCACTACAACGACGTTGAATTTACAGATCACTTGCAGCTATAAAAACAATATATCGACTATGTATGTGATTGTGTGTTTGTGACGCCGAACGACGTAGGATGAATATATAAGATTTAACACTAATTTTGTATTGATAGGAATAAAAGTTGTTTAATATGCTCAAATTTAGTGTAGAAATAACAATAAATCCATAATTTGAGTGCCATTGCGCTTTAATGAAGGTTAATTCCAATCACAGAAAGCACTATTTTTTTAATGAAAACGAAACGTTTTTATATGAATTTCGGTGAAGTAATTAGTGTAAATTGCCCTTTCATTTTTGGATGAAAAATAACGATAAAGTAATCAGTGTATTGGAAACCAGTGACAATAAAAATAATTAGTGAAAAGTGCAGTTATAGTGCTTCCAAGCCCACCATGGGGCAGCCACAAGCTGCCAATGAGGCCTTCAACATACAAACATTAAAAAAGGAAGCCGGTCTGAAGTGTTGTCCAAGAATTCGGGGCCTGCTTCAAAAGCTATCGGATGAAGAGGATGACTTGTCTGGCTCGGATGCCGTATCGGAGTATGAGGTATGCAGAGAGTCCGAGGCCGAGTCCGCTCCATCCGAGTCTCCGCCCACCAGCCAATACAGCGACCGAATGGCGTAGGATATCCCATGTCCATTGCCAGCCCCAGGACCAGGGCAGAAGAGGTGTCTGAAAACACGTAAAAAATCTCAGCAAGGGAAAACAATCATCAACAAACAAACCGTAGAAGGATTAAAAAAGTCAAGATTTTCCTTAAACAACGGAAAATCGGCAACTATACTTAAGTCCCAAACGCCGAAAGGAAAAGCCTAATGGTAATTAAAGGAGTACACTATTCGCACACAGGCGAAGAAACCCTAGAAGAATTAAAAAAACAAGGGAATACCAACCATCAAGGTATCTGTGTTCAATTCCTCGAAATCCAAGGACGCCAAGTTCACCTGCCACGAGGTTGAAGTAGAAAAATCGAAGCCCTTTAAAGAAGTATAGAGGAAGACAGGATATGTAGTAGACCAGGATATCTACTGGGTACACCTAAAATCAAAGGACATAGTAAAATGAATGAACTGCAGCGATTTAGGCACATTGCACCCAACTGTGGGTTACAATAGCTAGTTTTAGTTTAGTTTCAAACGTAGTGACACTAAGACACTACAACGACGTTGAATTTACAGATCACTTACAGCTATAAAAACAATATATGGACTCTGTATGTGATTGTGTGTTTGTGACGCCGAACGACGTAGGATGAATATATAAGATTTAACCCTAATTTTGTATTGATAGGAATAAAAGTTGTTTAATATGCTCAAATTTAGTGTAGAAATAACAATAAATCCATAATTTGAGTGTCATTGCGCTTTAATGGAGGTTAATTCCAATCACAGAGAGGACTATTTTCTTTTAATGAAAACGAAACGTTTTTATATGAATTTCGGTGAAGTAATTAGTGTAAATTGCCCTTTCATTTTTGGATGAAAAATAACGATCAGTGTATTGGAAACCAGTGACAACAAAAATAATTAGTGAAAAGTGCAGTTATAGTGCTTCCAAGCCCACCATGGAGCAGCCACAAGCTGCCAATGAGGCCTTCAACATACAAACATTAAAAAAGGAAGCCGGTCCAAGAATAAGCAACGGAAAATCGACAACTATACTTAAGTCCCCAACGCCAAAAGGAAAAGCCTAATTTTAATTAAAGGAGTACACTATTCGCACACAGACGAAGAAACCCCAGAAGAATTTAAAAAACGAGGGAATACCAACAATCAAGGTATCTGAGTTTAATTCCTCGAAATCCAAGAACGCCAAGTTCACATGCCTGCTTCAAAAGCTATCGGATGAAGAGGATGACTTGTCTGGCTCGGATGCCGTATCGGAGTATGAGGTATGCAGAGAGTCCGAGGCCGAGTCCGCTCCATCCAAGTCTCCGCCCACCAGCCAATATAGCGACCGAATGGCGTAGGATATCCCATGTCCATTGCCAGCCCCAGGACCAGGGCAGAAGAGGTGTCTGAAGACACGTAAAAAATCTCAGCAAGGGGAAAACAATCATCAACAAACAAACCGTAGAAGGAATAAAAAAGTCAAGATTTTCCTTAAGCAACGGAAAATCGACAACTATACTTAAGTCCCCAACGCCGAAAGGAAAAGCCTAATGGTAATTAAAGGAGTACACTATTCGCACACAGACGAAGAAACCCCAGAAGAATTTAAAAAACGAGGGAATACCAACAATCAAGGCATCTGCGTTTAATTCCTCGAAATCCACGGACGCCAAGTTCACCTGCCACGAGGTTGAAGTAGAAAAATCGATGCCCTTTAAAGAAGTATAGAGGAAGACAGGATATGTAGTAGACCAGGATATCTACTGGGTACACCTAAAATCAAAGGACATAGTAAAATGAATGAACTGCCAGCGATTTAGGCACATTGCACCCAACTGTGGGTTACAATAGCTAGTTTTAGTTTAGTTTCAAACGTAGTGACACTAAGACACTACAACGACGTTGAATTTACAGATCACTTACAGCTATAAAAACAATATATGGACTCTGTATGTGATTGTGTGTTTGTGACGCCGAACGACGTAGGATGAATATATAAGATTTAAATCTAATTTTGTATTGATAGGAATAAAAGTTGTTTAATATGCTCAAATTTAGTGTAGAAATAACAATAAATCCATAATTTGAGTGTCATTGCGCTTTAATGGAGGTTAATTCCAATCACAGAGAGGACTATTTTCTTTTAATGAAAACGAAACGTTTTTATATGATATTGGGTGAAGTAATTAGTGTAAATTGCCCTTTCATTTTTGGATGAAAAATAACGATAAAGTAATCAGTGTATTGGAAACCAGTGACAATAAAAATAATTAGTGAAAAGTGCAGTTATAGTGCTTCCAAGCCCACCATGGAGCAGCCACAAGCTGCCAATGAGGCCTTCAACATACAAAAGTTAAAAAAGGAAGCCGGTCTGAAGTTTTGTCCAAGAATTCTGGGCCTGCTTCAAAAGCTATCGGATGAAGAGGATGACTTGTCTGGCTCGGATGCCGTATCGGAGTATGAGGTATGCAGAGAGTCCGAGGCCGAGTCCGCTCCATCCGAGTCTCCGCCCACCAGCCAATATAGCGACCGAATGGCGTAGGGTATCCCAAAACGTAGTGACACTAAGTCACTACAACGACGTTGAATTTACAGATCACTTACAGCTATAAAAACAATATATCGACTATGGAAAGTCCGCTCCATCCGAGTCTCCGCCCACCAGCCAATACAGCGACCAAATGGCGTAGGATATCCCATGTCCATTGCCAGCCCCAGGACCAGGGCAGAAGAGGTGTCTGAAGACACGTAAAAAATCTCAGCAAGGGGAAAACAATCATCAACAAACAAACCGTAGAAGAATTAAAAAAGTCAAGATTTTCCTTAAGCAACGGAAAATCGACAACTATACTTAAGTCCCCAACGCCGAAAGGAAAAGCCTAATGGTAATTAAAGGAGTACACTATTCGCACACAGACGAAGAAACCCCAGAAGAATTTAAAAAACGAGGGAATACCAACAATCAAGGTATCTGCGTTTAATTCCTCGAAATCCAAGGACGCCAAGTTCACCTGCCACGAGGTTGAAGTAGAAAAATCTATGCCCTTTAAAGAAGTATAGAGGAAGACAGGATATGTAGTAGACCAGGATATCTACTGGGTACACCTAAAATCAAAGGACATAGTAAAATGAATGAACTGCCAGCGATTTAGGCACATTGCACCCAACTGTGGGTTACAATAGCTAGTTTTAGTTTAGTTTAAAACGTAGTGACACTAAGACACTACAACGACGTTGAATTTACAGATCACTTACAGCTATAAAAACAATATATCGACTCTGTATGTGATTGTGTGTTTGTGACGCCGAACGACGTAGGATGAATATATAAGATTTAACCCTAATTTTGTATTGATAGGAATAAAAGTTGTTTAATATGCTCAAATTTAGTGTAGAAATAACAATAAATCCATTATTTTAGTGTCATTGCGCTTTAATGAAGGTTAATTCCAATCACAGAAAGGACTATTTTTTTAATGAAAACGAAACGTTTTTATATGAATTTCGGTGAAGTAATTAGTGTAAATTGCCCTTTCATTTTTGGATGAAAAATAACGATAAAGTAATCAGTGTATTGGAAACCAGTGACAATAAAAATAATTAGTGAAAAGTGCAGTTATAGTGCTTCCAAGCCCACCATGGAGCAGCCACAAGCTGCCAATGAGGCCTTCAACATACAAAAGTTAAAAAAGGAAGCCAGTCTGAAGTTTTGTCCAAGAATTCGGGGCCTGCTTCAAAAGCTATCGGATGAAGAGGATGACTTGTCTGGCTCGGATGCCGTATCGGAGTATGAGGTATGCAGAGAGTCCGAGGCCGAGTCCGCTCCATCCGAGTCTCCGCCCACCAGCCAATATAGCGACCGAATGGCGTAGGGTATCCCAAAACGTAGTGACACTAAGTCACTACAACGACGTTGAATTTACAGATCACTTACAGCTATAAAAACAATATATTGACTATGTATGTGATTGTGTGTTTGTGACGCCGAACGACGTAGGATGAATATATAAGATTTAACACTAATTTTGTATTGATAGGAATAAAAGTTGTTTAATATGCTCAAATTTAGTGTAGAAATAACAATAAATCCATAATTTGAGTGTCATTGCGCTTTAATGGAGGTTAATTCCAATCACAGAAAGGACTATTTTTTTTAATGAAAACGAAACGTTTTTATATGATATTGGGTGAAGTAATTGTGTAAATTGCCCTTTCGTTTTTGGATGAAAAATAACGATAAAGTAATCAGTGTATTGGAAACCAGTGACAATAAAAATAATTAGTGAAAAGTGCAGTTATAGTGCTTCCAAGCCCACCATGGAGCAGCCACAAGCTGCCAATGAGGCCTTCAACATACAAAAGTTAAAAAAGGAAGCCGGTCTGAAGTTTTGTCCAAGAATTCGGGGCCTGCTTCAAAAGCTATCGGATGAAGATAATGACTTGGCTGGCTCGGATGCCGTATCGGTGTATGAGGTATGCAGAGGGTCCGAGGCCGAGTCCGCTTCATCCGAGTCGCCGCCCACCAGCCAATATAGCGACCGAATGGCGTAGGGTATCCCAAAACGTAGTGACACTAAGTCACTACAACGACGTTGAATTTACAGATCACTTGCAGCTATAAAAACAATATATCGACTATGTATGTGATTGTGTGTTTGTGACGCCGAACGACGTAGGATGAATATATAAGATTTAACCCTAATTTTGTATTGATAGGAATAAAAGTTGTTTAATATGCTCAAATTTAGTGTAGAAATAACAATAAATCCATAATTTGAGTGTCTTTGCGCTTTAATGAAGGTTAATTCCAATCACAGAAAGGACTATTTTTTTAATGAAAACGAAACGTTTTTATATGAATTTCGGTGAAGTAATTAGTGTAAATTGCCCTTTCATTTTTGGATGAAAAATAACGATAAAGTAATCAGTGTATTGGAAACCAGTGACAATAAAAATAATTAGTGAAAAGTGCAGTTATAGTGCTTCCAAGCCCACCATGGAGCAGCCACAAGCTGCCAATGAGGCCTTCAACATACAAAAGTTAAAAAAGGAAGCCGGTCTGAAGTTTTGTCCAAGAATTCTGGGCCTGCTTCAAAAGCTATCGGATGAAGAGGATGACTTGTCTGGCTCGGATGCCGTATCGGAGTATGAGGTATGCAGAGAGTCCGAGGCCGAGTCCGCTCCATCCGAGTCTCCGCCCACCAGCCAATATAGCGACCGAATGGCGTAGGGTATCCCAAAACGTAGTGACACTAAGTCACTACAACGACGTTGAATTTACAGATCACTTACAGCTATAAAAACAATATATCGACTATGGAAAGTCCGCTCCATCCGAGTCTCCGCCCACCAGCCAATACAGCGACCGAATGGCGTAGGATATCCCATGTCCATTGCCAGCCCCAGGACCAGGGCAGAAGAGGTGTCTGAAGACACGTAAAAAATCTCAGCAAGGGGAAAACAATCATCAACAAACAATTCGTAGAAGAATTAAAAAAGTCAAGATTTTCCTTAAGCAACGGAAAATCGACAACTATACTTAAGTCCCCAACGCCGAAAGGAAAAGCCTAATGGTAATTAAAGGAGTACACTATTCGCACACAGACGAAGAAACCCCAGAAGAATTTAAAAAACGAGGGAATACCAACAATCAAGGTATCTGCGTTTAATTCCTCGAAATCCAAGGACGCCAAGTTCACCTGCCACGAGGTTGAAGTAGAAAAATCGATGCCCTTTAAAGAAGTATAGAGGAAGACAGGATATGTAGTAGACCAGGATATCTACTGGGTACACCTAAAATCAAAGGACATAGTAAAATGAATGAACTGCCAGCGATTTAGGCACATTGCACCCAACTGTGGGTTACAATAGCTAGTTTTAGTTTAGTTTAAAACGTAGTGACACTAAGACACTACAACGACGTTGAATTTACAGATCACTTACAGCTATAAAAACAATATATCGACTCTGTATGTGATTGTGTGTTTGTGACGCCGAACGACGTAGGATGAATATATAAGATTTAACCCTAATTTTGTATTGATAGGAATAAAAGTTGTTTAATATGCTCAAATTTAGTGTAGAAATAACAATAAATCCATTATTTTAGTGTCATTGCGCTTTAATGAAGGTTAATTCCAATCACAGAAAGGACTATTTTTTTAATGAAAACGAAACGTTTTTATATGAATTTCGGTGAAGTAGTTAGTGTAAATTGCCCTTTCATTTTTGGATGAAAAATAACGATAAAGTAATCAGTGTATTGGAAACCAGTGACAATAAAAATAATTAGTGAAAAGTGCAGTTATAGTGCTTCCAAGCCCACCATGGAGCAGCCACAAGCTGCCAATGAGGCCTTCAACATACAAAAGTTAAAAAAGGAAGCCAGTCTGAAGTTTTGTCCAAGAATTCGGGGCCTGCTTCAAAAGCTATCGGATGAAGAGGATGACTTGTCTGGCTCGGATGCCGTATCGGAGTATGAGGTATGCAGAGAGTCCGAGGCCGAGTCCGCTCCATCCGAGTCTCCGCCCACCAGCCAATATAGCGACCGAATGGCGTAGGGTATCCCAAAACGTAGTGACACTAAGTCACTACAACGACGTTGAATTTACAGATCACTTACAGCTATAAAAACAATATATTGACTATGTATGTGATTGTGTGTTTGTGACGCCGAACGACGTAGGATGAATATATAAGATTTAACACTAATTTTGTATTGATAGGAATAAAAGTTGTTTAATATGCTCAAATTTAGTGTAGAAATAACAATAAATCCATAATTTGAGTGTCATTGCGCTTTAATGGAGGTTAATTCCAATCACAGAAAGGACTATTTTTTTTAATGAAAACGAAACGTTTTTATTTGATATTGGGTGAAGTAATTGTGTAAATTGCCCTTTCATTTTTGGATGAAAAATAACGATAAAGTAATCAGTGTATTGGAAACCAGTGACAATAAAAAATAATTAGTGAAAAGTGCAGTTATAGTGCTTCCAAGCCCACCATGGAGCAGCCACAAGCTGCCAATGAGGCCTTCAACATACAAAAGTTAAAAAAGGAAGCCGGTCTGAAGTTTTGTCCAAGAATTCGGGGCCTGCTTCAAAAGCTATCGGATGAAGAGGATGAGTTGGCTGGCTCGGATGCCGTATCGGTGTATGAGGTATGCAGAGAGTCCGAGGCCGAGTACGCTTCATCCGAGTCGCCGCCCACCAGCCAATATAGCGACCGAATGGCGTAGGGTATCCCAAAACGTAGTGACACTAAGTCACTACAACGACGTTGAATTTACAGATCACTTACAGCTATAAAAACAATATATCGACTATGTATGTGATTGTGTGTTTGTGACGCCGAACGACGTAGGATGAATATATAAGATTTAACCCTAATTTTGTATTGATAATAATAAAAGTTGTTTAATATGCTCAAATTTAGTGTAGAAATAACAATAAATCCATAATTTGAGTGTCTTTGCGCTTTAATGAAGGTTAATTCCAATCACAGAAAGGACTATTTTTTTAATGAAAACGAAACGTTTTTATATGAAATTCGGTGAAGTAATTAGTGTAAATTGCCCTTTCATTTTTGGATGAAAAATAACGATAAAGTAATCAGTGTATTGGAAACCAGTGACAATAAAAATAATTAGTGAAAAGTGCATTTATAGTGCTTCCAAGCCCACCATGGAGCAGCCACAAGCTGCCAATGAGGCCTTCAACATACAAAAGTTAAAAAAGGAAGCCGGTCTGAAGTTTTGTCCAAGAATTCGGGGCCTGCTTCAAAAGCTATCGGATGAAGAGGATGAGTTGGCTGGCTCGGATGCCGTATCGGAGTATGAGGTATGCAGAGAGTCCGAGGCCGAGTCCGCTCCATCCGAGTCTCCGCCCACCAGCCAATATAGCGACCGAATGGCGTAGGATATCCCATGTCCATTGCCAGCCCCAGGACCAGGGCAGAAGAGGTGTCTGAAGACACGTAAAAAATCTCAGCAAGGGGAAAACAATCATCAACAAACAAACCGTAGAAGGATTAAAAAAGTCAAGATTTTCCTTAAGCAACGGAAAATCGACAACTATACTTAAGTCCCCAACGCCGAAAGGAAAAGCCTAATGGTAATTAAAGGAGTACCGATACCCACCATGGAGCAGCCACAAGCTGCCAATGAGGCCTTCAACATACAAACATTAAAGAAGGAAGCTGGTCTGAAGTTCTGTCCAATAATTCGGGGCCTACTTCAAAAGCTATCGGATGAAGAGGATGACTTGTCTGGCTCGGATGCCGTATCGGTGTATGAGGTATGCAGAGAGTCCGAGGCCGAGTCCGCTCCATCCGAGTCTCCGCCCACCAGCCAATATAGCGACCGAATGGCGTTGGGTATCCCAAAACGTAGTGACACTAAGTCACTACAACGACGTTGAATTTACAGATCACTTACAGCTATAAAAACAATATATCGACTATGTATGTGATTGTGTGTTTGTGACGCCGAACGACGTAGGATGAATATATAAGATTTAACCCTAATTTTGTATTGATAGGAATAAAAGTTGTTTAATATGCTCAAATTTAGTGTAGAAATAACAATAAATCCATAATTTGAGTGTCTTTGCGCTTTAATGAAGGTTAATTCCAATCACAGAAAGGACTATTTTTTTAATGAAAACGAAACGTTTTTATATGAAATTCGGTGAAGTAATTAGTGTAAATTGCCCTTTCATTTTTGGATGAAAAATAACGATAAAGTAATCAGTGTATTGGAAACCAGTGACAATAAAAATAATTAGTGAAAAGTGCAGTTATAGTGCTTCCAAGCCCACCATGGAGCAGCCACAAGCTGCCAATGAGGCCTTCAACATACAAAAGTTAAAAAAGGAAGCCGGTCTGAAGTTTTGTCCAAGAATTCGGGGCCTGCTTCAAAAGCTATCGGATGAAGAGGATGAGTTGGCTGGCTCGGATGCCGTATCGGAGTATGAGGTATGCAGAGAGTCCGAGGCCGAGTCCGCTCCATCCGAGTCTCCGCCCACCAGCCAATATAGCGACCGAATGGCGTAGGATATCCCATGTCCATTGCCAGCCCCAGGACCAGGGCAGAAGAGGTGTCTGAAGACACGTAAAAAATCTCAGCAAGGGGAAAACAATCATCAACAAACAAACCGTAGAAGGATTAAAAAAGTCAAGATTTTCCTTAAGCAACGGAAAATCGACAACTATACTTAAGTCCCCAACGCCGAAAGGAAAAGCCTAATGGTAATTAAAGGAGTACCAATACCCACCATGGAGCAGCCACAAGCTGCCAATGAGGCCTTCAACATAAAAACATTAAAGAAGGAAGCCGGTCTGAAGTTCTGTCCAAGAATTCGGGGCCTACTTCAACAGCTATCGGATGAAGAGGATGACTTGTCTGGCTCGGATGCCGTATCGGTGTATGAGGTATGCAGAGAGTCCGAGGCCGAGTCCGCTCCATCCGAGTCTCCGCCCACCAGCCAATATAGCGACCGAATGGCGTAGGGTATCCCAAAACGTAGTGACACTAAGTCACTACAACGACGTTGAATTTACAGATCACTTACAGCTATAAAAACAATATATCGACTATGTATGTGATTGTGTGTTTGTGACGCCGAACGACGTAGGATGAATATATAAGATTTAACCCTAATTTTGTATTGATAGGAATAAAAGTTGTTTAATATGCTCAAATTTAGTGTAGAAATAACAATAAATCCATAATTTGAGTGTCATTGCGCTTTAATGAAGGTTAATTAAAATCACAGAAAGGACTATTTTTTTAATGAAAACGAAACGTTTTTATATGAAATTCGGTGAAGTAATTAGTGTAAATTGCCCTTTCATTTTTGGATGAAAAATAACGATAAAGTAATCAGTGTATTGGAAACCAGTGGCAATAAAAATAATTAGTGAAAAGTGCAGTTATAGTGCTTCTAAGCCCACCATGGGGCAGCCACAAGCTGCCAATGAGGCCTTCAACATACAAACATTAAAAAAGGAAGCCGGTCTGAAGTGTTGTCCAAGAATTCGGGGCCTGCTTCAAAAGCTATCGGATGAAGAGGATGACTTGGCTGGCTCGGATGCCGTATCGGTGTATGAGGTATGCAGAGAGTCCGAGGCCGAGTCCGCTCCATCCGAGTCTCCGCCCACCAGCCAATATAGCGACCGAATGGCGTAGGATATCCCATGTCCATTGCCAGCCCCAGGACCAGGGCAGAAGAGGTGTCTGAAGACACGTAAAAAATCTCAGCAAGGGAAAACAATCATCAACAAACAAACCGTAGAAGGATTAAAAAAATCAAGATTTTGATTAAGCAACGGAAAATCGACAACTATACTTAAGTCCCCAACGCCGAAAGGAAAAGCCTAATGGTAATTAAAGGAGTACACTATTCGCACACAGACGAAGAAACCCCAGAAGAATTTAAAAAACGAGGGAATACCAACAATCAAGGTATCTGCGTTTAATTCCTCGAAATCCAAGGACGCCAAGTTCACCTGCCACGAGGTTGAAGTAGAAAAATCGATGCCCTTTAAAGAAGTATAGAGGAAGACAGGATATGTAGTAGACCAGGATATCTACTGGGTATACCTAAAATCAAAGGACATAGTAAAATTAATGAACTGCCAGCGATTTAGGCACGTTGCACCCAACTGTGGGTTACAATAGCTAGTTTTAGTTTAGTTTAAAACGTAGTGACACTAAGACACTACAACGACGTTGAATTTACAGATCACTTACAGCTATAAAAACAATATATCGACTATGTATGTGATTGTGTGTTTGTGACGCCGAACGACGTAGGATGAATATATAAGATTTAACCCTAATTTTGTATTGATAGGAATAAAAGTTGTTTAATATGCTCAAATTTAGTGTAGAAATAACAATAAATCCATAATTTGAGTGTCTTTGCGCTTTAATGAAGGTTAATTCCAATCACAGAAAGGACTATTTTTTTAATGAAAACGAAACGTTTTTATATGAAATTCGGTGAAGTAATTAGTGTAAATTGCCCTTTCATTTTTGGATGAAAAATAACGATAAAGTAATCAGTGTATTGGAAACCAGTGACAATAAAAATAATTAGTGAAAAGTGCAGTTATAGTGCTTCCAAGCCCACCATGGAGCAGCCACAAGCTGCCAATGAGGCCTTCAACATACAAAAGTTAAAAAAGGAAGCCGGTCTGAAGTTTTGTCCAAGAATTCGGGGCCTGCTTCAAAAGCTATCGGATGAAGAGGATGAGTTGGCTGGCTCGGATGCCGTATCGGAGTATGAGGTATGCAGAGAGTCCGAGGCCGAGTCCGCTCCATCCGAGTCTCCGCCCACCAGCCAATATAGCGACCGAATGGCGTAGGATATCCCATGTCCATTGCCAGCCCCAGGACCAGGGCAGAAGAGGTGTCTGAAGACACGTAAAAAATCTCAGCAAGGGGAAAACAATCATCAACAAACAAACCGTAGAAGGATTAAAAAAGTCAAGATTTTCCTTAAGCAACGGAAAATCGACAACTATACTTAAGTCCCCAACGCCGAAAGGAAAAGCCTAATGGTAATTAAAGGAGTACCAATACCCACCATGGAGCAGCCACAAGCTGCCAATGAGGCCTTCAACATACAAACATTAAAGAAGGAAGCCGGTCTGAAGTTCTGTCCAAGAATTCGGGGCCTACTTCAACAGCTATCGGATGAAGAGGATGACTTGTCTGGCTCGGATGCCGTATCGGTGTATGAGGTATGCAGAGAGTCCGAGGCCGAGTCCGCTCCATCCGAGTCTCCGCCCACCAGCCAATATAGCGACCGAATGGCGTAGGGTATCCCAAAACGTAGTGACACTAAGTCACTACAACGACGTTGAATTTACAGATCACTTACAGCTATAAAAACAATATATCGACTATGTATGTGATTGTGTGTTTGTGACGCCGAACGACGTAGGATGAATATATAAGATTTAACCCTAATTTTGTATTGATAGGAATAAAAGTTGTTTAATATGCTCAAATTTAGTGTAGAAATAACAATAAATCCATAATTTGAGTGTCATTGCGCTTTAATGAAGGTTAATTAAAATCACAGAAAGGACTATTTTTTTAATGAAAACGAAACGTTTTTATATGAAATTCGGTGAAGTAATTAGTGTAAATTGCCCTTTCATTTTTGGATGAAAAATAACGATAAGGTAATCAGTGTATTGGAAACCAGTGACAATAAAAATAATTAGTGAAAAGTGCAGTTATAGTGCTTCCAAGCCCACCATGGGGAAGCCACAAGCTGCCAATGAGGCCTTCAACATACAAACATTAAAAAAGGAAGCCGGTCTGAAGTGTTGTCCAAGAATTCGGGGCCTGCTTCAAAAGCTATCGGATGAAGAGGATGACTTGGCTGGCTCGGATGCCGTATCGGTGTATGAGGTATGCAGAGAGTCCGAGGCCGAGTCCGCTCCATCCGAGTCTCCGCCCACCAGCCAATATAGCGACCGAATGGCGTAGGGTATCCCAAAACGTAGTGACACTAAGTCACTACAACGACGTTGAATTTACAGATCACTTACAGCTATAAAAACAATATATCGACTATGTATGTGATTGTGTGTTTGTGACGCCGAACGACGTAGGATGAATATATAAGATTTAACCCTAATTTTGTATTGATAGGAATAAAAGTTGTTTAATATGCTCAAATTTAGTGTGGAAATAACAATAAATCCATAATTTGAGTGTCATTGCGCTTTAATGAAGGTTAATTCCAATCACAGAAAGGACTATTTTTTTAATGAAAACGAAACGTTTTTATATGAAATTCGGTGAAGTAATTAGTGTAAATTGCCCTTTCATTTTTGGATGAAAAATAACGATAAAGTAATCAGTGTATTGGAAACCAGTGGCAATAAAAATAATTAGTGAAAAGTGCAGTTATAGTGCTTCTAAGCCCACCATGGGGCAGCCACAAGCTGCCAATGAGGCCTTCAACATACAAACATTAAAAAAGGAAGCCGGTCTGAAGTGTTGTCCAAGAATTCGGGGCCTGCTTCAAAAGCTATCGGATGAAGAGGATGACTTGGCTGGCTCGGATGCCGTATCGGTGTATGAGGTATGCAGAGAGTCCGAGGCCGAGTCCGCTCCATCCGAGTCTCCGCCCACCAGCCAATATAGCGACCGAATGGCGTAGGGTATCCCAAAACGTAGTGACACTAAGTCACTACAACGACGTTGAATTTACAGATCACTTACAGCTATAAAAACAATATATAGACTATGTATGTGATTGTGTGTTTGTGACGCCGAACGACGTAGGATGAATATATAAGATTTAACCCTAATTTTGTATTGATAGGAATAAAAGTTGTTTAATATGCTCAAATTTAGTGTAGAAATAACAATAAATCCATAATTTGAGTGTCATTGCGCTTTAATGAAGGTTAATTCCAATCACAGAAAGGACTATTTTTTTAATGAAAACGAAACGTTTTTATATGAAATTCGGTGAAGTAATTAGTGTAAATTGCCCTTTCATTTTTGGATGAAAAATACCGATAAAGTAATCAGTGTATTGGAAACCAGTGACAATAAAAATAATTAGTGAAAAGTGCAGTTATAGTGCTTCCAAGCCCACCATGGGGCAGCCACAAGCTGCCAATGAGGCCTTCAACATACAAACATTAAAAAAGGAAGCCGGTCTGAAGTGTTGTCCAAGAATTCGGGGCCTGCTTCAAAAGCTATCGGATGAAGAGGATGACTTGGCTGGCTCGGATGCCGTATCGGTGTATGAGGTATGCAGAGAGTCCGAGGCCGAGTCCGCTCCATCCGAGTCTCCGCCCACCAGCCAATATAGCGACCGAATGGCGTAGGGTATCCCAAAACGTAGTGACACTAAGTCACTACAACGACGTTGAATTTACAGATCACTTACAGCTATAAAAACAATATATCGACTATGTATGTGATTGTGTGTTTGTGACGCCGAACGACGTAGGATGAATATATAAGATTTAACCCTAATTTTGTATTGATAGGAATAAAAGTTGTTTAATATGCTCAAACTTAGTGTAGAAATAACAATAAATCCATAATTTGAGTGTCATTGCGCTTTAATGAAGGTTAATTCCAATCACAGAAAGGACTATTTTTTTAATGAAAACGAAACGTTTTTATATGAAATTCGGTGAAGTAATTAGTGTAAATTGCCCTTTCATTTTTGGATGAAAAATAACGATAAAGTAATCAGTGTATTGGAAACCAGTGGCAATAAAAATAATTAGTGAAAAGTGCAGTTATAGTGCTTCTAAGCCCACCATGGGGCAGCCACAAGCTGCCAATGAGGCCTTCAACATACAAACATTAAAAAAGGAAGCCGGTCTGAAGTGTTGTCCAAGAATTCGGGGCCTGCTTCAAAAGCTATCGGATGAAGAGGATGACTTGGCTGGCTCGGATGCCGTATCGGTGTATGAGGTATGCAGAGAGTCCGAGGCCGAGTCCGCTCCATCCGAGTCTCCGCCCACCAGCCAATATAGCGACCGAATGGCGTAGGGTATCCCAAAACGTAGTGACACTAAGTCACTACAACGACGTTGAATTTACAGATCACTTACAGCTATAAAAACAATATATAGACTATGTATGTGATTGTGTGTTTGTGACGCCGAACGACGTAGGATGAATATATAAGATTTAACCCTAATTTTGTATTGATAGGAATAAAAGTTGTTTAATATGCTCAAATTTAGTGTAGAAATAACAATAAATCCATAATTTGAGTGTCATTGCGCTTTAATGAAGGTTAATTCCAATCACAGAAAGGACTATTTTTTTAATGAAAACGAAACGTTTTTATATGAAATTCGGTGAAGTAATTAGTGTAAATTGCCCTTTCATTTTTGGATGAAAAATACCGATAAAGTAATCAGTGTATTGGAAACCAGTGACAATAAAAATAATTAGTGAAAAGTGCAGTTATAGTGCTTCCAAGCCCACCATGGGGCAGCCACAAGCTGCCAATGAGGCCTTCAACATACAAACATTAAAAAAGGAAGCCGGTCTGAAGTGTTGTCCAAGAATTCGGGGCCTGCTTCAAAAGCTATCGGATGAAGAGGATGACTTGGCTGGCTCGGATGCCGTATCGGTGTATGAGGTATGCAGAGAGTCCGAGGCCGAGTCCGCTCCATCCGAGTCTCCGCCCACCAGCCAATATAGCGACCGAATGGCGTAGGGTATCCCAAAACGTAGTGACACTAAGTCACTACAACGACGTTGAATTTACAGATCACTTACAGCTATAAAAACAATATATCGACTATGTATGTGATTGTGTGTTTGTGACGCCGAACGACGTAGGATGAATATATAAGATTTAACCCTAATTTTGTATTGATAGGAATAAAAGTTGTTTAATATGCTCAAATTTAGTGTAGAAATAACAATAAATCCATAATTTGAGTGTCTTTGCGCTTTAATGAAGGTTAATTCCAATCACAGAAAGGACTATTTTTTTAATGAAAACGAAACGTTTTTATATGAAATTCGGTGAAGTAATTAGTGTAAATTGCCCTTGCATTTTTGGATGAAAAATAACGATAAAGTAATCAGTGTATTGGAAACCAGTGACAATAAAAATAATTAGTGAAAAGTGCAGTTATAGTGCTTCCAAGCCCACCATGGAGCAGCCACAAGCTGCCAATGAGGCCTTCAACATACAAAAGTTAAAAAAGGAAGCCGGTCTGAAGTTTTGTCCAAGAATTCGGGGCCTGCTTCAAAAGCTATCGGATGAAGAGGATGAGTTGGCTGGCTCGGATGCCGTATCGAAGTATGAGGTATGCAGAGAGTCCGAGGCCGAGTCCGCTCCATCCGAGTCTCCGCCCACCAGCCAATATAGCGACCGAATGGCGTAGGATATCCCATGTCCATTGCCAGCCCCAGGACCAGGGCAGAAGAGGTGTCTGAAGACACGTAAAAAATCTCAGCAAGGGGAAAACAATCATCAACAAACAAACCGTAGAAGGATTAAAAAAGTCAAGATTTTCCTTAAGCAACGGAAAATCGACAACTATACTTAAGTCCCCAACGCCGAAAGGAAAAGCCTAATGGTAATTAAAGGAGTACCAATACCCACCATGGAGCAGCCACAAGCTGCCAATGAGGCCTTCAACATACAAACATTAAAGAAGGAAGCCGGTCTGAAGTTCTGTCCAAGAATTCGGGGCCTACTTCAACAGCTATCGGATGAAGAGGATGACTTGTCTGGCTCGGATGCCGTATCGGTGTATGAGGTATGCAGAGAGTCCGAGGCCGAGTCCGCTCCATCCGAGTCTCCGCCCACCAGCCAATATAGCGACCGAATGGCGTAGGGTATCCCAAAACGTAGTGACACTAAGTCACTACAACGACGTTGAATTTACAGATCACTTACAGCTATAAAAACAATATATCGACTATGTATGTGATTGTGTGTTTGTGACGCCGAACGACGTAGGATGAATATATAAGATTTAACCCTAATTTTGTATTGATAGGAATAAAAGTTGTTTAATATGCTCAAATTTAGTGTAGAAATAACAATAAATCCATAATTTGAGTGTCATTGCGCTTTAATGAAGGTTAATTAAAATCACAGAAAGGACTATTTTTTTAATGAAAACGAAACGTTTTTATATGAAATTCGGTGAAGTAATTAGTGTAAATTGCCCTTTCATTTTTGGATGAAAAATAACGATAAGGTAATCAGTGTATTGGAAACCAGTGACAATAAAAATAATTAGTGAAAAGTGCAGTTATAGTGCTTCCAAGCCCACCATGGGGAAGCCACAAGCTGCCAATGAGGCCTTCAACATACAAACATTAAAAAAGGAAGCCGGTCTGAAGTGTTGTCCAAGAATTCGGGGCCTGCTTCAAAAGCTATCGGATGAAGAGGATGACTTGGCTGGCTCGGATGCCGTATCGGTGTATGAGGTATGCAGAGAGTCCGAGGCCGAGTCCGCTCCATCCGAGTCTCCGCCCACCAGCCAATATAGCGACCGAATGGCGTAGGGTATCCCAAAACGTAGTGACACTAAGTCACTACAACGACGTTGAATTTACAGATCACTTACAGCTATAAAAACAATATATCGACTATGTATGTGATTGTGTGTTTGTGACGCCGAACGACGTAGGATGAATATATAAGATTTAACCCTAATTTTGTATTGATAGGAATAAAAGTTGTTTAATATGCTCAAATTTAGTGTGGAAATAACAATAAATCCATAATTTGAGTGTCATTGCGCTTTAATGAAGGTTAATTCCAATCACAGAAAGGACTATTTTTTTAATGAAAACGAAACGTTTTTATATGAAATTCGGTGAAGTAATTAGTGTAAATTGCCCTTTCATTTTTGGATGAAAAATAACGATAAAGTAATCAGTGTATTGGAAACCAGTGGCAATAAAAATAATTAGTGAAAAGTGCAGTTATAGTGCTTCTAAGCCCACCATGGGGCAGCCACAAGCTGCCAATGAGGCCTTCAACATACAAACATTAAAAAAGGAAGCCGGTCTGAAGTGTTGTCCAAGAATTCGGGGCCTGCTTCAAAAGCTATCGGATGAAGAGGATGACTTGGCTGGCTCGGATGCCGTATCGGTGTATGAGGTATGCAGAGAGTCCGAGGCCGAGTCCGCTCCATCCGAGTCTCCGCCCACCAGCCAATATAGCGACCGAATGGCGTAGGGTATCCCAAAACGTAGTGACACTAAGTCACTACAACGACGTTGAATTTACAGATCACTTACAGCTATAAAAACAATATATAGACTATGTATGTGATTGTGTGTTTGTGACGCCGAACGACGTAGGATGAATATATAAGATTTAACCCTAATTTTGTATTGATAGGAATAAAAGTTGTTTAATATGCTCAAATTTAGTGTAGAAATAACAATAAATCCATAATTTGAGTGTCATTGCGCTTTAATGAAGGTTAATTCCAATCACAGAAAGGACTATTTTTTTAATGAAAACGAAACGTTTTTATATGAAATTCGGTGAAGTAATTAGTGTAAATTGCCCTTTCATTTTTGGATGAAAAATAACGATAAAGTAATCAGTGTATTGGAAACCAGTGGCAATAAAAATAATTAGTGAAAAGTGCAGTTATAGTGCTTCTAAGCCCACCATGGGGCAGCCACAAGCTGCCAATGAGGCCTTCAACATACAAACATTAAAAAAGGAAGCCGGTCTGAAGTGTTGTCCAAGAATTCGGGGCCTGCTTCAAAAGCTATCGGATGAAGAGGATGGCTTGGCTGGCTCGGATGCCGTATCGGTGTATGAGGTATGCAGAGAGTCCGAGGCCGAGTCCGCTCCATCCGAGTCTCCGCCCACCAGCCAATATAGCGACCGAATGGCGTAGGATATCCCATGTCCATTGCCAGCCCCAGGACCAGGGCAGAAGAGGTGTCTGAAGACACGTAAAAAATCTCAGCAAGGGAAAACAATCATCAACAAACAAACCGTAGAAAGATTAAAAAAATCAAGATTTTGATTAAGCAACGGAAAATCGACAACTATACTTAAGTCCCCAACGCCAAAAGGAAAAGCCTAATGGTAATTAAAGGAGTACACTATTCGCACACAGACGAAGAAACCCCAGAAGAATTTAAAAAACGAGGGAATACCAACAATCAAGGTATATGCGTTTAATTCCTCGAAATCCAAGGACGCCAAGTTCACCTGCCACGAGGTTGAAGTAGAAAAATCGATGCCCTTTAAAGAAGTATAGAGGAAGACAGGATATGTAGTAGAACAGGATATCTACTGGGTATACCTAAAATCAAAGGACATAGTAAAATTAATGAACTGCCAGCGATTTAGGCACATTGCACCCAACTGTGGGTTACAATAGCTAGTTTTAGTTTAGTTTAAAACGTAGTGACACTAAGACACTACAACGACGTTGAATTTACAGATCACTTACAGCTATAAAAACAATATATGGACTCTGTATGTGATTGTGTGTTTGTGACGCCGAACGACGTAGGATGAATATATAAGATTTAACCCTAATTTTGTATTGATAGGAATAAAAGTTGTTTAATATGCTCAAATTTAGTGTAGAAATAACAATAAATCCATAATTTGTGTGTCATTGCGCTTTAATGGAGGTTAATTCCAATCACAGAAAGGACTATTTTTTTTAATGAAAACGAAACGTTTTTATATGATATTGGGTGAAGTAATTAGTGTAAATTGCCCTTTCATTTTTGGATGAAAAATAACGATAGAGTAATCAGTGTATTGGAAACCAGTGACAATAAAAATAATTAGTGAAAAGTGCAGTTATAGTGCTTCCAAGCCCACCATGGAGCAGCCACAAGCTGCCAATGAGGCCTTCAACATACAAAAGTTAAAAAAGGAAGCCGGTCTGAAGTTTTGTCCAAGAATTCTGGGCCTGCTTCAAAAGCTATCGGATGAAGAGGATGACTTGTCTGGCTCGGATGCCGTATCGGAGTATGAGGTATGCAGAGTGTCCGAGGCCGAGTCCGCTCCATCCGAGTCTCCGCCCACCAGCCAATATAGCGACCGAATGGCGTAGGGTATCCCAAAACGTAGTGACACTAAGTCACTACAACGACGTTGAATTTACAGATCACTTACAGCTATAAAAACAATATATCGACTATGTATGTGATTGTGTGTTTGTGACGCCGAACGACGTAGGATGGATATATAAGATTTAACCCTAATTTTGTATTGATAGGAATAAAAGTTGTTTAATATGCTCAAATTTAGTGTAGAAATAACAATAAATCCATAATTTGAGTGTCATTGCGCTTTAATGAAGGTTAATTCCAATCACAGAAAGGGCTATTTTTTTTAATGAAAACGAAACGTTTTTATATGATATTGGGTGAAGTAATTAGTGTAAATTGCCCTTTCATTTTTGGATGAAAAATAACGATAAAGTAATCAGTGTATTGGAAACCATTGACAATAAAAATAATTAGTGAAAAGTGCAGTTATAGTGCTTCCAAGCCCACCATGGGGCAGCCACAAGCTGCCAATGAGGCCTTCAACATACAAAAGTTAAAAAAGGAAGCCGGTCTGAAGTTTTGTCCAAGAATTCGGGGCCTGCTTCAAAAGCTATCGGATGAAGAGGATGACTTGTCTGGCTCGGATGCCGTATCGGAGTATGAGGTATGCAGAGAGTCCGAGGCCGAGTCCGCTCCATCCGAGTCTCCGCCCACCAGCCAATATAGCGACCGAATGGCGTAGGGTATCCCAAAACGTAGTGACACTAAGTCACTACAACGACGTTGAATTTACAGATCACTTACAGCTATAAAAACAATATATCGACTATGTATGTGATTGTGTGTTTGTGACGCCGAACGACGTAGGATGAATATATAAGATTTAACCCTAATTTTGTATTGATAGGAATAAAAGTTGTTTAATATGCTCAAATTTAGTGTAGAAATAACAATAAATCCATAATTTGAGTGTTATTGCGCTTTAATGAAGGTTAATTCCAATCACAGAAAGGACTATTTTTTTAATGAAAACGAAACGTTTTTATATGAAATTCGGTGAATTAATTAGTGTAAATTGCCCTTTCATTTTTGGATGAAAAATAACGATAAGGTAATCAGTGTATTGGAAACCAGTGACAATAAAAATAATTAGTGAAAAGTGCAGTTATAGTGCTTCCAAGCCCACCATGGGGCAGCCACAAGCTGCCAATGAGGCCCTCAACATACAAACATTAAAAAAAGAAGCCGGTCTGAAGTGTTGTCCAAGAATTCGGGGCCTGCTTCAAAAGCTATCGGATGAAGAGGATGACTTGGCTGGCTCGGATGCCGTATCGGTGTATGAGGTATGCAGAGAGTCCGAGGCCGAGTCCGCTCCATCCGAGTCTCCGCCCACCAGCCAATATAGCGACCGAATGGCGTAGGATATCCCATGTCCATTGCCAGCCCCAGGACCAGGGCAGAAGAGGTGTCTGAAGACACGTAAATAATCTCAGCAAGGGAAAACAATCATCAACAAACAAACCGTAGAAGGATTAAAAAAATCAAGATGTTCCTTAAGCAACGGAAAATCGACAACTATACTTAAGTCCCCAACGCCGAAAGGAAAAGCCTAATGGTAATTAAAGGAGTACACTATTCGCACACAGACGAAGAAACCCCAGAAGAATTTAAAAAACGAGGGAATACCAACAATCAAGGTATCTGCGTTTAATTCCTCGAAATCCAAGGACGCCAAGTTCACCTGCCACGAGGTTGAAGTAGAAAAATCGATGCCCTTTAAAGAAGTATAGAGGAAGACAGGATATGTAGTAGACCAGGATATCTACTGGGTATACCTAAAATCAAAGGATATAGTAAAATTAATGAACTGCCAGCGATTTAGGCACATTGCACCCAACTGTGGGTTACAATAGCTAGTTTTAGTTTAGTTTAAAACGTAGTGACACTAAGACACTACAACGACGTTGAATTTACAGATCACTTACAGCTATAAAAACAATATATGGACTCTGTATGTGATTGTGTGTTTGTGACGCCGAACGACGTAGGATGAATATATAAGATTTAACCCTAATTTTGTATTGATAAGAATAAAAGTTGTTTAATATGCTCAAATTTAGTGTAGAAATAACAATAAATCCATAATTTGTGTGTCATTGCGCTTTAATGGAGGTTAATTCCAATCACAGAAAGGACTATTTTTTTAATGAAAACGAAAAGTTTTTATATGATATTGGGTGAAGTAATTAGTGTTAATTGCCCTTTCATTTTTGGATGAAAAATAACGATAAAGTAATCAGTGTATTGGAAACCAGTGACAATAAAAATAATTAGTGAAAAGTGCAGTTATAGTGCTTCCAAGCCCACCATGGGGCAGCCACAAGCTGCCAATGAGGCCTTCAACATACAAAAGTTAAAAAAGGAAGCCGGTCTGAAGTTTTGTCCAAGAATTCGGGGCCTGCTTCAAAAGCTATCGGATGAAGAGGATGACTTGTCTGGCTCGGATGCCGTATCGGAGTATGAGGTATGCAGAGAGTCCGAGGCCGAGTCCGCTCCATCCGAGTCTCCGCCCACCAGCCAATATAGCGACCGAATGGCGTAGGGTATCCCAAAACGTAGTGACACTAAGTCACTACAACGACGTTGAATTTACAGATCACTTACAGCTATAAAAACAATATATCGACTATGTGTGTGATTGTGTGTTTGTGACGCCGAACGACGTAGGATGAATATATAAGATTTAACCCTAATTTTGTATTGATAGGAATAAAAGTTGTTTAATATGCTCAAATTTAGTGTGGAAATAACAATAAATCCATAATTTGAGTGTCATTGCGCTTTAATGAAGGTTAATTCCAATCACAGAAAGGACTATTTTTTTAATGAAAACGAAACCTTTTTATATGAAATTCGGTGAAGTAATTAGTGTAAATTGCCCTTTCATTTTTGGATGAAAAATAACGATAAGGTAATCAGTGTATTGGAAACCAGTGACAATAAAAATAATTAGTGAAAAGTGCAGTTATAGAGCTTCCAAGCCCACCATGGGGCAGCCACAAGCTGCCAATGAGGCCTTCAACATACCAACATTAAAAAAGGAAGCCGGTCTGAAGTGTTGTCCAAGAATTCGGGGCCTGCTTCAAAAGCTATCGGATGAAGAGGATGACTTGGCTGGCTCGGATGCCGTATCGGTGTATGAGGTATGCAGAGAGTCCGAGGCCGAGTCCGCTCCATCCGAGTCTCCGCCCACCAGCCAATATATCGACCGAATGGCGTAGGATATCCCATGTCCATTGCCAGCCCAAGGACCAGGGCAGAAGAGGTGTCTGAAGACACGTAAAAAATCTCAGCAAGGGAAAACAATCATCAACAAACAAACCGTAGAAGGATTAAAAAAATCAAGATTTTCCTTAAGCAACGGAAAATCGACAACTATACTTAAGTCCCCAACGCCGAAAGGAAAAGCCTAATGGTAATTAAAGGAGTACACTATTCGCACACAGACGAAGAAACCCCAGAAGAATTTAAAAAACGAAGGAATACCAACGATCAAGGTATCTGCGTTTAATTCCTCGAAATCCAAGGACGCCAAGTTCACCTGCCACGAGGTTGAAGTAGAAAAATCGATGCCCTTTAAAGAAGTGTAGAGGAAGACAGGATATGTAGTAGACCAGGATATCTACTGGGTATACCTAAAATCAAAGGACATAGTAAAATGAATGAACTGCCAGCGATTTAGGCACATTGCACCCAACTGTGGGTTACAATAGCTAGTTTTAGTTTAGTTTAAAACGTAGTGACACTAAGACACTACAACGACGTTGAATTTACAGATCACTTACAGCTATAAAAACAATATATCGACTCTGTATGTGATTGTGTGTTTGTGACGCCGAACGACGTAGGATGAATATATAAGATTTAACCCTAATTTTGTATTGATAGGAATAAAAGTTGTTTAATATGCTCAAATTTAGTGTAGAAATAACAATAAATCCATAATTTGTGTGTCATTGCGCTTTAATGGAGGTTAATTCCAATCATAGAAAGGACTATTTTTTTTAATGAAAACGAAACGTTTTTATATGATATTGGGTGAAGTAATTAGTGTAAATTGCCCTTTCATGTTTGGATGAAAAATAACGATAAAGTAATCAGTGTATTGGAAACCAGTGACAATAAAAATAATTAGTGAAAAGTGCAGTTATAGTGCTTCCAAGCCCACCATGGAGCAGCCACAAGCTACCAATGAGGCCTTCAACATACAAAAGTTAAAAAAGGAAGCCGGTCTGAAGTTTTGTCCAAGAATTCGGGGCCTGCTTCAAAAGCTATCGGATGAAGAGGATGACTTGTCTGGCTCGGATGCCGTATCGGAGTATGAGGTATGCAGAGTGTCCGAGGCCGAGTCCGCTCCATCCGAGTCTCCGCCCACCAGCCAATATAGCGACCGAATGGCGTAGGGTATCCCAAAACGTAGTGACACTAAGACACTACAACGACGTTGAATTTACAGATCACTTACAGCTATAAAAACAATATATGGACTCTGTATGTGATTGTGTGTTTGTGACGCCGAACGAAGTAGGATGAATATATAAGATTTAACCCTAATTTTGTATCGATAGGAATAAAAGTTGTTTAATATGCTCAAATTTAGTGTAGAAATAACAATAAATCCATAATTTGAGTGTCATTGCGCTTTAATGGAGGTTAATTCCAATCACAGAAAGGACTTTTTTTTTAATGAAAACGAAACGTTTTTATATGATATTGGGTGAAGTAATTAGTGTAAATTGCCCTTTCATTTTTGGATGAAAAATAACGATAAAGTAATCAGTGTATTGGAAACCAGTGACAATAAAAATAATTAGTGAAAAGTGCAGTTATAGTGCTTCCAAGCCCACCATGGGGCAGCCACAAGCTGCCAATGAGGCCTTCAACATACAAAAGTTAAAAAAGGAAGCCGGTCTGAAGTTTTGTGTAAGAATTCGGGGCCTGCTTCAAAAGCTATCGGATGAAGAGGATGACTTGGCTGACTCGGATGCCGTATCGGTGAGATGAGATGAGATATGCAGAGAGTCCGAGGCCGAGTCCGCTTCATCCGAGTCTCCGCCCACCAGCCAATATAGCGACCGAATGGCGTAGGATGAAGACCGAAGACAGGATATCTAGCTAGACCAGGATATCTACTGGGTGCACCTGAAATCAGAGGACATAGTAAAATGATGGAACTACCAACGATTTAGGCACATTACACCCAACTGTGGGATACAACTAGTTTTAGTTTAAAATCGTCGATATATAAAAACAATATATCGACTTTTTTTTTTTTTTTAATTCATTTTTATTTATCATTTCATTAAATACTTAATACTAGTTGGACGAGCAATGATTCTATTTTAACTTACTGGCCCTTGGCGGGCTCTCTAAGCTAAACTTAATCTTAATCTATGTCTTTCGACTTAACCTAACAATGCTTTTTTAAACAAAGGAAAATAAATTTATATGCACAGCTAATATTAAGAAAAATTGAAAAAAAAAACTTAATAACAGAACTATATTTTTTTTTTCTTAAAACCTATATACTAACTTACATGCTACCTTAAAAATAACTTAAACTAACTTAAGCTAAACTACATACATATACATATGTGTATATAATGATATACTCATATGCATATATATGTCCTTAAATTATGTACAATATATACACATAGGTACACACATGTGTACGAGTGTGTATACTCCTTTTTTTTTGCTATTTACATCTTAAAAACTACCTTAACACACTACCCTCAACTATGTAAGACGGCCATAGGTTGCGGCTGCTCCGCTGCAAAACAGTGACCGACAACTGCTCCCATGGAGTCCGCATTACCCTTTCTACCCAGGGTCTAACGGGTTCGACGAGGGAGTTCCTTCGCTCTCCAACCACCAGAATTTCCGATGCTGCATTTCAACATCTCGCACATCCCGCTCTGATACCGCCGTACTGAACCGGAGGAGGCCTTCCTCAGCTCGTTGTGCAACGGAGCGGTCGTGGTTGAGTCGCCCATCCACAGTTGAACGGGCGATGTGAAAGAGAAGCGGTACCGCATTTATGTCTTGTATCAGACCGTTTGAATCCAAATAGAGGAATGCTTCGGGGGGGACATATCCGTTATGACGTACCCTTTCGTGGTATAATGAATTGGGGTAGTAAGCCCCCGAGATCAAGTTATTGACCGAGCTCATCGCTCTGGCAGTATGACCTCGAATCAACTTCACTAGGAAATTGTCCACTCGTATCAGGTTCGCCCTGTTGTATAACATCTCATTGGAGTAGAATTTTCTGTACTGGGACTCTGGAGTTCTATAAAGGCGAAGGCAAGCCCTAAGACCTAAGACAGTTGATTTTCAACTTCCAGTCATCGCAATCTCTCATGAATGAATCGAAGTCACCCTGCACGAGAGAAGTGATGTCCTCGATCTTTTTGCCTGATCTGTACACGATCAAGTCGTCGGCGTACGCAATTACGTGAGGGAGAGAACTTATCAGATCGCTCAAGTAAATGTTGAACAGGATCGGCGAATTAACGGCACCCTGTTGGAGACCATTTTTTACATCAAAAGTACCTGTGGAGGTCACGTTGCCATTCTTGACGACGAACCGTCTACCGGTAAGCATGTTATGTTATAATGCCCAGCCGATTGAGCTTGTAAAAAAGACCTTCTAACCATACGGTGTCAAAGGCCTTCTCCAGATCAATCAAGCAGGCACCCGTACATTGTTTCTGGCTCTTGTTCCATTGGATATCCGACACCAGTTTCGACGAGGCATGAATAGTGTCATGCCCCGCTTTGAAACCGAATTGGTTATCCGGAATTATATTTTTGTCCTTAGTCCAGTTGATCAGAGCTCTATTTATCACCTTCTCGAATACCTTGCTGATGTTCGGAAGGAGACTAATTGACCGGAGGTTGCACGGATTCGAAGAATCTTTGCCTCTCTTGGATATGGGTTGCACAATCGCAGTTTTCCAATGCTCCGGATAATGTGCATTATTTAGAGCATTGTTAAAGAGGATCGTGTACATATTAACCACTTCCAGGGGGAGATGTCTTAACACAATGTTCGAGATCCCGTCGACTCCCACTGACTTCTTCTTCTTTATTGATTCGAAGACCGCTTCCAGATCTGTCTTCGAAATGAACGGGGGATGAACCCCTTCGTCGGCGATGACATTATCTGCCATGTTAACATCATTGAACACGACAAAGCCAGTGTTCTCAGATCGCCATTGTTGCAGATCTTCACGAAGAAGCGTGTTGTTAACTAGTACGCGGTTCTCCAGGTCGTGGTTCGGGCGAACACTCTCGTTCACCTTGTACACTTCCTGAAAGACCGCGCCAAGTACTTCCACTTTTTCTTGCGGATCCTCGACCATAAAGAAGTTATCGTCGAGTATGGCCGTATCTGGATCAATACCTCCTATAGTTAGTATTTGTTCGTTGTCCGTCGTTCTAGGTAGCTTAAGACACGGAAGATCGCTTTGCTTGTTACTTCGAAAGAATTTATTTATCTGTGGGAACATGCTCGGATTGTTGGATCGAACAGCCCTAATCTTATTGTTCCAATACAAGTTAGCAGAAAGTCGGTAATTCTGTGCAATCAAAGTTTGGATGTTTTTGATGAGCGATTTCAGTGTCCTAACTTCCTCGTCTCGTCTGTCCGTAAACCGCCTGTACAAGGTTTTTCGATTGTCGCATTGCGGTACATGTTTTTTTTGTTTGTACGTATATACCGAGGTATCGTACTGTCCATCGTTCGTTTAATTATCTCGTCCAATTGTATTAGATACATGTCAATCTCTTCGTTTGACAAGTTTCTATTGGACGGTATGTGGAGCTCGTTCGAAGAGAGTGCTCTGGTCATTTGTCTGGAGAAGCGTGTCCATCGTGCTCTACTGTAATTGTAGGGATACATTTGAACAAACTCTCCTAATTCCGCAATGTCGTTAGGAATCTTGATTTCGGCACTGAGTCCGCAATGGTCACTGAGATACACGAATGTGTTCAAACAGTTTACCGTTTGTGAAGTTGTGTCTGTCAGCTGCAGTCTTGCGTCAAACAGCAGTAGATCCAGATAAGAGCCGCTTCTCGGAAACGACGAGATCTCTGTTGCTTTCAAATCGAGTCTATACTCGACACTGTGCAAGCAATACCAGTTATAAAGCTGGTCCCCTCTGTAATTGGAAACTAAGTTTCCCCAATATCCATGTCGGGCATTTAAATCCCCGGCCAAAATAAAATAGTTATCTTCCGAGTCCAGCCTTAGACATCGAAAGAGTGAATCGAGCTCAGATATAGTTGTTCTGGAACTAGGGTTGCCGGAGGAGTAGACGGACACCGCATACAACCTCCTTCCACTGCGGAGCGAAATGCAAACGATGCAGGCCTCCAACTCTTGAAACCTTCGTACTTCACTACTATACACTACTTTGTGTTTTATGTTATTTTTAGTGAAGATCGCAACACCGCCTCCACCACTGGAATTGGGCCGGTCTCTTCTAATAACATTGTAATTACTGTGCTCCAATTTGCCTCTCTGAGTTAGCTTGGTTTCGCTAATCAGCATCAGCTCTGGGCTTTGATCGTCCAACAATCTATATAGCTCGTTTTTTCGTGGGACCCCTATCAATGAATTTACATTCACTGCAAGGATCTTAAAAATACTCTCTGTCTGCGCATCCATTAGGACATTTGACGTGCTGGGTTCTGCAGGAGCGCCAGAATTTGGCCGACCTGCTCCTCTAACCGAGCCATACGCCTTTCAATGGAAGCTTTCCATTCGAGCGCTGGTTCGTGTGCTCTAGTCACTGAGGCTTGCGGCACTACGCTCGGTAGTTCCTGCTGTTCCGTGCTCCTCTGGCCCGACGCCATTTGGGCGTAGGTCAATTGAGGTGTGACGGGTATGGCTGCCCCGAGTGGATTTTTCACTGGGGGCTGCTTCTGCAGAACCCTTTTTGTTTTCCGCTCTTGGAACTTAGGGCAACCCCGATAGTTGGCGGTGTGCCCCGCGTTCCCGCAGAGTACGCACTTAAGCTGACTTTTGTCAGTTGTTCCCACTTTCCCCAGCGGGCATTCCTCCGCTTTGTGGTTTTCACTGCACTTAACGCATCGAGGCTGCATTTGGCAGTTCGACGCGGCGTGCCCAAACCTTTGGCAGCGAACGCATTGGAGAATGCCATCGCTCCTTCGTATGTTCTCCCATATGCAATCCCAGTCCTCTAATGTCTGGATATCATATAGATTACCGGGTTTGCTGTTGGGTGTCATTTGTACAATATAAAAGGGAAGTTTCCGCCCCTCCCTCTTAGCCTTGGCTGTGGTGAAGGGCTTGACTCCGACGATCTCGACACCATCACACGCTTGCTCTTTGAGCAGTTGGAAGACCTTTTCCGTTCCAAGCGGCACGGATAACTTCAGCAACATTGTCTTAAGTTTTTCTACTTTCGGTGTGAAAGAAAAGAACTCCGTCTCCGAAATCGTTAGAGCCCCTTTCACCATATTATGCTGATTCACTGTCTTGCAGCGAATTGCATATTTGTTGTTACCTTTATTTTTTCTTATGCTAAAATTACCAATACCCGCGGCCGTCCTACATACCTGTGCAGTTTGTAGTATGTCCTCCTCGAAAACGTTGATAGGTGGTACCTTTTGCTTTTTCGTTTTCTGCTGCTGCTGTTGGTGTACTGCTGGACGTTGATGTTGCTGCGGTGCTGTCTTTTGCTGCTGCTTCGGTTGTTCAGATGTTGCTTGTTGATGTTGCTGAACTTCTTTCTGTTGTTTCTGCTTTTGCCTCTGTACTGCTGCCTGCTTTTGTAGCTGAGCTGCTTTTTGTTGTTGCTGCCTTTTCTGCTTTTTTGCAGATTGCTGTTGTTGGCTTTGCTCCAGATTGAGTGGCAACTGTTGTTGTTGCCCGGCCCGTAGTGCCCTTTGTTCCTCCTCTCTCTTTCTTCTTGCGAGAGTACTTGCACGAAGTTTTCTGATCTCGTAGAGGAGTTTTTGCGTCTCCTCCCTCAGATCAGTCACCATATCTTCTTTGGAGCGAATTAACGCCTCCACTTCTTCTTCAGTGTCGGAGGGCACCGATTCAAAGCTAATACTGCTTACTGCGAATCGTCCCTCCCTCCCGTCGGACACATACGAATATGCGTCTTCTGCATCAGCCTCGTGTGATGTCTCGTTCGATGACGTAGACGCTGCACTTTCTTCCCTGTTTTTGTCATTTGACGCTGTGTTGCGTCGTTTCGAACTGGAGGTGGTCTGTCTTTTCCTCCTCCTCTTCGTGGTGCCATCTCTAGGCACCGTTGGTTGGTGGCGTGATTCCTCTGCCACCGGTTGATTCACGCCGTCCGCTTCTAGGCGAGCGGACTGCCCGTTCTCCTCCATATTCTACACTTACTCCCTCCCTCCGTCGTTGCGATTCAGAACGCGAAGAGAAAAAAAAAAAAATGTACGCCCCCACTGGGTCTCGAACTCAGCCCCCTCTGGTTCACGGCTGTGAGTTCTACGTTCTGGACCACACTCTTGTTGCGGATCCTCTTAATTTTTGCACTAATTAACTTTACTAAATTACTGGTACTTGGCTCTGCGAAATCGAAACACGTTTGTATTGTTCAACGGTCTGTGAACGACTGACAATATATCGACTCTGTATGTGATTGTGTGTTTGTGACGCCGAACGACGTAGGATGAATATATAAGATTTAACCCTAATTGTGTATTGATAGGAATAAAAGTTGTTTAATATACTCATATTAGAGTACACTATTCGCACACAGACTTAGAACCCCTAGAAGAATTTAAAAAAAAACGAGTGAATACTAATTATCAGGGTATCTGCGTTCAAATCCTCGAAATCCAAGGACGCCAACTTCACCTGCCATGACGTCGAAGTAGAAAAATCGATGCCCTTTATAGAAGTATCGAGGAAGACAGGATATCTAGTAGACCAGGATATCTACTGGGTACACCTGAAATCAAAGGACATAGTAAAATGAAGGAACTACCAGCGATTTAGGCACATTGCACCCAACTGTTGGATACAATAGCTAGTTTTAGTTTAGTTTAAAATCTAGTTTAGTTTAAAACGTAGTGACACTAAGACACTATAACGACGTTGAATTTACAGATCACTTACAGCTATAAAAACAATATATCGACTCTGTATGTGATTGTGTGTTTGTGACGCCGAACGACGTAGGATGAATATATAAGATTTAACCCTAATTTTGTATTGATAGGAATAAAGGTTGTTTAATATGCTCAAATTTAGTGTAGAAATAACAATAAATCCATAATTTGAGTGTCATTGCGCTTTAATGGAGGTTAATTCCAATCACAGAAAGAAATATTTTTTTTAATGAAAACGAAACGTTTTTATATGAAATTCGGTGAAGTAATTCGTTTGAATTGCCCTTTCATTCTTGGATGAAAAATAACGATAAAGTAATCAGTGTATTGGAAGGCAGTGACAATAAAAATATTTAGTGAAAAGGGCAGTTATAGTGCTTCCAAGCCCACCATGGAGCAGCTGCAAGCTACCATTGAGGCATTCAACATACAAACATTAAAAAAGGAAGCCGGTCTGAAGTTTTGTCCAAGAATTCGGGGCCTGCTTCAAAAGCTATCGGATGAAGAGTATGACTTGGCTGACTCGGATGACGTGTCGGTGTCCGAGTCTCCATCCGAGTCTCCGCCCACCAGCCAATATAGCGACGGAATGGCGTAGGATATCCATTGCCAGCCCCAGAACCAGGGCAGAAGAGGTGTCTGAAGACACGTAAAAAACCTCAGCAAGGGGAAACAATCATCAACACACAAACCGCAGAAGGATTAAAAAAGTCAAGATTTTCCTTAAGCAACGGAAAATCGATAACTGTACTTAAATCCCCAACGCCGAAAGGAAAAGCCTAATGGTAATTAAGGGAGTACACTATTCGCACACAGACGAAGAACCCCTAGAAGAATTTAAAAAAACGAGAGAATACCAGTCATCAAGGTATCTGCGTTCAAATCCTCGAAATCCAAGGACGCCAACTTCACCTGCCATGAGGTTGAAGTAGAAAAATCGATGCCCTTTAAAGAAGTATCGAGGAAGACAGGATATCTAGCTAGACCAGGATATCTACTGGGTACACCTGAAATCAAAGGACATAGTAAAATGAAGGAACTACCAGCGATTTAGGCACATTGCACCCAACTGTTGGATACAATAGCTAGTTTTAGTTTAGTTTAAAATCTAGTTTAGTTTAAAACGTAGTGACACTAAGACACTACAACGACGTCGAATTTACAGATCACTTACAGCTATAAAAACAATATATCGACTCTGTATGTGATTGTGTGTTTGTGACGCCGAACGACGTAGGATGAATATAAAAGATTTAACCCTAATTTTGTATTGATAGGAATAAAAGTTGTTTAATATGCTCAAATGCCGTATCGGTGTATGAGATATGCAGAGAGTCCGAGGCCGAGTCCGCTCCATCCGAGTCTCCGCCCACCAGCCAATATAGCGACCGAATGGCGTAGGATATCCCATGTCCATTGCCAGCACCAGAACCAGGGCAGAAGAGGTGTCTGAAGACACGTAAAAAACCTCAGCAAGGGGAAACAATCATCAACACACAAACCGCAGAAGGATTAAAAAAGTCAAGATTTTCCTTAAGCAACGGAAAATCGATAACTTTACTTAAATCCCCAACGCCGAAAGGAAAAGCCTAATGGTAATTAAGGGAGTACACTATTCGCACACAGACGAAGAACCCCTAGAAGAATTTAAAAAAACGAGGGAATACCAGTCATCAAGGTATCTGCGTTCAAATCCTCGAAATCCAAGGACGCCAACTTCACCTGCCATGAGGTTGAAGTAGAAAAATCGATGCCCTTTAAAGAAGTATCGAGGAAGACAGGATATCTACCTAGACCAGCATATCTACTGGGTACACCTGAAATCAAAGGACATAATAAAATGAAGGAACTACCAGCGATTTAGGCACATTGCACCCAACTGTTGGATACAATAGCTAGTTTTAGTTTAGTTTAAAATCTAGTTTAGTTTAAAACGTAGCGACACTAAGACACTACAACGACGTTGAATTTACAGATCACTTACAGCTATAAAAACAATATATCGACTCTGTATGTGATTGTGTGTTTGTGATGCCGAACGACGTAGGATGAATATATAAGATTTAACCCTAATTTTGTATTGATAGGAATAAAAGTTGTTTAATATGCTCAAATGCCGTATCGGTGTATGAGACATGCAGAGAGTCGGAGGCCGAGTCCGCTCCATCCGAGTCTCCGCCCACCAGCCAATATAGCGACCGAATGGCGTAGGATATCCCATGTCCATTGCCAGCCCCAGAACCAGGGCAAAGGAGGTGTCTGAAGACACGTAAAAGACCTCAGCAAGGGGAAACAATCATCAACACACAAACCGCAGAAGGATTAAAAAAGTCAAGATTTTCCTTAAGCAACGGAAAATCGATAACTACACTTAAATCCCCAACGCCGAAAGGAAAAGCCTAATGGTAATTAAGGGAGTACACTATTCGCACACAGACGAAGAACCCCTAGAAGAATTTAAAAAAACGAGGGAATACCAGTCATCAAGGTATCTGCGTTCAAATCCTCGAAATCCAAGGACGCCAACTTCACCTGCCATGAGGTTGAAGTAGAAAAATCGATGCCCTCTAAAGAAGTATCGAGGAAGACAGGATATCTAGCTAGACCAGGATATCTACTGGGTACACCTGAAATCAAAGGACATAGTAAAATGAAGGAACTACCAGCGATTTAGGCACATTGCACCCAACTGTTGGATACAATAGCTAGTTTTAGTTTAGTTTAAAATCTAGTTTAGTTTAAAACGTAGTGACACTAAGACACTACAACGACGTCGAATTTACAGATCACTTACAGCTATAAAAACAATATATCGACTCTGTATGTGATTGTGTGTTTGTGACGCCGAACGACGTAGGATGAATATATAAGATTTAACCCTAATTTTGTATTGATAGGAATAAAAGTTGTTTAATATGCTCAAATGCCGTATCGGTGTATGAGATATGCAGAGAGTCCGAGGCCGAGTCCGCTTCATCCGAGTCTCCGCCCACCAGCCAATATAGCGACCGAATGGCGTAGGATACCCCATGTCCATTGCCAGCCCCAGAACCAGGGCAGAAGAGGTGTCTGAAGACACGTAAAAAACCTCAGCAAGGGGAAACAATCATCAACACACAAACCGCAGAAGGATTAAAAAAGTCAAGATTTTCCTTAAGCAACGGAAAATCGATAACTTTACTTAAGTCCCCAACGCCGAAAGGAAAAGCCTAATGGTAATTAAGGGAGTACACTGTTCGCACACAGACGAAGAACCCCTAGAAGAATTTAAAAAAACGAGGGAATACCAGTCATCAAGGTATCTGCGTTCAAATCCTCGAAATCCAAGGACGCCAACTTCACCTGCCATGAGGTTGAAGTAGAAAAATCGATGCCCTTTAAAGAAGTATCGAGGAAGACAGGATATCTAGCTAGACCAGGATATCTACTGGGTACACCTGAAATCAAAGGACATAGTAAAATGAAGGAACTACCAGAGATTTAGGCACATTGCACCCAATGTTGGATACAATAGCTAGTTTCAGTTTAGTTTAAAACGTAGTGACACTAAGACACTACAACGACGTTGAATTTACAGATCACTTACAGCTATAAAAACAATATATCGACTCTGTATGTGATTGTGTGTTTGTGACGCCGAACGACGTAGGATGAATATATAAGATTTAAACCTAATTTTGTATTGATAGGAATAAAAGTTGTTTAATATGCTCAAATGCCGTATCGGTGTATGAGATATGCAGAGAGTCCGAGGCCGAGTCCGCTCCATCCGAGTCTCCGCCCACCAGCCAATATAGCGACCGAATGGCGTAGGATATCCCATGTCCATTGCCAGCCTCAGAACCAGGGCAAAGGAGGTGTCTGAAGACTCGTAAAAGACCTCAGCAAGGGGAAACAATCATCAACACACAAACCGCAGAAGGATTAAAAAAGTCAAGATTTTCCTTAAGCAACGGAAAAACGATAACTACACTTAAATCCCCAACGCCGAAAGGAAAAGCCTAATGGTAATTAAGGGAGTACACTATTCGCACACAGACGAAGAACCCCTAGAAGAATTTAAAAAAACGAGGGAATACCAGTCATCAAGGTATCTGCGTTCAAATCCTCGAAATCCAAGGACGCCAACTTCACCTGCCATGAGGTTGAAGTAGAAAAATCGATGCCCTTTAAAGAAGTATCGAGGAAGACAGGATATCTAGCTAGACCAGGATATCTACTGGGTACACCTGAAATCAAAGGACATAGTAAAATGAAGGAACTACCAGCGATTTAGGCACATTGCACCCAACTGTTGGATACAAAAGCTAGTTTTAGTTTAGTTTAAAATCTAGTTTAGTTTAAAACGTAGTGACACTAAGACACTACAACGACGTTGAATTTACAGATCACTTACAGCTATAAAAACAATATATCGACTCTGTATGTGATTGTGTGTTTGTGACGCCGAACGACGTAGGATGAATATATACGATTTAACCCTAATTTTGTATTGATAGGAATAAAAGTTGTTTAATATGCTCAAATTTAGTGTAGAAATAACAATAAATCAATAATTTGAGGGTCTTTGCGCTTTAATGGAGGTTAATTCCAATCACAGAAAGAAATAAAGAAATTCGGTGAAGTAATTAGTGTGAATTGCACTTTCATTCTTGGATGAAAAATAACGATAAAGTAATCAGTGTATTGGAAACCAGTGACAATAAAAATATTTAGTGAAAAGTGCAGTTATAGTGCTTCCAAGCCCACCATGGAGCAGCCGCAAGCTACCATTGAGGCCTTCAACATACAAACATTAAAAAAGGAAGCCGGTCTGAAGTTTTGTCCAAGAATTCGGGGCCTGCTTCAAAAGCTATCGGATGAAGAGGATGACTCGGCTATCGTATCGGTGTATGAGATATGCAGAGAGTCCGAGGCCGAGTCCGCTCCATCCGAGTCTCCGCCCACCAGCCAATATAGCGACGGAATGGCGTAGGATATCCCATGTCCATTGCCAGCCCCAGAACCAGGGCAGAAGAGGTGTCTGAAGACACGTAAAAAACCTCAGCAAGGGGAAACAATCATCAACACACAAACCGCAGAAGGATTAAAAAAGTCAAGATTTTCCTTAAGCAACGGAAAATCGATAACTATACTTAAATCCCCAACGCCGAAAGGAAAGGCCTAATGGTAATTAAGAGAGTACACTATTCGCACACAGACGAAGAACCCTTAGAAGAATTTAAAAAAACGAGGGAATACCAGTCATCAAGGTATCTGCGTTCAAATACTCGAAATCCAAGGACGCCAACTTCACCTGCCATGAGGTTGAAGTAGAAAAATCGATGCCCTTTAAAGAAGTATCGAGGAAGACAGGATATCTAGCTAGACCAGGATATCTACTGGGTACACCTGAAATCAAAGGACATAGTAAAATGAAGGAACTACCAGCGATTTAGGCACATTGCACCCAACTGTTGGATACAATAGCTAGTTTTAGTTTAGTTTAAAATCTAGTTTAGTTTAAAACGTAGTGACACTAAGACACTACAACGACGTTGAATTTACAGATCACTTACAGCTATAAAAACAATATATCGACTCTGTATGTGATTGTGTGTTTGTGACGCCGAACGACGTAGGATGAATATATAAGATTTAACCCTAATTTTGTATCGATAGGAATAAAAGTTGTTTAATATGCTCAAATGCCGTATCGGTGTATGAGATATGCAGAGAGTCCGAGGCCGAGTCCGCTCCATCCGAGTCTCCGCCCACCAGCCAATATAGCGACCGAATGGCGTAGGATATCCCATGTCCATTGCCAGCCCCAGAACCAGGGCAGAAGAGGTGTCTGAAGACACGTAAAAAACCTCAGCAAGGGGAAACAATCATCAACACACAAACCGCAGAAGAAATAAAAAAGTCAAGATTTTCCTTAAGCAACGGAAAATCGATAACTATACTTAAATCCCCAACGCCGAAAGGAAAACCCTAATGGTAATTAAGGGAGTACACTATTCGCACACAGACGAAGAACCCCTAGAAGAATTTAAAAAAACGAGGGAATAGCAGTCATCAAGGTATCTGCGTTCAATTCCTCGAAATCCAAGGGCGCCAACTTCACCTGCCATGAGGCTGAAGTAGAAAAATCGATGCCCTTTAAATAAGTATCGAGGAAGACAGGATATCTACCTAGCCCAGGATAACTACTGGGTACACCTGAAATCAAAGGACATAGTAAAATGAAGGAACCACCAGCGATTTAGGCACATTGCACCCAACTGTGGGATACAATAGCTAGTTTCAGTTTAGTTTAAAATCTAGTTTAGTTTAAAACGTAGTGACACTAAGACACTACAACGACGTTGAATTTACAGATCACTTACAGCTATAAAAACAATATATCGACTCTGTATGTGATTGTGTGTTTGTGACGCCGAACGACGTAGGATGAATATATAAGATTTAACCCTAATTTTGTATTGATAGGAATAAAAGTTGTTTAATATGCTCAAATTTAGTGTAGAAATAACAATAAATCCATAATTTAATGGAGGTTAATTCCAATCACAGAAAGAAATATTTTTTTTAATGAAAACGAAACGTTTTTATATGAAATTCGGTGAAGTAATTAGTGTGAATTGCACTTTCATTCTTGGATGAAAAATATCGATAAAGTAATCAGTGTATTGGAAACCAGTGACAATAAAAATATTTAGTGAAAAGTGCAGTTATAGTGCTTCCAAGCCCACCATGGAGCAGCCGCAAGCTACCATTGAGGCCTTCAACATACAAACATTAAAAAAGGAAGCCGGTCTGAAGTTTTGTCCAAGAATTCGGGGCCTGCTTCAAAAGCTATCGGATGAAGAGGATGACTCGGCTATCGTATCGGTGTATGAGATATGCAGAGAGTCCGAGGCCGAGTCCGCTCCATCCGAGTCTCCGCCCACCAGCCAATATAGCGACCGAATGGCGTAGGATATCCCATGTCCATTGCCAGCCCCAGAACCAGGGCAGAAGAGGTGTCTGAAGACACGTAAAAAACCTCAGCAAGGGGAAACAATCATCAACACACAAACCGCAGAAGGATTAAAAAAGTCAAGATTTTCCTTAAGCAACGGAAAATCGATAACTATACTTAAATCCCCAACGCCGAAAGGAAAAGCCTAATGGTAATTAAGGGAGTACACTATTCGCACACAGACGAAGAACCCCTAGAAGAATTTAAAAAAACGAGGGAATAAAAGTCATCAAGGTATCTGCGTTCAAATCTTCGAAATCCAAGGACGCCAACTTCGCCTGCCATGAGGTTGAAGTAGAAAAATCGATGCCCTTTAAAGAAGTATCGAGGAAGACAGGATATCTAGCTAGACCAGGATATCTACTGGGTACACCTGAAATCAAAGGACATAGTAAAATGAAGGAACTACCAGCGATTTAGGCACATTGCACCCAACTGTTGGATACAATAGCTAGTTTTAGTTTAGCTTAAAATCTAGTTTAGTTTAAAACGTAGTGACACTAAGACACTACAACGACGTTGAATTTACAGATCACTTACAGCTATAAAAACAATATATCGACTCTGTATGTGATTGTGTGTTTGTGACGCCGAACGACGTAGGATGAATATATAAGATTTAACCCTAATTTTGTATTGATAGGAATAAAAGTTGTTTAATATGCTCAAATGCCGTATCGGTGTATGAGGTATGCAGAGAGTCCGAGGCCGAGTCCGCTCCATCCGAGGCTCCGCCCACCAGCCAATATAGCGACCGAATGGCGTAGGATATCCCATGTCCATTGCCAGCCCCAGAACCCGGGCAGAAGAGGTGTCTGAAGACACGTAAAAAACCTCAGCAAGGGGAAAACAATCATCAACACACAAACCGCAGAAGGATTAAAAAAAATCAAGATTTTCCTTAAGCAACGGAAAATCGACAACTATACTTAAGTCCCCAACGCCAAAAGGAAAAGCCTAATGGTAATTAAGGGAGTACACAATTCGCACTCAGACGAAGAAATTCTAGAAGAATTTAAAAAAACGAGGGAATACCAGCCACCAAGGTATCTGCGTTCAAATCCTCGAAATCCAAGGACGCCAAGTTCAGCTGCCATGACGTTGAAGTAGAAAAATCGATGCCCTTGAAAGAAGTATCGAGGAAGATAGGATATCTAGTAGACCAGGATATCTACTGGGTACACCTATAATCAAAGGACATAGTAAAATGAAGGAACTGCCAGCAATTTAGGCACACTGCACCGAACTGTAGGATACAATAGCTAGTTTCAGTTTAGTTTAAAACGTAGTGACACTAAGACACTACAACGACGTCGAATTTACAGATCACTTACAGCTATAAAAACAATATATCGACTCTGTATGTGATTGTGTGTTTGTGACGCCGAACGACGTAGGATGAATATATAAGATTTAACCCTAATTTTGTATTGATAGGAATAAAAGTTGTTTAATATGCTCAAATGCCGTATCGGTGTATGAGATATGCAGAGAGTCCGAGGCCGAGTCCGCTCCATCCGAGGCTCCGCCCACCAGCCAATATAGCGACCGAATGGCGTAGCATATCCCATGTCCATTGCCAGCCCCAGAACCAGGGCAGAAGAAGTGTCTGAAGACAAGTAAAAAACCTCAGCAAGGGGAAAACAATCATCAACACACAAACCGCAGAAGGATTAGAAAAATCAAGATTTCCCTTAAGCAAAGGAAAATCGACAACTATACTTAAGTCCCCAACGCCAAAAGGAAAAGCCTAATGGTAATTAAGGGAGTACACAATTCGCACTCAGACGAAGAAATCCTAGAAGAATTTAAAAAAACGAGGGAATACCAGCCCTCAAGGTATCTGCGTTCAAATCCTCGAAATCCAAGGACGCCAAATTCACCTGCCATGACGTTGAAGTAGAAAAATCGATGCCCTTGAAAGAAGTATCGATGAAGACAGGATATCTAGTAGACCAGGATATCTACTGGGTACACCTATAATCAAAGGACATAGTAAAATGAAGGAACTGCCAGCAATTTAGGCACACTGCACCGAACTGTAGGATACAATAGCTAGTTTCAGTTTAGTTTAAAACGTAGTGACACTAAGCCACTACAACGACGTTGAATTTACAGCTCACTTACAGCTATAAAAACAATATATCGAAAGATTTTGTTTTAATGAAAACGAAAAAATTTTATATGAAATTCGGTGAAGTAATTAGTGTAAATTGCCCTTTCATTCTTGGATGAAAAATACCGAGAAAGTAATCAGTGTATTGGAAACCAGTGACAATAAAAGTAATTGGTGAAAAGTGCAGTTATAGTTCTTCCAAGCCCACCATGGAGTAGCCACAAGCGGCCAATGAGGCTTTCAACATACAAACATCAAAAAAGAAGCCGGTCTGAAGTTTTGTCCAAGAATTCGGGGCCTGCTTCAAAAGCTATCGGATGAAGAGGATGACTTGGCTGACTCGGATGCCGTATCGGTGTATGGGATATGCAGAGAGTCCGAGGCCGAGTCCGCTCCATCCGAGTCTCCGCCCACCAGCCAATATAGCGACCGAATGGCGTAGGATATCCCATGTCCATTGCCAGCCCCAGAACCAGGGCAGAAGAAGTGTCTGAAGACACGTAAAAAATTGCAGAAGGATTAAAAAAATCAAGATTTTCCCTAAGCAACGGAAAATCGATAACTATACTTAAATCGCCAACGCCGAACGGAAAAGCCTAATGGTAATTAAGGGAGTACATTATTCGCACACAGATGAAGAATCCCTAGAAGGATTTAAAAAAACGAGGGAATAGCAGTCATCAAGGTATCTGCGTTCAATTCCTCGAAATCCAAGGACGCCAACTTCACCTGCCATGAGGCTGAAGTAGAAAAATCGATGCCCTTAAAAGAAGTATCGAGGAAGACAGGATATCTACCTAGACAAGGATATCAACTGGGTACACCTGAAATCAAAGGACATAGTAAAATGAAGGAACTACCAGCGATTTAGGCACATTGCACCCAACTGTGGCATACAATAGCTAGTTTCAGTTTAGTTTAAAACGTAGTGACACTAAGACACTACAACGACGTTGAATTTACAGATCACTTACAGCTATAAAAGCAATATATCGACTATGTATGTGATTGTGTGTTTGTGACGCCGAAAGACGCAGGATGAATATATAAGATTTAACCCTAATTTTGTATTGATAGGAAAAAAGGTTGTTTAATATGCTCAAATTTAGTGTAGAAATAACAATAAATCCATAATTTGAGTGTCATTGCGCTTTAATGGAGGTTAATTCCAATCACAGAAAGAAATATTTTTTTTTAATGAAAACGAAACGTTTTTATATGAATTTCGGTGAAGTAATTAGTGTAAATTGCCCTTTCATTCTTGGATGAAAAATACCGAGAAAGTAATCAGTGTATTGGAAACCAGTGACAATAAAAGTAATTGGTGAAAAGTGCAGTTATAGTTCTTCCAAGCCCACCATGGAGCAGCCACAATCGGCCAATGAGGCTTTCAACATACAAACATCAAAAAAGAAGCCGGTCTGAAGTTTTGTCCAAGAATTCGGGGCCTGCTTCAAAAGCTATCGGATGAAGAGGATGACTTGGCTGACTCGGATGCCGTATCGGTGTATGGGATATGCAGAGAGTCCGAGGCCGAGTCCGCTCCATCCGAGTCTCCGCCCACCAGCCAATATAGCGACCGAATGGCGTAGGATATCCCATGTCCATTGCCAGCCCCAGAACCAGGGCAGAAGAAGTGTCTGAAGACACGTAAAAAACCTCAGCAAGGGGAAAACAATCATCAACACACAAACCGCAGAAGGATTAAAAAAATCAAGATTTCCCTTAAGCAAAGGAAAATCGACAACTATACTTAAGTCCCCAACGCCAAAAGGAAAAGCCTAATTGTAATTAAGGGAGTACACAATTCGCACTCAGACGAAGAAATCCTAGAAGAATTTAAAAAAACGAGGGAATACCAGCCACCAATGTATCTGCGTTCAAATCCTCGAAATCCAAGGACGCCAAGTTCAGCTGCCATGACGTTGAAGTAGAAAAATCGATGCCCTTGAAAGAAGTATCGAGGAAGATAGGATATCTAGTAGACCAGGATATCTACTGGGTACACCTATAATCAAAGGACATAGTAAAATGAAGGAACTGCCAGCAATTTAGGCACACTGCACCGAACTGTAGGATACAATAGCTAGTTTCAGTTTAGTTTAAAACGTAGTGACACTAAGCCACTACAACGACGTTGAATTTACAGCTCACTTACAGCTATAAAAACAATATATCGACTCTGTATGTGATTGTGTGTTTGTGACGCCGAACGACGTAGGATGAATATATAAGATTTAACCCTAATTTTGTATTGATAGGAATAAAGGTTGTTTAATATGCTCAAATTTAGTGTAGAAATAACAATAAATCCATAATTTGAGTGTCATTGCGCTTTAATGGAGGTTAATTCCAATCACAGAAAGAAATATTTTTTTTTTAATGAAAACGAAACGTTTTTATATGAAATTCGGTGAAGTAATTAGTGTGAATTGCCCTTTCATTCTTGGATGAAAAATAACGATGTGACACTAAGCACTACAACGACGTTGAATTTACAGATCACTTACAGCTATAAAAACAATATATCGACTCTGTATGACGCCGAACGACGTAGGATGAATATATAAGATATAACCCTAATTTTGTATTGATAGGAATAAAGGTTGTTTAATATGCTCAAATTTAGTGTAGAAATAACAATAAATCCATAATGTGAGTGTCATTGCGGTTTAATGGAGGTTAATGCCAATCACAGAAAGAAATATTTTTTTTTAATGAAAACGAAACGTTTTTATATGAAATTCGGTGAAGTAATTAGTGTAAATTGCCCTTTCATTCTTGGATGAAAAATACCGAGAAAGTAATCAGTGTATTGGAAACCAGTGACAATAAAAGTAATTGGTGAAAAGTGCAGTTATAGTTCTTCCAAGCCCACCATGGAGCAGCCACAAGCGGCCAATGAGGCTTTCAACATACAAACATCAAAAAAAGAAGCCGGTCTGAAGTTTTGTCCAAGAATTCGGGGCCTGCTTCAAAAGCTATCGGATGAAGGGGATGACTTGGCTGACTCGGATGCCGTATCGGTGTATGAGATATGCAGAGAGTCCGAGGCCGAGTCCGCTCCATCCGAGTCTCCGCCCACCAGCCAATATAGCGACCGAATGGCGTAGGATATCCCATGTCCATTACCAGCCCCAGAACCAGGGCAGAAGAGGTGTCTGAAGACATGTAAAAAACAATCATCAAAAATTTAGTTTAGTTTAAAACGTAGTGACACTAAGACACTACAACGACGTTGAATTTACAGATCACTAACAGCTATAAAAACAATATATCGACTCTGTATGTGATTGTGTGTTTGTGACGCCGAACGACGTAGGATGAATATATAAGATTTAAACCTAATTTTGTATTGATAGGAATAAAAGTTGTTTAATATGCTCACAGAAAGAAATATTTTTTAATGAAAACGAAACGTGTTTATATGAATTTTGGTGAAGTAATTAGTGTAAATTGCCCTCTCATTCTTGGATGAAAAATAACGATAGAGTAATCAGTGTATTGGAAACCAGTGACAATAAAAATAATTAGTGAAAAGTGCAGTTATAGTGCTTCCAAGCCCACCATAGAGCAGCCACAAGCTACCATTGAGGCCTTCAACATCCATCCGAGGCCGAGTCCGCTCCATCCGAGTCTCCGCCCACCAGCCAATATAGCGACCGAATGGCGTAGGATATCCCATGTCCGTTGCCAGCCCCAGAACCAGGGCAGAAGAGGTGTCTGAAGACACGTAAAAAACCTCAGCAAGGGGAAAACAATCATCAACACACAAACCGCAGAAGGATTAAAAAAATCAAGATTTCCCTTAAGCAAAGGAAAATCGACAACTATACTTAAGTCCCCAACGCCAAAAGGAAAAGCCTAATGGTAATTAAGGGAGTACACAATTCGCACTCAGACGAAGAAATCCTAGAAGAATTTAAAAAAACGAGGGAATACCAGCCCTCAAGGTATCTGCGTTCAAATCCTCGAAATCCAAGGACGCCAAATTCACCTGCCATGACGTTGAAGTAGAAAAATCGATGCCCTTGAAAGAAGTATCGAGGAAGACAGGATATCTAGTAGACCAGGATATCTACTGGGTACACCTATAATCAAAGGACATAGTAAAATGAAGGAACTGCCAGCAATTTAGGCACACTGCACCGAACTGTAGGATACAATAGCTAGTTTCAGTTTAGTTTAAAACGTAGTGACACTAAGGCACTACAACGACGTCGAATTTACAGATCACTTACAGCTATAAAAACAATATATCGACTCTGTATGTGATTGTGTGTTTGTGACGCCGAACGACGTAGGATGAATATATAAGATTTAACCCTAATTTTGTATTGATAGGAATAAAAGTTGTTTAATATGCTCAAATGCCGTATCGGTGTATGAGATATGCAGAGAGTCCGAGGCCGAGTCCGCTCCATCCGAGGCTCCGCCCACCAGCCAATATAGCGACCGAATGGCGTAGGATATCCCATGTCCATTGCCAGCCCCAGAACCCGGGCAGAAGAGGTGTCTGAAGACACGTAAAAAACCTCAGCAAGGGGAAAACAATCATCAACACACAAATTAATGTAATTAAGGGAGTACACAATTCGCACTCAGACGAAGAAATTCTAGAAGAATTTAAAAAAACGAGGGAATACCAGCCACCAAGGTATCTGCGTTCAAATCCTCGAAATCCAAGGACGCCAAGTTCAGCTGCCATGACGTTGAAGTAGAAAAATCGATGCCCTTGAAAGAAGTATAGTATATATGTACACCTATAATCAAAGGACATAGTAAAATGAAGGAACTGCCAGCAATTTAGGCACACTGCACCGAACTGTAGGATACAATAGCTAGTTTCAGTTTAGTTTAAAACGTAGTGAAACTAAGCCACTACAACGACGTTGAATTTACAGCTCACTTACAGCTATAAAAACAATATATCGAAAGATTTTGTTTCAATGAAAACGAAAAGTTTGTATATGAAATTCGGTGAAGTAATTAGTGTAAATTGCCCTCTCATTCTTGGATGAAAAATAACGATAAAGTGTATTGGAAACTAGTGACAATAAAAATAATAAGTGAAAAGTGCAGTTATAGTGTTTCCAAGCACACCATGGAGCAGCCACAAGCTACCAATGAGGCCTTCAACATACAAAAGTTAAAAAAGGAAGCCGGTATGAAGTTTTGTCCAAGAATTCGGGGCCTGCTTCAAAAGCTATCGGATGAAGAGGATGACTTGGCTGACTCGGATGCCGTATCGGTGTATGGGATATGCAGAGAGTCCGAGGCCGAGTCCGCTCCATCCGAGTCTCCGCCCACCAGCCAATATAGCGACCGAATGGCGTAGGATATCCCATATCCATTGCCAGCCCCAGAACCAGGGCAGAAGAGGTGTCTGAAGACACGGAAAAAACCTCAGCAAGGGGAAAACAATCATCAACACACAAACCGCAGAAGGATTAAAAAAACCAAGATTTTCCTTAAGCAACGGAAAATCGATAACTATACTTAAATCCCCAACGCCGAAAGGAAAAGCCTAATGGTAATTAAGGGAGTACATTATTCGCACACAGATGAAGAATCCCTAGAAGGATTTAAAAAAACGAGGGAATAGCAGTCATCAAGGTATCTGCGTTCAATTCCTCGAAATCCAAGGACGCCAACTTCACCTGCCATGAGGCTGAAGTAGAAAAATCGATGCCCTTAAAAGAAGTATCGAGGAAGACAGGATATCTACCTAGACAAGGATATCAACTGGGTACACCTGAAATCAAAGGACATAGTAAAATGAAGGAACTACCAGCGATTTAGGAACATTGCACCCAACTGTGGGATACAATAGCTAGTTTCAGTTTAGTTTAAAACGTAGTGACACTAAGCACTACAACGACGTTGAATTTACAGATCACTTACAGCTATAAAAACAATATATCGACTCTGTATGACGCCGAACGACGTAGGATGAATATATAAGATATAACCCTAATTTTGTATTGATAGGAATAAAGGTTGTTTAATATGCTCAAATTTAGTGTAGAAATAACAATAAATCCATAATTTGAGTGTCATTGCGCTTTAATGGAGGTTAATTCCAATCACAGAAAGAAATATTTTTTTTAATGAAAACGAAACGTTTGTATATGAAATTCGGTGAAGTAATTAGTGTAAATTGCCCTTCTATTCTTGGATGAAAAATAACGATAAAGTAATCAGTGTATTGGAAACCAGTGACAATAAAAATAATTAGTGAAAAGCGCAGTTATAGTGCTTCCAAGCCCACCAAGGAGCAGCCACAAGCTACCATTGAGGCCTTCAACATACAAACATTAAAAAAGGAAGCCGGTCTGATGTTTTGTCCAAGAATTCGGGGCCTGCTTCAAAAGCTATCGGATGAAGAGGATGACTTGGCTGACTCGGATGCCGCACCGGTGTATGAGATATGCAGAGAGTCCAAGGCCGAGTCCGCTCCATCCGAGTCTCCGCCCACCAGCCAATATAGCGACCGAATGGCGTAGGATATCGCATGTCCATTGCCAGCCCCAGAACCAGGGCAGAAGTGGTATCTGAAGACACGTAAAAAACCTCAGCAAGGGGAAAACAATCATCAACACACAAACCGCAGAAGGATTAAAAAAACCAAGATTTTCCTTAAGCAACGGAAAATCGATAACTATACTTAAATCCCCAAAGCCGAAAGGAAAAGCCTAATGGTAATTAAGGGAGTACATTATTCGCACACAGACGAAGAACCCCTAGAAGAATTTAAAAAAACGAGGGAATAGCAGTCATCAAGGTATCTGCATTCAATTCCTCGAAATCCAAGGACGCCAACTTCACCTGCCATGACGCTGAAGTAGAAAAATCGATGCCCTTTAAATAAGTATCGAGGAAGACAGGATATCTACCTAGACCAGGATATCTACTGGGTACACCTGAAATCAAAGGACATAGTAAAATGAAGGAACCACCAGCGATTTAGGCACATTGCACCCAACTGTGGGATACAATAGCTAGTTTCTGTTTAGTTTAAAATCTAGTTTAGTTTAAAACGTAGTGACACTAAGACACTACAACGACGTTGAATTTACAGATCACTTACAGCTATAAAAACAATATATCGACTCTGTATGTGATTGCGTGTTTGTGACGCCGAACGACGTAGGATGAATATATAAGATTTAACCCTAATTTTGTATTGATAGGAATAAAGGTTGTTTAATATGCTCAAATTTAGTGTAGAAATAACAATAAATCCATAATTTGAGTGTCATTGCGCTTTAATGGAGGTTAATTCCAATCACAGAAAGAAATATTTTTTTTAATGAAAACGAAACGTTTTTATATGAAATTCGGTGAAGTAATTAGTGTGAATTGCCCTTTCATTCTTGGATGAAAAATAACGATAAAGTAATCAGTGTGTTGGAAACCAGGGACAATAAAAATATTAAGTGAAAAGTGCAGTTATAGTGCTTTCAAGCCCACCATGGAGCAGCCACAAGCTACCAATGACGCCTTCAACATACAAACATTAAAAAAGAAAGCCGGTCTGAGGTTTTGTGTAAGAATTCGGGGCCTGCTTCAAAAGCTATCGGATGAAGAGGATGACTTGGCTGACTCGGATGCCGTATCGGTGTATGAGATATGCAGAGAGTCCGAGGCCGAGTCCGCTCCATCCGAGTCTCCGCCCACCAGCCAATATAGCGACCGAATGGCGTAGGATATCCCATGTCCATTGCCAGCCCCAGAACCAGGGCAGAAGAGGTGTCTGAAGACATGTAAAAAACAATCATCAAAAATTTAGTTTATTTAAAACGTAGTGACACTAAGACACTACAACGACGTTGAATTTACAGATCACTAACAGCTATAAAAACAATATATCGACTCTGTATGTGATTGTGTGTTTGTGACGCCGAACGACGTAGGATGAATATATAAGATTTAAACCTAATTTTGTATTGATAGGAATAAAAGTTGTTTAATATGCTCAAATGCCGTATCGGTGTATGAGATATGCAGAGAGTCCGAGGCCGAGTCCGCTCCATCCGAGGCTCCGCCCACCAGCCAATATAGCGACCGAATGGCGTAGGATATCCCATGTCCATTGCCAGCCCCAGAACCCGGGCAGAAGAGGTGTCTGAAGACACGCAAAAAACCCCAGCAAGGGGAAAACAATCATCAACACACAAACCGCAGAAGGATTAAAAAAATCAAGATTTTCCTTAAGCAACGGAAAATCGACAACTATACTTAAGTCCCCAACGCCAAAAGGAAAAGCCTAATGGTAATTAAGGGAGTACACAATTCGCACTCAGACGAAGAAATTCTAGAAGAATTTAAAAAAACGAGGGAATACCAGCCACCAAGGTATCTGCGTTCAAATCCTCGAAATCCAAGGACGCCAAGTTCAGCTGCCATGACGTTGAAGTAGAAAAATCGATGCCCTTGAAAGAAGTATCGAGGAAGATAGGATATCTAGTAGACCAGGATATCTACTGGGTACACCTATAATCAAAGGACATAGTAAAATGAAGGAACTGCCAGCAATTTAGGCACACTGCACCGAACTGTAGGATACAATAGCTAGTTTCAGTTTAGTTTAAAACGTAGTGACACTAAGCCACTACAACGACGTTGAATTTACAGCTCACTTACAGCTATAAAAACAATATATCGAAAGATTTTGTTTTAATGAAAACGAAACGTTTTTATATGAAATTCGGTGAAGTAATTAGTGTAAATTGCCCTCTCATTCTTGGATGAAAAATAACGATAAAGTGCATTGGAAACTAGTGACAATAAAAATAATAAGTGAAAAGTGCAGTTATAGTGTTTCCAAGCACACCATGGAGCAGCCACAAGCTACCAATGAGGCCTTCAACATACAAAAGTTAAAAAAGGAAGCCGGTATGAAATTTTGTCCAAGAATTCGGGGCCTGCTTCAAAAGCTATCGGATGAAGAGGATGACTTGGCTGACTCGGATGCCGTATCGGTGTATGGGATATGCAGAGAGTCCGAGGCCGAGTCCGCTCCATCCGAGTCTCCGCCCACCAGCCAATATAGCGACCGAATGGCGTAGGATATCCCATGTCCATTGCCAGCCCCAGAACCAGGGCAGAAGAAGTGTCTGAAGACACGTAAAAAACCTCAGCAAGGGGAAAACAATCATCAACACACAAACCGCAGAAGGATTAAAAAAATCAAGATTTTCCTTAAGCAACGGAAAATCGATAAGTATACTTAAATCCCCAACGCCGAAAGGAAAGGCCTAATGGTAATTAAGGGAGTACACTATTCGCACACAGACGAAGAACCCCTAGAAGAATTAAAAAAAACGAGGGAATAGCAGTCATCAAGGTATCTGCGTTCAATTCCTCGAAATCCAAGGGCGCCAACTTCACCTGCCATGAGGCTGAAGTAGAAAAATCGATGCCCTTTAAATAAGTATCGAGGAAGACAGGATATCTACCTAGACCAGGATATCTACTGGGTACACCTGAAATCAAAGGACATAGTAAAATGAAGGAACCACCAGCGATTTAGGCACATTGCACCCAACTGTGGGATACAATAGCTAGTTTCAGTTTAGTTTAAAATCTAGTTTAGTTTAAAACGTAGTGACACTAAGACACTACAACGACGTTGAATTTACAGATCACTTACAGCTATAAAAGCAATATATCGACTCTGTATGTGATTGTGTGTTTGTGACGCCGAACGACGTAGGATGAATATATAAGATTTAACCCTAATTTTGTATTTATAGGAATAAAGGTTGTTTAATATGCTCAAATTTAGTGTAGAAATAACAATAAATCCATAATTTGAGTGTCATTGCGCTTTAATGGAGGTTAATTCCACTCACAGAAAGAAATATTTTTTTTTAATGAAAACGAAACGTTTTTATATGAAATTCGGTGAAGTAATTAGTGTGAATTGCCCTTTCATTCTTGGATGAAAAATAACGATAAAGTAATCAGTGTATTGGAAACCAGTGACAATAAAAATATTTAGTGAAAAGTGCAGTTATAGTGCTTTCAAGCCCACCATGGAGCAGCCACAAGCTACCAATGACGCCTTCAACATACAAACATTAAAAAAGGAAGCCGGTCTGAAGTTTTGTGTAAGAATTCGGGGCCTGCTTCAAAAGCTATCGGATGAAGAGGATGACTTGGCTGACTCGGATGCCGTATCGGTGTATGAGATATGCAGAGAGTCCGAGGCCGAGTCCGCTCCATCCGAGTCTCCGCCCACCAGCCAATATAAAGACCGAATGGCGTAGGATATCCCATGTCCATTGCCAGCCCCAGAACCAGGGCAGAAGAGGTGTCTGAAGACACGTAAAAAACCTCAGCAAGGAGAAACAATCATCAACACACAAACCGCAGCAGGATTAAAAAAATCAAGATTTTCCTTAAGCAACGGAAAATCGACAACTATACTTAAGTCCCCAACGCCGAAAGGAAAAGCCTAATGGTAATTAAGGGAGTACACTATTCGCACACAGACGAAGAAACCCTAGAAGAATTTAAAAAAAACGAGGGAATACCAGCCATCAAGGTATCTGCGTTCATCCAAGGACGCCAAGTTCACCTGCCATTAGGTTGAAGTAGAAAAATCGATGCCCTTTAAAGAAGTATCGAGGAAGACAGGATATCTAGTAGACCAGGATATCTACTGGGTACACCTCATCAAAGGACATAGTAAAATGAAGGAACTGCCAGCAATTTAGGTACACTGCACAGAACTGTAGGATACAATAGCTAGTTTCAGTTTAGTTTAAAACGTAGTGACACTAAGACACTACAACGACGTTGAATTTACAGATCACTAACAGCTATAAAAACAATATATCGACTCTGTATGTGATTGTGTGTTTGTGACGCCGAACGACGTAGGATGAATATATAAGATTTAAACCTAATTTTGTATTGATAGGAATAAAAGTTGTTTAATATGCTCAAATGCCGTATCGGTGTATGAGATATGCAGAGAGTCCGAGGCCGAGTCCGCTCCATCCGAGGCTCCGCCCACCAGCCAATATAGCGACCGAATGGCGTAGGATATCCCATGTCCATTGCCAGCCCCAGAACCCGGGCAGAAGAGGTGTCTGAAGACACGTAAAAAACCCCAGCAAGGGGAAAACAATCATCAACACACAAACCGCAGAAGGATTAAAAAAATCAAGATTTTCCTTAAGCAACGGAAAATCGACAACTATACTTAAGTCCCCAACGCCAAAAGGAAAAGCCTAATGGTAATTAAGGGAGTACACAATTCGCACTCAGACGAAGAAATTCTAGAAGAATTTAAAAAAACGAGGGAATACCAGCCACCAAGGTATCTGCGTTCAAATCCTCGACATCCAAGGACGCCAAGTTCAGCTGCCATGACGTTGAAGTAGAAAAATCGATGCCCTTGAAAGAAGTATCGAGGAAGATAGGATATCTAGTAGACCAGGATATCTACTGGGTACACCTATAATCAAAGGACATAGTAAAATGAAGGAACTGCCAGCAATTTAGGCACACTGCACCGAACTGTAGGATACAATAGCTAGTTTCAGTTTAGTTTAAAACGTAGTGACACTAAGCCACTACAACGACGTTGAATTTACAGCTCACTTACAGCTATAAAAACAATATATCGAAAGATTTTGTTTTAATGAAAACGAAACGTTTTTATATGAAATTCGGTGAAGTAATTAGTGTAAATTGCCCTCTCATTCTTGGATGAAAAATAACGATAAAGTGCATTGGAAACTAGTGACAATAAAAATAATAAGTGAAAAGTGCAGTTATAGTGTTTCCAAGCACACCATGGAGCAGCCACAAGCTACCAATGAGGCCTTCAACATACAAAAGTTAAAAAAGGAAGCCGGTATGAAATTTTGTCCAAGAATTCGGGGCCTGCTTCAAAAGCTATCGGATGAAGAGGATGACTTGGCTGACTCGGATGCCGTATCGGTGTATGGGATATGCAGAGAGTCCGAGGCCGAGTCCGCTCCATCCGAGTCTCCGCCCACCAGCCAATATAGCGACCGAATGGCGTAGGATATCCCATGTCCATTGCCAGCCCCAGAACCAGGGCAGAAGAAGTGTCTGAAGACACGTAAAAAACCTCAGCAAGGGGAAAACAATCATCAACACACAAACCGCAGAAGGATTAAAAAAATCAAGATTTTCCTTAAGCAACGGAAAATCGATAAGTATACTTAAATCCCCAACGCCGAAAGGAAAGGCCTAATGGTAATTAAGGGAGTACACTATTCGCACACAGACGAAGAACCCCTAGAAGAATTAAAAAAAACGAGGGAATAGCAGTCATCAAGGTATCTGAGTTCAATTCCTCGAAATCCAAGGGCGCCAACTTCACCTGCCATGAGGCTGAAGTAGAAAAATCGATGCCCTTTAAATAAGTATCGAGGAAGACAGGATATCTACCTAGACCAGGATATCTACTGGGTACACCTGAAATCAAAGGACATAGTAAAATGAAGGAACCACCAGCGATTTAGGCACATTGCACCCAACTGTGGGATACAATAGCTAGTTTCAGTTTAGTTTAAAATCTAGTTTAGTTTAAAACGTAGTGACACTAAGACACTACAACGACGTTGAATTTACAGATCACTTACAGCTATAAAAGCAATATATCGACTCTGTATGTGATTGTGTGTTTGTGACGCCGAACGACGTAGGATGAATATATAAGATTTAACCCTAATTTTGTATTTATAGGAATAAAGGTTGTTTAATATGCTCAAATTTAGTGTAGAAATAACAATAAATCCATAATTTGAGTGTCATTGCGCTTTAATGGAGGTTAATTCCACTCACAGAAAGAAATATTTTTTTTTAATGAAAACGAAACGTTTTTATATGAAATTCGGTGAAGTAATTAGTGTGAATTGCCCTTTCATTCTTGGATGAAAAATAACGATAAAGTAATCAGTGTATTGGAAACCAGTGACAATAAAAATATTTAGTGAAAAGTGCAGTTATAGTGCTTTCAAGCCCACCATGGAGCAGCCACAAGCTACCAATGACGCCTTCAACATACAAACATTAAAAAAGGAAGCCGGTCTGAAGTTTTGTGTAAGAATTCGGGGCCTGCTTCAAAAGCTATCGGATGAAGAGGATGACTTGGCTGACTCGGATGCCGTATCGGTGTATGAGATATGCAGAGAGTCCGAGGCCGAGTCCGCTCCATCCGAGTCTCCGCCCACCAGCCAATATAAAGACCGAATGGCGTAGGATATCCCATGTCCATTGCCAGCCCCAGAACCAGGGCAGAAGAGGTGTCTGAAGACACGGAAAAAACCTCAGCAAGGGGAAAACAATCATCAACACACAAACCGCAGAAGGATTAAAAAAACCAAGATTTTCCTTAAGCAACGGAAAATCGATAACTATACTTAAATCCCCAACGCCGAAAGGAAAAGCCTAATGGTAATTAAGGGAGTACACTATTCGCACACAGATGAAGAATCCCTAGAAGGATTTAAAAAAACGAGGGAATAGCAGTCATCAAAGTATCTGCGTTCAATTCCTCGAAATCCAAGGACGCCAACTTCACCTGCCATGAGGCTGAAGTAAAAAAATCGATGCCCTTAAAAGAAGTATCGAGGAAGACAGGATATCTACCTAGACCAGGATATCAACTGGGTACACCTGAAATCAAAGGACATAGTAAAATGAAGGAACTACCAGCGATTTAGGCACATTGCACCCAACTGTGGGATACAATAGCTAGTTTCAGTTTAGTTTAAAATCTAGTTTAGTTTAAAACGTAGTGACACTAAGACACTACAACGACTTTGAATTTACAGATCACTTACAGCTATAAAAGCAATATATCGACTATGTATGTGATTGTGTGTTTGTGACGCCGAGCGACGTAGGATGAATATATAAGATTTAACCCTAATTTTGTATTGAAAGGAATAAAGGTTGTTTAATATGCTCAAATTTAGTGTAGAAATAACAATAAATCCATAATTTGAGTGTCATTGCGCTTTAATGGAGGTTAATTCCAATCACAGAAAGGACTTTTTTTTTAATGAAAACGAAACGTTTTTATATGATATTGGGTGAAGTAATTAGTGTAAATTGCCCTTTCATTCTTGGATGAAAAATACCGAGAAAGTAATCAGTGTATTGGAAACCAGTGACAATAAAAGTAATTGGTGAAAAGTGCAGTTATAGTTCTTCCAAGCCCACCATGGAGCAGCCACAAGCGGCCAATGAGGCTTTCAACATACAAACATCAAAAAAGAAGCCGGTCTGAAGTTTTGTCCAAGAATTTGGGGCCTGCTTCAAAAGCTATCGGATGAAGAGGATGACTTGGCTGACTCGGATGCCGTATCGGTGTATGAGATATGCAGAGAGTCCGAGGCCGAGTCCGCTCCATCCGAGTCTCCGCCCACCAGCCAATATAGCGACCGAATGGCGTAGGATATCCCATGTCCATTGCCAGCCCCAGAACCAGGGCAGAAGAGGTGTCTGAAGACATGTAAAAAACAATCATCAAAAATTTAGTTTAGTTTAAAACGTAGTGACACTAAGACACTACAACGACGTTGAATTTACAGATCACTAACAGCTATAAAAACAATATATCGACTCTGTATGTGATTGTGTGTTTGTGACGCCGAACGACGTAGGATGAATATATAAGATTTAACCCTAATTTTGTATTTATAGGAATAAAGGTTGTTTAATATGCTCAAATTTAGTGTAGAAATAACAATAAATCCATAATTTGAGTGTCATTGCGCTTTAATGGAGGTTAATTCCAATCACAGAAAGAAATATTTTTTTTTAATGAAAACGAAACGTTTTTATATGAAATTCGGTGAAGTAATTAGTGTGAATTGCCCTTTCATTCTTGGATGAAAAATAACGATAAAGTAATCAGTGTATTGGAAACCAGTGACAATAAAAATATTTAGTGAAAAGTGCAGTTATAGTGCTTTCAAGCCCACCATGGAGCAGCCACAAGCTACCAATGACGCCTTCAACATACAAACATTAAAAAAGGAAGCCGGTCTGAAGTTTTGTGTAAGAATTCGGGGCCTGCTTCAAAAGCTATCGGATGAAGAGGATGACTTGGCTGACTCGGATGCCGTATCGGTGTATGAGATATGCAGAGAGTCCGAGGCCGAGTCCGCTCCATCCGAGTCTCCGCCCACCAGCCAATATAAAGACCGAATGGCGTAGGATATCCCATGTCCATTGCCAGCCCCAGAACCAGGGCAGAAGAGGTGTCTGAAGACACGGAAAAAACCTCAGCAAGGGGAAAACAATCATCAACACACAAACCGCAGAAGGATTAAAAAAACCAAGATTTTCCTTAAGCAACGGAAAATCGATAACTATACTTAAATCCCCAACGCCGAAAGGAAAAGCCTAATGGTAATTAAGGGAGTACACTATTCGCACACAGATGAAGAATCCCTAGAAGGATTTAAAAAAACGAGGGAATAGCAGTCATCAAAGTATCTGCGTTCAATTCCTCGAAATCCAAGGACGCCAACTTCACCTGCCATGAGGCTGAAGTAAAAAAATCGATGCCCTTAAAAGAAGTATCGAGGAAGACATGATATCTACCTAGACCAGGATATCAACTGGGTACACCTGAAATCAAAGGACATAGTAAAATGACTCGGATGCCGTATCGGTGTATGAGATATGCAGAGAGTCCGAGGCCGAGTCCGCTCCATCCGAGTCTCCGCCCACCAGCCAATATAGCGACCGAATGGCGTAGGATATCCCATGTCCATTGCCAGCCCCAGAACCAGGGCAGAAGAGGTGTCTGAAGACATGTAAAAAACAATCATCAAAAATTTAGTTTAGTTTAAAACGTAGTGACACTAAGACACTACAACGACGTTGAATTTACAGATCACTAACAGCTATAAAAACAATATATCGACTCTGTATGTGATTGTGTGTTTGTGACGCCGAACGACGTAGGATGAATATATAAGATTTAACCCTAATTCTGTATTTATAGGAATAAAGGTTGTTTAATATGCTCAAATTTAGTGTAGAAATAACAATAAATCCATAATTTGAGTGTCATTGCGCTTTAATGGAGGTTAATTCCAATCACAGAAAGAAATATTTTTTTTTAATGAAAACGAAACGTTTTTATATGAAATTCGGTGAAGTAATTAGTGTGAATTGCCCTTTCATTCTTGGATGAAAAATAACGATAAAGTAATCAGTGTATTGGAAACCAGTGACAATAAAAATATTTAGTGAAAAGTGCAGTTATAGTGCTTTCAAGCCCACCATGGAGCAGCCACAAGCTACCAATGACGCCTTCAACATACAAACATTAAAAAAGGAAGCCGGTCTGAAGTTTTGTGTAAGAATTCGGGGCCTGCTTCAAAAGCTATCGGATGAAGAGGATGACTTGGCTGACTCGGATGCCGTATCGGTGTATGAGATATGCAGAGAGTCCGAGGCCGAGTCCGCTCCATCCGAGTCTCCGCCCACCAGCCAATATAAAGACCGAATGGCGTAGGATATCCCATGTCCATTGCCAGCCCCAGAACCAGGGCAGAAGAGGTGTCTGAAGACACAGAAAAAACCTCAGCAAGGGGAAAACAATCATCAACACACAAACCGCAGAAGGATTAAAAAAACCAAGATTTTCTTTAAGCAACGGAAAATCGATAACTATACTTAAATCCCCAACGCCGAAAGGAAAAGCCTAATGGTAATTAAGGGAGTACACTATTCGCACACAGATGAAGAATCCCTAGAAGGATTTAAAAAAACGAGGGAATAGCAGTCATCAAAGTATCTGCGTTCAATTCCTCGAAATCCAAGGACGCCAACTTCACCTGCCATGAGGCTGAAGTAAAAAAATCGATGCCCTTAAAAGAAGTATCGAGGAAGACATGATATCTACCTAGACCAGGATATCAACTGGGTACACCTGAAATCAAAGGACATAGTAAAATGAAGGAACTACCAGCGATTTAGGCACATTGCACCCAACTGTGGGATACAATAGCTAGTTTCAGTTTAGTTTAAAATCTAGTTTAGTTTAAAACGTAGTGACACTAAGACACTACAACGACTTTGAATTTACAGATCACTTACAGCTATAAAAGCAATATATCGACTATGTATGTGATTGTGTGTTTGTGACGCCGAGCGACGTAGGATGAATATATAAGATTTAACCCTAATTTTGTATTGAAAGGAATAAAGGTTGTTTAATATGCTCAAATTTAGTGTAGAAATAACAATAAATCCATAATTTGAGTGTCATTGCGCTTTAATGGAGGTTAATTCCAATCACAGAAAGGACTTTTTTTTTAATGAAAACGAAACGTTTTTATATGATATTGGGTGAAGTAATTAGTGTAAATTGCCCTTTCATTCTTGGATGAAAAATACCGAGAAAGTAATCAGTGTATTGGAAACCAGTGACAATAAAAGTAATTGGTGAAAAGTGCAGTTATAGTTCTTCCAAGCCCACCATGGAGCAGCCACAAGCGGCCAATGAGGCTTTCAACATACAAACATCAAAAAAGAAGCCGGTCTGAAGTTTTGTCCAAGAATTTGGGGCCTGCTTCAAAAGCTATCGGATGAAGAGGATGACTTGGCTGACTCGGATGCCGTATCGGTGTATGAGATATGCAGAGAGTCCGAGGCCGAGTCCGCTCCATCCGAGTCTCCGCCCACCAGCCAATATAGCGACCGAATGGCGTAGGATATCCCATGTCCATTGCCAGCCCCAGAACCAGGGCAGAAGAGGTGTCTGAAGACATGTAAAAAACAATCATCAAAAATTTAGTTTAGTTTAAAACGTAGTGACACTAAGACACTACAACGACGTTGAATTTACAGATCACTAACAGCTATAAAAACAATATATCGACTCTGTATGTGATTGTGTGTTTGTGACGCCGAACGACGTAGGATGAATATATAAGATTTAACCCTAATTTTGTATTTATAGGAATAAAGGTTGTTTAATATGCTCAAATTTAGTGTAGAAATAACAATAAATCCATAATTTGAGTGTCATTGCGCTTTAATGGAGGTTAATTCCAATCACAGAAAGAAATATTTTTTTTTAATGAAAACGAAACGTTTTTATATGAAATTCGGTGAAGTAATTAGTGTGAATTGCCCTTTCATTCTTGGATGAAAAATAACGATAAAGTAATCAGTGTATTGGAAACCAGTGACAATAAAAATATTTAGTGAAAAGTGCAGTTATAGTGCTTTCAAGCCCACCATGGAGCAGCCACAAGCTACCAATGACGCCTTCAACATACAAACATTAAAAAAGGAAGCCGGTCTGAAGTTTTGTGTAAGAATTCGGGGCCTGCTTCAAAAGCTATCGGATGAAGAGGATGACTTGGCTGACTCGGATGCCGTATCGGTGTATGAGATATGCAGAGAGTCCGAGACCGAGTCCGCTCCATCCGAGTCTCCGCCCACCAGCCAATATAAAGACCGAATGGCGTAGGATATCCCATGTCCATTGCCAGCCCCAGAACCAGGGCAGAAGAGGTGTCTGAAGACACGGAAAAAACCTCAGCAAGGGGAAAACAATCATCAACACACAAACCGCAGAAGGATTAAAAAAACCAAGATTTTCCTTAAGCAACGGAAAATCGATAACTATACTTAAATCCCCAACGCCGAAAGGAAAAGCCTAATGGTAATTAAGGGAGTACACTATTCGCACACAGATGAAGAATCCCTAGAAGGATTTAAAAAAACGAGGGAATAGCAGTCATCAAAGTATCTGCGTTCAATTCCTCGAAATCCAAGGACGCCAACTTCACCTGCCATGAGGCTGAAGTAAAAAAATCGATGCCCTTAAAAGAAGTATCGAGGAAGACATGATATCTACCTAGACCAGGATATCAACTGGGTACACCTGAAATCAAAGGACATAGTAAAATGAAGGAACTACCAGCGATTTAGGCACATTGCACCCAACTGTGGGATACAATAGCTAGTTTCAGTTTAGTTTAAAATCTAGTTTAGTTTAAAACGTAGTGACACTAAGACACTACAACGACTTTGAATTTACAGATCACTTACAGCTATAAAAGCAATATATCGACTATGTATGTGATTGTGTGTTTGTGACGCCGAGCGACGTAGGATGAATATATAAGATTTAACCCTAATTTTGTATTGAAAGGAATAAAGGTTGTTTAATATGCTCAAATTTAGTGTAGAAATAACAATAAATCCATAATTTGAGTGTCATTGCGCTTTAATGGAGGTTAATTCCAATCACAGAAAGGACTTTTTTTTAATGAAAACGAAACGTTTTTATATGATATTGGGTGAAGTAATTAGTGTAAATTGCCCTTTCATTCTTGGATGAAAAATACCGAGAAAGTAATCAGTGTATTGGAAACCAGTGACAATAAAAGTAATTGGTGAAAAGTGCAGTTATAGTTCTTCCAAGCCCACCATGGAGCAGCCACAAGCGGCCAATGAGGCTTTCAACATACAAACATCAAAAAAGAAGCCGGTCTGAAGTTTTGTCCAAGAATTTGGGGCCTGCTTCAAAAGCTATCGGATGAAGAGGATGACTTGGCTGACTCGGATGCCGTGAGGCAATGGACATGGGATATCCTACGCCATTCGGTCTTTATATTGGCTGGTGGGCGGAGACTCGGATGGAGCGGACTCGGCCTCGGACTCTCTGCATATCTCATACACCGATACGGCATCCGAGTCAGCCAAGTCATCCTCTTCATCCGATAGCTTTTGAAGCAGGCCCCGAATTCTTACACAAAACTTCAGACCGGCTTCCTTTTTTAATGTTTGTATGTTGAAGGCGTCATTGGTAGCTTGTGGCTGCTCCATGGTGGGCTTGAAAGCACTATAACTGCACTTTTCACTAAATATTTTTACTGTCACTGGTTTCCAATACACTGATTACTTTATCGTTATTTTTCATCCAAGAATGAAAGGGCAATTCACACTAATTACTTCACCGAATTTCATATAAAAACGTTTCGTTTTCATTAAAAAAAAATATTTCTTTCTGTGATTGGAATTAACCTCCATTAAAGCGCAATGACACTCAAATTATGGATTTATTGTTATTTCTACACTAAATTTGAGCATATTAAACAACCTTTATTCCTATAAATACAAAATTAGGGTTAAATCTTATATATTCATCCTACGTCGTTCGGCGTCACAAACACACAATCACATACAGAGTCGATATATTGTTTTTATAGCTGTTAGTGATCTGTAAATTCAACGTCGTTGTAGTGTCTTAGTGTCACTACGTTTTAAACTAAACTAAATTTTTGATGATTGTTTTTTACATGTCTTCAGACACCTCTTCTGCCCTGGTTCTGCCATGAGGCTGAAGTAAAAAAATCGATGCCCTTAAAAGAAGTATCGAGGAAGACATGATATCTACCTAGACCAGGATATCAACTGGGTACACCTGAAATCAAAGGACATAGTAAAATGAAGGAACTACCAGCGATTTAGGCACATTGCACCCAACTGTGGGATACAATAGCTAGTTTCAGTTTAGTTTAAAATCTAGTTTAGTTTAAAACGTAGTGACACTAAGACACTACAACGACTTTGAATTTACAGATCACTTACAGCTATAAAAGCAATATATCGACTATGTATGTGATTGTGTGTTTGTGACGCCGAGCGACGTAGGATGAATATATAAGATTTAACCCTAATTTTGTATTGAAAGGAATAAAGGTTGTTTAATATGCTCAAATTTAGTGTAGAAATAACAATAAATCCATAATTTGAGTGTCATTGCGCTTTAATGGAGGTTAATTCCAATCACAGAAAGGACTTTTTTTTTAATGAAAACGAAACGTTTTTATATGATATTGGGTGAAGTAATTAGTGTAAATTGCCCTTTCATTCTTGGATGAAAAATACCGAGAAAGTAATCAGTGTATTGGAAACCAGTGACAATAAAAGTAATTGGTGAAAAGTGCAGTTATAGTTCTTCCAAGCCCACCATGGAGCAGCCACAAGCGGCCAATGAGGCTTTCAACATACAAACATCAAAAAAGAAGCCGGTCTGAAGTTTTGTCCAAGAATTTGGGGCCTGCTTCAAAAGCTATCGGATGAAGAGGATGACTTGGCTGACTCGGATGCCGTATCGGTGTATGAGATATGCAGAGAGTCCGAGGCCGAGTCCGCTCCATCCGAGTCTCCGCCCACCAGCCAATATAGCGACCGAATGGCGTAGGATATCCCATGTCCATTGCCAGCCCCAGAACCAGGGCAGAAGAGGTGTCTGAAGACATGTAAAAAACAATCATCAAAAATTTAGTTTAGTTTAAAACGTAGTGACACTAAGACACTACAACGACGTTGAATTTACAGATCACTAACAGCTATAAAAACAATATATCGACTCTGTATGTGATTGTGTGTTTGTGACGCCGAACGACGTAGGATGAATATATAAGATTTAACCCTAATTTTGTATTTATAGGAATAAAGGTTGTTTAATATGCTCAAATTTAGTGTAGAAATAACAATAAATCCATAATTTGAGTGTCATTGCGCTTTAATGGAGGTTAATTCCAATCACAGAAAGAAATATTTTTTTTTAATGAAAACGAAACGTTTTTATATGAAATTCGGTGAAGTAATTAGTGTGAATTGCCCTTTCATTCTTGGATGAAAAATAACGATAAAGTAATCAGTGTATTGGAAACCAGTGACAATAAAAATATTTAGTGAAAAGTGCAGTTATAGTGCTTTCAAGCCCACCATGGAGCAGCCACAAGCTACCAATGACGCCTTCAACATACAAACATTAAAAAAGGAAGCCGGTCTGAAGTTTTGTGTAAGAATTCGGGGCCTGCTTCAAAAGCTATCGGATGAAGAGGATGACTTGGCTGACTCGGATGCCGTATCGGTGTATGAGATATGCAGAGAGTCCGAGACCGAGTCCGCTCCATCCGAGTCTCCGCCCACCAGCCAATATAAAGACCGAATGGCGTAGGATATCCCATGTCCATTGCCAGCCCCAGAACCAGGGCAGAAGAGGTGTCTGAAGACACGGAAAAAACCTCAGCAAGGGGAAAACAATCATCAACACACAAACCGCAGAAGGATTAAAAAAACCAAGATTTTCCTTAAGCAACGGAAAATCGATAACTATACTTAAATCCCCAACGCCGAAAGGAAAAGCCTAATGGTAATTAAGGGAGTACACTATTCGCACACAGATGAAGAATCCCTAGAAGGATTTAAAAAAACGAGGGAATAGCAGTCATCAAAGTATCTGCGTTCAATTCCTCGAAATCCAAGGACGCCAACTTCACCTGCCATGAGGCTGAAGTAAAAAAATCGATGCCCTTAAAAGAAGTATCGAGGAAGACATGATATCTACCTAGACCAGGATATCAACTGGGTACACCTGAAATCAAAGGACATAGTAAAATGAAGGAACTACCAGCGATTTAGGCACATTGCACCCAACTGTGGGATACAATAGCTAGTTTCAGTTTAGTTTAAAATCTAGTTTAGTTTAAAACGTAGTGACACTAAGACACTACAACGACTTTGAATTTACAGATCACTTACAGCTATAAAAGCAATATATCGACTATGTATGTGATTGTGTGTTTGTGACGCCGAGCGACGTAGGATGAATATATAAGATTTAACCCTAATTTTGTATTGAAAGGAATAAAGGTTGTTTAATATGCTCAAATTTAGTGTAGAAATAACAATAAATCCATAATTTGAGTGTCATTGCGCTTTAATGGAGGTTAATTCCAATCACAGAAAGGACTTTTTTTTAATGAAAACGAAACGTTTTTATATGATATTGGGTGAAGTAATTAGTGTAAATTGCCCTTTCATTCTTGGATGAAAAATACCGAGAAAGTAATCAGTGTATTGGAAACCAGTGACAATAAAAGTAATTGGTGAAAAGTGCAGTTATAGTTCTTCCAAGCCCACCATGGAGCAGCCACAAGCGGCCAATGAGGCTTTCAACATACAAACATCAAAAAAGAAGCCGGTCTGAAGTTTTGTCCAAGAATTTGGGGCCTGCTTCAAAAGCTATCGGATGAAGAGGATGACTTGGCTGACTCGGATGCCGTATCGGTGTATGAGATATGCAGAGAGTCCGAGGCCGAGTCCGCTCCATCCGAGTCTCCGCCCACCAGCCAATATAGCGACCGAATGGCGTAGGATATCCCATGTCCATTGCCAGCCCCAGAACCAGGGCAGAAGAGGTGTCTGAAGACATGTAAAAAACAATCATCAAAAATTTAGTTTAGTTTAAAACGTAGTGACACTAAGACACTACAACGACGTTGAATTTACAGATCACTAACAGCTATAAAAACAATATATCGACTCTGTATGTGATTGTGTGTTTGTGACGCCGAACGACGTAGGATGAATATATAAGATTTAACCCTAATTTTGTATTTATAGGAATAAAGGTTGTTTAATATGCTCAAATTTAGTGTAGAAATAACAATAAATCCATAATTTGAGTGTCATTGCGCTTTAATGGAGGTTAATTCCAATCACAGAAAGAAATATTTTTTTTTAATGAAAACGAAACGTTTTTATATGAAATTCGGTGAAGTAATTAGTGTGAATTGCCCTTTCATTCTTGGATGAAAAATAACGATAAAGTAATCAGTGTATTGGAAACCAGTGACAATAAAAACATTTAGTGAAAAGTGCAGTTATAGTGCTTTCAAGCCCACCATGGAGCAGCCACAAGCTACCAATGACGCCTTCAACATACAAACATTAAAAAAGGAAGCCGGTCTGAAGTTTTGTGTAAGAATTCGGGGCCTGCTTCAAAAGCTATCGGATGAAGAGGATGACTTGGCTGACTCGGATGCCGTATCGGTGTATGAGATATGCAGAGAGTCCGAGGCCGAGTCCGCTCCATCCGAGTCTCCGCCCACCAGCCAATATAAAGACCGAATGGCGTAGGATATCCCATGTCCATTGCCAGCCCCAGAACCAGGGCAGAAGAGGTGTCTGAAGACACGGAAAAAACCTCAGCAAGGGGAAAACAATCATCAACACACAAACCGCAGAAGGATTAAAAAAACCAAGATTTTCCTTAAGCAACGGAAAATCGATAACTATACTTAAATCCCCAACGCCGAAAGGAAAAGCCTAATGGTAATTAAGGGAGTACACTATTCGCACACAGATGAAGAATCCCTAGAAGGATTTAAAAAAACGAGGGAATAGCAGTCATCAAAGTATCTGCGTTCAATTCCTCGAAATCCAAGGACGCCAACTTCACCTGCCATGAGGCTGAAGTAAAAAAATCGATGCCCTTAAAAGAAGTATCGAGGAAGACATGATATCTACCTAGACCAGGATATCAACTGGGTACACCTGAAATCAAAGGACATAGTAAAATGAAGGAACTACCAGCGATTTAGGCACATTGCACCCAACTGTGGGATACAATAGCTAGTTTCAGTTTAGTTTAAAATCTAGTTTAGTTTAAAACGTAGTGACACTAAGACACTACAACGACTTTGAATTTACAGATCACTTACAGCTATAAAAGCAATATATCGACTATGTATGTGATTGTGTGTTTGTGACGCCGAGCGACGTAGGATGAATATATAAGATTTAACCCTAATTTTGTATTGAAAGGAATAAAGGTTGTTTAATATGCTCAAATTTAGTGTAGAAATAACAATAAATCCATAATTTGAGTGTCATTGCGCTTTAATGGAGGTTAATTCCAATCACAGAAAGGGCTTTTTTTTAATGAAAACGAAACGTTTTTATATGATATTGGGTGAAGTAATTAGTGTAAATTGCCCTTTCATTCTTGGATGAAAAATACCGAGAAAGTAATCAGTGTATTGGAAACCAGTGACAATAAAAGTAATTGGTGAAAAGTGCAGTTATAGTTCTTCCAAGCCCACCATGGAGCAGCCACAAGCGGCCAATGAGGCTTTCAACATACAAACATCAAAAAAGAAGCCGGTCTGAAGTTTTGTCCAAGAATTTGGGGCCTGCTTCAAAAGCTATCGGATGAAGAGGATGACTTGGCTGACTCGGATGCCGTATCGGTGTATGAGATATGCAGAGAGTCCGAGGCCGAGTCCGCTCCATCCGAGTCTCCGCCCACCAGCCAATATAGCGACCGAATGGCGTAGGATATCCCATGTCCATTGCCAGCCCCAGAACCAGGGCAGAAGAGGTGTCTGAAGACATGTAAAAAACAATCATCAAAAATTTAGTTTAGTTTAAAACGTAGTGACACTAAGACACTACAACGACGTTGAATTTACAGATCACTAACAGCTATAAAAACAATATATCGACTCTGTATGTGATTGTGTGTTTGTGACGCCGAACGACGTAGGATGAATATATAAGATTTAACCCTAATTTTGTATTTATAGGAATAAAGGTTGTTTAATATGCTCAAATTTAGTGTAGAAATAACAATAAATCCATAATTTGAGTGTCATTGCGCTTTAATGGAGGTTAATTCCAATCACAGAAAGAAATATTTTTTTTTAATGAAAACGAAACGTTTTTATATGAAATTCGGTGAAGTAATTAGTGTGAATTGCCCTTTCATTCTTGGATGAAAAATAACGATAAAGTAATCAGTGTATTGGAAACCAGTGACAGTAAAAATATTTAGTGAAAAGTGCAGTTATAGTGCTTTCAAGCCCACCATGGAGCAGCCACAAGCTACCAATGACGCCTTCAACATACAAACATTAAAAAAGGAAGCCGGTCTGAAGTTTTGTGTAAGAATTCGGGGCCTGCTTCAAAAGCTATCGGATGAAGAGGATGACTTGGCTGACTCGGATGCCGTATCGGTGTATGAGATATGCAGAGAGTCCGAGGCCGAGTCCGCTCCATCCGAGTCTCCGCCCACCAGCCAATATAAAGACCGAATGGCGTAGGATATCCCATGTCCATTGCCAGCCCCAGAACCAGGGCAGAAGAGGTGTCTGAAGACACGGAAAAAACCTCAGCAAGGGGAAAACAATCATCAACACACAAACCGCAGAAGGATTAAAAAAACCAAGATTTTCCTTAAGCAACGGAAAATCGATAACTATACTTAAATCCCCAACGCCGAAAGGAAAAGCCTAATGGTAATTAAGGGAGTACACTATTCGCACACAGATGAAGAATCCCTAGAAGGATTTAAAAAAACGAGGGAATAGCAGTCATCAAAGTATCTGCGTTCAATTCCTCGAAATCCAAGGACGCCAACTTCACCTGCCATGAGGCTGAAGTAAAAAAATCGATGCCCTTAAAAGAAGTATCGAGGAAGACATGATATCTACCTAGACCAGGATATCAACTGGGTACACCTGAAATCAAAGGACATAGTAAAATGAAGGAACTACCAGCGATTTAGGCACATTGCACCCAACTGTGGGATACAATAGCTAGTTTCAGTTTAGTTTAAAATCTAGTTTAGTTTAAAACGTAGTGACACTAAGACACTACAACGACTTTGAATTTACAGATCACTTACAGCTATAAAAGCAATATATCGACTATGTATGTGATTGTGTGTTTGTGACGCCGAGCGACGTAGGATGAATATATAAGATTTAACCCTAATTTTGTATTGAAAGGAATAAAGGTTGTTTAATATGCTCAAATTTAGTGTAGAAATAACAATAAATCCATAATTTGAGTGTCATTGCGCTTTAATGGAGGTTAATTCCAATCACAGAAAGGACTTTTTTTTTAATGAAAACGAAACGTTTTTATATGATATTGGGTGAAGTAATTAGTGTAAATTGCCCTTTCATTCTTGGATGAAAAATACCGAGAAAGTAATCAGTGTATTGGAAACCAGTGACAATAAAAGTAATTGGTGAAAAGTGCAGTTATAGTTCTTCCAAGCCCACCATGGAGCAGCCACAAGCGGCCAATGAGGCTTTCAACATACAAACATTAAAAAAGGAAGCCGGTGTGAAGTGTTGTCCAAGAATTCGGGGCCTGCTTCAAAAGCTATCGGATGAAGAGGATGACTTGGCTGACTCGGATGCCGTATCGGTGTATGAGATATGCAGAGAGTCCGAGGCCGAGTCCGCTCCATCCGAGTCTCCGCCCACCAGCCAATATAGCGACCGAATGGCGTAGGATATCCCATGTCCATTGCCAGCCCCAGAACCAGGGCAGAAGAGGTGTCTGAAGACATGTAAAAAACAATCATCAAAAATTTAGTTTAGTTTAAAACGTAGTGACACTAAGACACTACAACGACGTTGAATTTACAGATCACTAACAGCTATAAAAACAATATATCGACTCTGTATGTCATTGTGTGTTTGTGACGCCGAACGACGTAGGATGAATATATAAGATTTAACCCTAATTTTGTATTTATAGGAATAAAGGTTGTTTAATATGCTCAAATTTAGTGTAGAAATAACAATAAATCCATAATTTGAGTGTCATTGCGCTTTAATGGAGGTTAATTCCAATCACAGAAAGAAATATTTTTTTTAATGAAAACGAAACGTTTTTGTATGAAATTCGGTGAAGTAATTAGCGTAAATTGCCCTTTCATTCTTAGATGAAAAATACCGAGAAAGTAATCAGTGCATTGGAAACCAGTGACAATAAAAATAATTGGTGAAAAGTGCAGTTATAGTTCTTCCAAGCTAACAATGGAGCAGCCACAAGGGGCCAATGAGGCTTTCAACGTACAAACATTAAAAAAGGAGGCCGGTATGAAGTTTTGTCCAAGAATTCGGGGCCTGCTTTAAAAGCTATCGGATGAAGAGGATGACTTGGCTGACTCGGATGCCGTATCGGTGTATGAGATATGCAGAGATTCCGAGGCCGAGTCCGCTCCATCCGAGGCTCCGCCCACCAGCCAATATAGCGACCGAATGGCGTAGGATATCCCATGTCCATTGCCAGCCCCAGAACCCGGGCAGAAGAGGTGTCTGAAGACACGTAAAAAACCCCAGCAAGGGGAAAACAATCATCAACACACAAACCGCAGAAGGATTAAAAAAATCAAGATTTTCCTTAAGCAACGGAAAATCGACAACTATACTTAAATCCCCAACGCCAAAAGAAAAAAGCCTAATGGTAATTAAGGGAGTACACAATTCGCACTCAGACGAAGAAATTCTAGAAGAATTTAAAAAAACGAGGGAATACCAGCCACCAAGGTATCTGCGTTCAAATCCTCGAAATCCAAGGACGCCAAGTTCAGCTGCCATGACGTTGAAGTAGAAAAATCGATGCCCTTGAAAGAAGTATCGAGGAAGATAGGATATCTAGTAGACCAGGATATCTACTGGGTACACCTATAATCAAAGGACATAGTAAAATGAAGGAACTGCCAGCAATTTAGGCACACTGCACCGAACTGTAGGATACAATAGCTAGTTTCAGTTTAGTTTAAAACGTAGTGACACTAAGCCACTACAACGACGTTGAATTTACAGCTCACTTACAGCTATAAAAACAATATATCGAAAGATTTTGTTTTAATGAAAACGAAACGTTTTTATATGAAATTCGGTGAAGTAATTAGTGTAAATTGCCCTCTCATTCTTGGATGAAAAATAACGATAAAGTGCATTGGAAACTAGTGACAATAAAAATAATAAGTGAAAAGTGCAGTTATAGTGTTTCCAAGCACACCATGGAGCAGCCACAAGCTACCAATGAGGCCTTCAACATACAAAAGTTAAAAAAGGAAGCCGGTATGAAATTTTGTCCAAGAATTCGGGGCCTGCTTCAAAAGCTATCGGATGAAGAGGATGACTTGGCTGACTCGGATGCCGTATCGGTGTATGGGATATGCAGAGAGTCCGAGGCCGAGTCCGCTCCATCCGAGTCTCCGCCCACCAGCCAATATAGCGACCTAATGGCGTAGGATATCCCATGTCCATTGCCAGCCCCAGAACCAGGGCAGAAGAAGTGTCTGAAGACACGTAAAAAACCTCAGCAAGGGGAAAACAATCATCAACACACAAACCGCAGAAGGATTAAAAAAATCAAGATTTTCCCTAAGCAACGGAAAATCGATAAGTATACTTAAATCCCCAACGCCGAAAGGAAAGGCCTAATGGTAATTAAGGGAGTACACTATTCGCACACAGACGAAGAACCCCTAGAAGAATTTAAAAAAACGAGGGAATAGCAGTCATCAAGGTATCTGCGTTCAATTCCTCGAAATGCCCTCGATGCCCTCGATGCCCTTTAAATAAGTATCGAGGAAGACAGGATATCTACCTAGACCAGGATATCTACTGGGTACACCTGAAATCAAAGGACATAGTAAAATGAAGGAACCACCAGCGATTTAGGCACATTGCACCCAACTGTGGGATACAATAGCTAGTTTCAGTTTAGTTTAAAATCTAGTTTAGTTTAAAACGTAGTAACACTAAGACACTACAACGACGTTGAATTTACAGATCACTTACAGCTATAAAAGCAATATATCGACTCTGTATGTGATTGTGTGTTTGTGACGCCGAACGACGTAGGATGAATATATAAGATTTAACCCTAATTTTGTACTGATAGGAATAAAGGTTGTTTAATATGCTCAAATTTAGTGTAGAAATAACAATAAATCCATAATTTGAGTGTCATTGCGCTTTAATGGAGGTTAATTCCAATCACAGAAAGAAATATTTTTTTTTAATGAAAACGAAACGTTTTTATATGAAATTCGGTGAAGTAATTAGTGTGAATTGCCCTTTCATTCTTGGATGAAAAATAACGATAAAGTAATCAGTGTATTGGAAACCAGTGACAATAAAAATAATTAGTGAAAAGCGCAGTTATAGTGCTTCCAAGCCCACCATGGAGCAGCCACAAGCTACCAATGACGCCTTCAACATACAAACATTAAAAAAGGAAGCCGGTCTGAAGTTTTGTGTAAGAATTCGGGGCCTGCTTCAAAAGCTATCGGATGAAGAGGATGACTTGGCTGACTCGGATGCCGTATCGGTGTATGAGATATGCAGAGATTCCGAAACCGAGTCCGCTCCATCCGAGTCTCCGCCCACCAGCCAATATAGCGACCGAATGGAGTAGGATATCCCATGTTCATTGCCAGCCCCAGAACCAGGGCAGAAGAGGTGTCTGAAGACACGGAAAAAACCTCAGCAAGGGGAAAATAATCATCAACACACAAACCGCACAAGGATTAAAAAAACCAAGATTTTCCTTAAGCAACGGAAAATCGATAACTATACTTAAATCCCCAACGCCGAAAGGAAAAGCCTAATGGTAATTAAGGGAGTACACTATTCGCACACAGATGAAGAATCCCTAGAAGGATTTAAAAAAACGAGGGAATAGCAGTCATCAAAGTATCTGCGTTCAATTCCTCGAAATCCAAGGACGCCAACTTCACCTGCCATGAGGCTGAGGTAGAAAAATCGATGCCCTTAAAAGAAGTATCGAGGAAGACAGGATATCTACCTAGACCAGGATATCAACTGGGTACACCTGAAATCAAAGGACATAGTAAAATGAAGGAACTACCAGCGATTTAGGCACATTGCACCCAACTGTGGGATACAATAGCTAGTTTCAGTTTAGTTTAAAATCTAGTTTAGTTTAAAACGTAGTGACACTAAGACACTACAACGACTTTGAATTTACAGATCACTTACAGCTATAAAAGCAATATATCGACTATGTATGTGATTGTGTGTTTGTGACGCCGAACGACGTAGGATGAATATATAGGATTTAACCCTAATTTTGTATTGAAAGGAATAAAGGTTGTTTAATATGCTCAAATTTAGTGTAGAAATAACAATAAATCCATAATTTGAGTGTCATTGCGCTTTAATGGAGGTTAATTCCAATCACAGAAAGAAATATTTTTTTAATGAAAACGAAACGTTTTTATATGAAATTCGGTGAAGTAATTCGTTTGAATTGCCCTTTCATTCTTGGATGAAAAATAACGATAAAGTAATCAGTGTATTGGAAACCAGTGACAATAAAAATATTTAGTGAAAAGGGCAGTTATAGTTCTTCCAAGCCCACCATGGAGCAGCCACAAGCGGCCAATGAGGCTTTCAACATACAAACATCAAAAAAGAAGCCGGTCTGAAGTTTTGTCCAAGAATTCGGGGCCTGCTTCAAAAGCTATCGGATGAAGAGGATGACTTGGCTGACTCGGATGCCGTATCGGTGTATGAGATATGCAGAGAGTCCGAAGCCGAGTCCGCTCCATCCGAGTCTCCGCCCACCAGCCAATATAGCGACCGAATGGCGTAGGATATCCCATGTCCATTGCCAGCCCCAGAACCAGGGCAGAAGAGGTGTCTGAAGACATGTAAAAAACAATCATCAAAAATTTAGTTTAGTTTAAAACGTAGTGACACTAAGACACTACAACGACGTTGAATTTACAGATCACTAACAGCTATAAAAACAATATATCGACTCTGTATGTGATTGTGTGTTTGTGACGCCGAACGACGTAGGATGAATATATAAGATTTAAACCTAATTTTGTATTGATAGGAATAAAAGTTGTTTAATATGCTCACATTTTGTGTAGAAATAACAATAAATCCATAATTTGAGTGTCATTGCGCTTTAATGGAGGTTAATTCCGATCACAGAAAGAAATATTTTTTAATGAAAACGAAACGTTTTTATATGAGTTTTGGTGAAGTAATTAGTGTAAATTGCCCTTTCATTCTTGGATGAAAAATAACGATACAGTAATCAGTGTATTGGAAACCAGTGACAATAAAAATAATTAGTGAAAAGTGCAGTTGTAGTGCTTCCAAGCCCACCATAGAGCAGCCACAAGCTACCATTGAGGCCTTCAACATCCAAACATCAAAAAAGAAGCCTGTCTGAAGTTTTGTCCAAGAATTCGGGGCCTGCTTCAAAAGCTATCGGATGAAGAAGATGACTTGGCTGACTCGGATGCCGTATCGGTGTATGAGATATGCAGAGAGTCCGAGGCCGAGTCCGCTCCTTCCGAGGCTCCGCCCGCCAGCCAATATAGCGACCGAATGGCGTAGGATATCCCATGTCCATTGCCAGCCCCAGAACCCGGGCAGAAGAGGTGTCTGAAGACACGTAAAAAACCTCAGCAAGGGGAAAACAATCATCAACACACAAACCGCAGAAGGATTAAAAAAATCAAGATTTTCCTTAAGCAACGGAAAATCGACAACTATACTTAAGTCCCCAACGCCAAAAGGAAAAGCCTAATGGTAATTAAGGGAGTACACAATTCGCACTCAGACGAAGAAATTCTAGAAGAATTTAAAAAAAACGAGGGAATACCAGCCACCAAGGTATCTGCGTTCAAATCCTCGAAATCCAAGGACGCCAAGTTCAGCTGCCATGACGTTGAAGTAGAAAAATCGATGCCCTTGAAAGAAGTATCGAGGAAGATAGGATATCTAGTAGACCAGGATATCTACTGGGTACACCTATAATCAAAGGACATAGTAAAATGAAGGAACTGCCAGCAATTTAGGCACACTGCAACGAACTGTAGGATACAATAGCTAGTTTCAGTTTAGTTTAAAACGTAGTGACACTAAGACACTACAACGACGTTGAATTTACAGATCACTTACAGCTATAAAAACAATATATCGACTCTGTATGACGCCGAACGACGTAGGATGAATATATAAGATTTAACCCTAATTTTGTATTGATAGGAATAAAAGTTGTTTAATATGCTCAAATTTAGTGTAGAAATACCAATAAATCCATAATTTGAGAGGTTAATGCCAATCGCAGAAAGAAATATTTTTTTTTAATGAAAACGAAACGTTTGTATATGAAATTCGGTGAAGTAATTAGTGTAAATTGCCCTTCCATTCTTGGATGAAAAATAACGATAAAGTAATCAGTGTATTGGAAACCAGTGACAATAAAAATAATTAGTGAAAAGCGCAGTTATAGTGCTTCCAAGCCCACCAAGGAGCAGCCACAAGCTACCATTGAGGCCTTCAACATACAAACATTAAAGAAGGAAGCCGGTCTGAAGTTTTATCCAAGAATTCGGGGCCTGCTTCAAAAGCTATCGGATGAAGAGGATGACTTGGCTGACTCGGATGCCGCACCGGTGTATGAGATATGCAGAGAGTCCAAGGCCGAGTCCGCTCCATCCGAGTCTCCACCCACCAGCCAATATAGCGACCGAATGGCGTAGGATATCGCATGTCCATTGCCAGCCCCAGAACCAGGGCAGAAGAGGTATCTGAAGACACGTAAAAAACCTTAGCAAGGGGAAAACAATCATCAACACACAAACCGCAGAAGGATTAAAAAAATTAAGATTTTCCTTAAGCAACGGAAAATCGACAACTATACTTAAGTCCCCAACGCCGAAAGGAAAAGCCTAATGGTAACTAAGGGAGTACACTATTCGCACACAGACGAAGAAACCCTAGAAGAATTTAAAAAAACGAGGGAATACCAGCCATCAAGGTATCTGCGTTCAAATCCTCGAAATCCAAGGACGCCAAGTTCACCTGCCATTAGGTTGAAGTAGCAAAATCGATGCCCTTTAAAGAAGTATCGAGGAAGACAGGATATCTAGTAGACCAGGATATCTACTGGGTACACCTAAAATCAAAGGACATAGTAAAATGAAGGAACTGCCAGCAATTTAGGCACACTGCACCGAACTGTAGGATACAATAGCTAGTTTCAGTTTAGTTTCAAACGTAGTGACACTAAGGCACTACAACGACGTTGAATTTACAGATCACTTACAGCTATAAAAACAATATATCGACTCTGTATGTGATTGTGTGTTTGTGACGCCGAACGACGTAGGATGAATATATAAGATTTAACCCTAATTTTGTATTGACAGGAATAAAAGTTGTTTAATATGCTCAAATTTAGTGTAGAAATAACAATAAATCCATAATTTGAGTGTCATTGCGCTTTAATGGAGGTTAATTCCATTCACAGAAAGATATATTTTTTTAATGAAAACGAAACGTTTTTGTATGCAATTCGGTGAAGTAATTAGTGTAAATTGCCCTTTCATTCTTAGATGAAAAATACCGAGGAAGTAATCAGTGTATTGGAAACCAGTGACAATAAAAAAAATTGGTGAAAAGTGCAGTTATAGTTCTTCCAAGCTAACAATGGAGCAGCCACAAGGGGCCAATGAGGCTTTCAACGTACAAACATTAAAAAAGGAGGCCGGTATGAAGTTTTGTCCAAGAATTCGGGGCCTGCTTTAAAAGCTATCGGATGAAGAGGATGACTTGGCTGACTCGGATGCCGTATCGGTGTATGAGATATGCAGAGAGTCCGAGGCCGAGTCCGCTCCATCCGAGCGAATGGAATAGCGACCGACTGGCGTAGGATATCCCATGTCCATTGCCAGCCCCAGAACCAAGTCAGAAGAGGTGTCTAAAGACACGTAAAAAACAATCATCAACACACAACAATCATCAACACACATACCGCAGAAGGATTAAAAAAATCAAGATTTTCCTTAAGCAACGGAAAATCGACAACTATACTTAAGTCCCCAACGCCGAAAGGAAAAGCCTAATGGTAATTAAGGGAGTACACTATTCGCACACAGACGAAGAACCCCTAGAAGAATGTAAAAAAAACGAGGGAATACCAGCCATCAAGGTATCTGCGTTCAAATCCTCGAAATCCAAGGACGCCAAGTTCACCTGCCATTAGGTTGAAGTAGAAAAATCGATGCCCTTTAAGCAAGTATCGAGGAAGACAGGATATCTAGTAGACCAGGATATCTACTGGGTACACCTAAAATCAAAGGACATAGTAAAATGAAGGAACTGCCAGCAATTTAGGCACACTGCACCGAACTGTAGGATACAATAGCTAGTTTCAGTTTAGTTTAAAATCTAGTTTAGTTTAAAACGTAGTGACACTAAGACACTACAACGACGTTGAATTTACAGATAACTTACAGCTATAAAAACAATATATCGACTCTGTATGTGATTGTGTGTTTGCAAAAGTTGTTTAATATACTCAAATTTAGTGTAGAAATAACAATAAATCCATAATTTGAGTGTCATTGCGTTTTAATGGAGGTTAATTCCAATCACAGAAAGAAATATTTTTTTTAATGAAAACGAAACGTTTTTGTATGAAGTTCGGTGAAGTATCTAGTGTAAATTGCCCTTTCAGTCTTAGATGAAAAATACCGAGAAAGTAATCAGTGCATTGGAAACCAGTGACAATAAAAATAATTGGTGAAAAGTGCAGTTATAGTTCTTCCAAGCCCACAATGGAGCAGCCACAAGCGGCCAATGAGGCTTTCAACATACAAACATAACAAAAAAGAGGTCGGTTTGAAGTTTTGTCCAAGAATTCGGGGCCTGCTTCAAAAGCTATCGGATGAAGAGGATGACTTGGCTGACTCGGATGCCGTATCGGTGAGATGAGATGAGATATGCAGAGAGTCCGAGGCCGTGTCCGCTCCATCCGAGTCTCCGCGCACCAGCCAATATAGCGACCGAATGGTGTAAGATATCCCATGTCCATTGCCAGCCCCAGAACCAAGGCAGAAGAGGTGTCTGCAGACACGTAAAAAACAATCATCAACACACAATAATCATCAACACACAAACCGGAGAAGGATTAAAAAAATCAAATCACACTAAGGCACTACAACGACGTTGAATTTACAGATCACTTACAGCTATAAAAACAATATATCGACTCTGTATGAGATTGTGTGTTTGTGACGCCGAACGACGTAGGATGAATATATAAGATTTAACCCCAATTTTGTATTGATAGGAATAAAAGTTGTTTAATATGCTCAAATTTAGTGTAGAAATAACAATAAATCCATAATTTGAGTGTCATTGCGCTTTGATGGAGGTTAATTTCAATCACAGACAGAAATATTTTTTTTAATGAAAACGAAACGTTTTTGTATGATATTCGGTGAAGTAATTAGTGTAAATTGCCCTTTCATTCTTGGATGAAAAATACCGAGAAAGTAATCAGTGTATTGGAAACCAGTGACAATAAAAATAATTGGTGAAAAGTGCAGTTATAGTTCTTTTAAGCCCACAATGGAGCAGCCACAAGCGGCCAATGAGGCTTTCAACATACAAACATTAAAAAAGGAAGTCGGTCTGAAGTTTTGTCCAAGAATTCGGGGCCTGCTTCCGAAGCTGTCGGATGAAGAGGATGACTTGGCTGACTCGGATGCCGTATCGGTGTATGAGGTATGCAGAGAGTCCGAGGCCGAGTCCGCTCCATCCGAGTCTCCGCCCACCAGCCAATATAGCGACCGAATGGCGTAGGATATCCCATGTCCATGGCCAGCCCCAGAACCAGGGCAGAAGAGGTGTCTGAAGACATGTAAAAAACAATCATCAAAAATTTAGTTTAGTTTAAAACGTAGTGACACTAAGACACTACAACGACGTTGAATTTACAGATCACTAACAGCTATAAAAACAATATATCGACTCTGTATGTGATTGTGTGTTTGTGACGCCGAACGACGTAGGATGAATATATAAGATTTAAACCTAATTTTGTATTGATAGGAATAAAAGTTGTTTAATATGCTCACATTTTGTGTAGAAATAACAATAAATCCATAATTTGAGTGTCATTGCGCTTTAATGGAGGTTAATTCCGATCACAGAAAGAAATATTTTTTAATGAAAACGAAACGTTTTTATATGAGTTTTGGTGAAGTACTTAGTGTAAATTGCCCTTTCATTCTTGGATGAAAAATAACGATACAGTAATCAGTGTATTGGAAACCAGTGACAATAAAAAAAATTGGTGAAAAGTGCAGTTATAGTTCTTCCAAGCTAACAATGGAGCAGCCACAAGGGGCCAATGAGGCTTTCAACATACAAACATTAAAAAAGGAGGCCGGTATGAAGTTTTGTCCAAGAATTCGGGGCCTGCTTCAAAAGCTATCGGATGAAGAGGATGACTTGGCTGACTCGGATGCCGTATCGGTGTATGAGATATGCAGAGAGTCCGGGGCCGAGTCCGCTCCATCCGACCGAATGGAATAGCGACCGACTGGCGTAGGATATCGCATGTCCATTGCCAGCCCCAGAACCAGGGCAGAAGAGGTATCTGAAGACACGTAAAAAACCTTAGCAAGGGGAAAACAATCATCAACACACAAACCGCAGAAGGATTAAAAAAATTAAGATTTTCCTTAAGCAACGGAAAATCGACAACTATACTTAAGTCCCCAACGCCGAAAGGAAAAGCCTAATGGTAACTAAGGGAGTACACTATTCGCACACAGACGAAGAAACCCTAGAAGAATTTAAAAAATAGAGGGAATACCAGCCATCAAGGTATCTGCGTTCAAATCCTCGAAATCCAAGGACGCCAAGTTCACCTGCCATTAGGTTGAAGTAGCAAAATCGATGCCCTTTAAAGAAGTATCGAGGAAGACAGGATATCTAGTAGACCAGGATATCTACTGGGTACACCTAAAATCAAAGGACATAGTAAAATGAAGGAACTGCCAGCAATTTAGGCACACTGCACCGAACTGTAGGATACAATAGCTAGTTTCAGTTTAGTTTCAAACGTAGTGACACTAAGGCACTACAACGACGTTGAATTTACAGATCACTTACAGCTATAAAAACAATATATCGACTCTGTATGTGATTGTGTGTTTGTGACGCCGAACGACGTAGGATGAATATATAAGATTTAACCCTAATTTTGTATTGACAGGAATAAAAGTTGTTTAATATGCTCAAATTTAGTGTAGAAATAACAATAAATCCATAATTTGAGTGTCATTGCGCTTTAATGGAGGTTAATTCCATTCACAGAAAGATATATTTTTTTAATGAAAACGAAACGTTTTTGTATGCAATTCGGTGAAGTAATTAGTGTAAATTGCCCTTTCATTCTTAGATGAAAAATACCGAGGAAGTAATCAGTGTATTGGAAACCAGTGACAATAAAAAAAATTGGTGAAAAGTGCAGTTATAGTTCTTCCAAGCTAACAATTTAGCAGCCACAAGGGGCCAATGAGGCTTTCAACGTACAAACATTAAAAAAGGAGGCCGGTATGAAGTTTTGTCCAAGAATTCGGGGCCTGCTTTAAAAGCTATCGGATGAAGAGGATGACTTGGCTGACTCGGATGCCGTATCGGTGTATGAGATATGCAGAGAGTCCGAGGCCGAGTCCGCTCCATCCGAGCGAATGGAATAGCGACCGACTGGCGTAGGATATCCCATGTCCATTGCCAGCCCCAGAACCAAGTCAGAAGAGGTGTCTAAAGACACGTAAAAAACAATCATCAACACACAACAATCATCAACACACATACCGCAGAAGGATTAAAAAAATCAAGATTTTCCTTAAGCAACGGAAAATCGACAACTATACTTAAGTCCCCAACGCCGAAAGGAAAAGCCTAATGGTAATTAAGGGAGTACACTATTCGCACACAGACGAAGAACCCCTAGAAGAATGTAAAAAAAACGAGGGAATACCTGCCATCAAGGTATCTGCGTTCAAATCCTCGAAATCCAAGGACGCCAAGTTCACCTGCCATTAGGTTGAAGTAGAAAAATCGATGCCCTTTAAGCAAGTATCGATGAAGACAGGATATCTAGTAGACCAGGATATCTACTGGGTACACCTAAAATCAAAGGACATAGTAAAATGAAGGAACTGCCAGCAATTTAGGCACACTGCACCGAACTGTAGGATACAATAGCTAGTTTCAGTTTAGTTTAAAATCTAGTTTAGTTTAAAACGTAGTGACACTAAGACACTACAACGACGTTGAATTTACAGATAACTTACAGCTATAAAAACAATATATCGACTCTGTATGAGATTGTGTGTTTGTGACGCCGAACGACGTAGGATGAATATATAAGATTTAACCCCAATTTTGTATTGATAGGAATAAAAGTTGTTTAATATACTCAAATTTAGTGTAGAAATAACAATAAATCCATAATTTGAGTGTCATTGCGTTTTAATGGAGGTTAATTCCAATCACAGAAAGAAATATTTTTTTTAATGAAAACGAAACGTTTTTGTATGAAGTTCGGTGAAGTATCTAGTGTAAATTGCCCTTTCATTCTTAGATGAAAAATACCGAGAAAGTAATCAGTGCATTGGAAACCAGTGACAATAAAAATAATTGGTGAAAAGTGCAGTTATAGTTCTTCCAAGCCCACAATGGAGCAGCCACAAGCGGCCAATGAGGCTTTCAACATACAAACATAACAAAAAAGAGGTCGGTTTGAAGTTTTGTCCAAGAATTCGGGGCCTGCTTCAAAAGCTATCGGATGAAGAGGATGACTTGGCTGACTCGGATGCCGTATCGGTGAGATGAGATGAGATATGCAGAGAGTCCGAGGCCGTGTCCGCTCCATCCGAGTCTCCCCGCACCAGCCAATATAGCGACCGAATGGTGTAAGATATCCCATGTCCATTGCCAGCCCCAGAACCAAGGCAGAAGAGGTGTCTGCAGACACGTAAAAAACAATCATCAACACACAATAATCATCAACACACAAACCGGAGAAGGATTAAAAAAATCAAATCACACTAAGGCACTACAACGACGTTGAATTTACAGATCACTTACAGCTATAAAAACAATATATCGACTCTGTATGAGATTGTGTGTTTGTGACGCCGAACGACGTAGGATGAATATATAAGATTTAACCCCAATTTTGTATTGATAGGAATAAAAGTTGTTTAATATGCTCAAATTTAGTGTAGAAATAACAATAAATCCATAATTTGAGTGTCATTGCGCTTTGATGGAGGTTAATTTCAATCACAGACAGAAATATTTTTTTTAATGAAAACGAAACGTTTTTGTATGATATTCGGTGAAGTAATTAGTGTAAATTGCCCTTTCATTCTTGGATGAAAAATACCGAGAAAGTAATCAGTGTATTGGAAACCAGTGACAATAAAAATAATTGGTGAAAAGTGCAGTTATAGTTCTTTCAAGCCCACAATGGAGCAGCCACAAGCGGCCAATGAGGCTTTCAACATACAAACATTAAAAAAGGAAGTCGGTCTGAAGTTTTGTCCAAGAATTCGGGGCCTGCTTCCGAAGCTGTCGGATGAAGAGGATGACTTGGCTGACTCGGATGCCGTATCGGTGTATGAGGTATGCAGAGAGTCCGAGGCCGAGTCCGCTCCATCCGAGTCTCCGCCCACCAGCCAATATAGCGACCGAATGGCGTAGGATATCCCATGTCCATGGCCAGCCCCAGAACCAGGGCAGAAGAGGTGTCTGAAGACATGTAAAAAACAATCATCAAAAATTTAGTTTAGTTTAAAACGTAGTGACACTAAGACACTACAACGACGTTGAATTTACAGATCACTAACAGCTATAAAAACAATATATCGACTCTGTATGTGATTGTGTGTTTGTGACGCCGAACGACGTAGGATGAATATATAAGATTTAAACCTAATTTTGTATTGATAGGAATAAAAGTTGTTTAATATGCTCACATTTTGTGTAGAAATAACAATAAATCCATAATTTGAGTGTCATTGCGCTTTAATGGAGGTTAATTCCGATCACAGAAAGAAATATTTTTTAATGAAAACGAAACGTTTTTATATGAGTTTTGGTGAAGTACTTAGTGTAAATTGCCCTTTCATTCTTGGATGAAAAATAACGATACAGTAATCAGTGTATTGGAAACCAGTGACAATAAAAAAAATTGGTGAAAAGTGCAGTTATAGTTCTTCCAAGCTAACAATGGAGCAGCCACAAGGGGCCAATGAGGCTTTCAACATACAAACATTAAAAAAGGAGGCCGGTATGAAGTTTTGTCCAAGAATTCGGGGCCTGCTTCAAAAGCTATCGGATGAAGAGGATGACTTGGCTGACTCGGATGCCGTATCGGTGTATGAGATATGCAGAGAGTCCGGGGCCGAGTCCGCTCCATCCGACCGAATGGAATAGCGACCGACTGGCGTAGGATATCCCATGTCCATTGCCAGCCCCAGAACCAGGGCAGAAGAGGTGTCTGAAGACACGTAAAAAACCTCAGCAAGGGGAAAACAATCATCAACACACAAACCGCAGAAGGATTAAAAAAATCAAGATTTTCCTTAAGCAACGGAAAATCGACAACTATACTTAAATCCCCAACGCCAAAAGGAAAAGCCTAATGGTAATTAAGGGAGTACACAATTCGCACTCAGATGAAGAAATTCTAGAAGAATTTAAAAAAACGAGGGAATACCAGCCACCAAGGTATCTGCGTTCAAATCCTCGAAATCCAAGGACGCCAAGTTCAGCTGCCATGACGTTGAAGTAGAAAAATCGATGCCCTTGAAAGAAGTATCGAGGAAGATAGGATATCTAGTAGACCAGGATATCTACTGGGTACACCTATAATCAAAGGACATAGTAAAATGAAGGAACTGCCAGCAATTTAGGCACACTGCACGGATCTGTAGGATACAATAGCTAGTTTCAGTTTAGTTTAAAACGTAGTGACACTAAGCCACTACAACGACGTTGAATTTACAGCTCACTTACAGCTATAAAAACAATATATCGTAAGATTTTGTTTTAATGAAAACGAAACGTTTTTATATGAAATTCGGTGAAGTAATTAGTGTAAATTGCCCTCTCATTCTTGGATGAAAAATAACGATAAAGTGCATTGGAAACTAGTGACAATAAAAATAATAAGTGAAAAGTGCAGTTATAGTGTTTCCAAGCACACCATGGAGCAGCCACAAGCTACCAATGAGGCCTTCAACATACAAAAGTTAAAAAAGGAAGCCGGCATGAAATTTTGTCCAAGAATTCGGGGCCTGCTTCAAAAGCTATCGGATGAAGAGGATGACTTGGCTGACTCGGATGCCGTATCGGTGTATGGGATATGCAGAGAGTCCGAGGCCGAGTCCGCTCCATCCGAGTCTCCGCCCACCAGCCAATATAGCGACCGAATGGCGTAGGATATCCCATGTCCATTGCCAGCCCCAGAACCAGGGCAGAAGAAGTGTCTGAAGACACGTAAAAAACCTCAGCAAGGGGAAAACAATCATCAACACACAAACCGCAGAAATATTAAAAAAATCAAGATTTTCCCTAAGCAACGGAAAATCGATAAGTATACTTAAATCCCCAACGCCGAAAGGAAAGGCCTAATGGTAATTAAGGGAGTACACTATTCGCACACAGACGAAGAACCCCTAGAAGAATTTAAAAAAACGAGGGAATAGCAGTCATCAAGGTATCTGCGTTCAATTCCTCGAAATCCAAGGGCGCCAACTTCACCTGCCATGAGGCTGAAGTAGAAAAATCGATGCTCTTTAAATAAGTATCGAGGAAGACAGGATATCTACCTAGACCAGGATATCTACTGGGTACACCTGAAATCAAAGGACATAGTAAAATGAAGGAACCACCAGCGATTTAGGCACATTGCACCCAACTGTGGGATACAATAGCTAGTTTCAGTTTAGTTTAAAATCTAGTTTAGTTTAAGACGTAGTGACACTAAGACACTTCAACGACGTTGAATTTACAGATCACTTACAGCTATAAAAGCAATATATCGACTCTGTATGTGATTGTGTGTTTGTGACGCCGAACGACGTAGGATGAATATATAAGATTTAACCCTAATTTTGTATTGATAGGAATAAAGGTTGTTTAATATGCTCAAATTTAGTGTAGAAATAACAATAAATCCATAATTTGAGTGTCATTGCGCTTTAATGGAGGTTAATTCCAATCACAGAAAGAAATATTTTTTTTTAATGAAAACGAAACGTTTTTGTATGAAATTCGTTGAAGTAATTAGTGTGAATTGCCCTTTCATTCTTGGATGAAAAATAACGATAAAGTAATCAGTGTATTGGAAACCAGTGACAATAAAAATATTTAGTGATAAGTGCAGTTATAGTGCTTTCAAGCCCACCATGGAGCAGCCACAAGCTACCAATGACGCCTTCAACATACAAACATTAAAAAAAGAAGCCGGTCTGAAGTTTTGTGTAAGAATTCGGGGCCTGCTTCAAAAGCTATCGGATGAAGAGGATGACTTGGCTGACTCGGATGCCGTATCGGTGTATGAGATATGCAGAGAGTCCGAGGCCGAGTCCGCTCCATCCGAGTCTCCGCCCACCAGCCAATATAAAGACCGAATGGCGTAGGATATCCCATGTCCATTGCCAGCCCCAGAACCAGGGCAGAAGAGGTGTCTGAAGACACGGAAAAAACCTCAGCAAGGGGAAAACAATCATCAACACACAAACCGCAGAAGGATTAAAAAAACCAAGATTTTCCTTAAGCAACGGAAAATCGATAACTATACTTAAATCCCCAACGCCGAAAGGAAAAGCCTAATGGTAATTAAGGGAGTACATTATTCGCACACAGATGAAGAATCCCTAGAAGGATTTAAAAAAACGAGGGAATAGCAGTCATCAAAGTATCTGCGTTCAATTCCTCGAAATCCAAGGACGCCAACTTCACCTGCCATGAGGCTGAAGTAGAAAAATCGATGCCCTTAAAAGAAGTATCGAGGAAGACAGGATATCTACCTAGACCAGGATATCAACTGGGTACACCTGAAATCAAAGGACATAGTAAAATGAAGGAACTACCAGCGATTTAGGCACATTGCACCCAACTGTGGGATACAATAGCTAGTTTCAGTTTAGTTTAAAATCTAGTTTAGTTTAAAACGTAGTGACACTAAGACACTACAACGACTTTGAATTTACAGATCACTTACAGCTATAAAAGCAATATATCGACTATGTATGTGATTGTGTGTTTGTGACGCCGAACGACGTAGGATGAATATATAAGATTTAACCCTAATTTTGTATTGAAAGGAATAAAGGTTGTTTAATATGCTCAAATTTAGTGTAGAAATAACAATAAATCCATAATTTGAGTGTCATTGCGCTTTAATGGAGGTTAATTCCAATCACAGAAAGAAATATTTTTTTTAATGAAAACGAAACGTTTTTATATGAAATTCGGTGAAGTAATTCGTTTGAATTGCCCTTTCATTCTTGGATGAAAAATAACGATAAAGTAATCAGTGTATTGGAAACCAGTGACAATAAAAATATTTAGTGAAAAGGGCAGTTATAGTTCTTCCAAGCCCACCATGGAGCAGCCACAAGCGGCCAATGAGGCTTTCAACATACAAACATCAAAAAAGAAGCCGGTCTGAAGTTTTGTCCAAGAATTCGGGGCCTGCTTCAAAAGCTATCGGATGAAGAGGATGACTTGGCTGACTCGGATGCCGTATCGGTGTATGAGATATGCAGAGAGTCCGAGGCCGAGTGCGCTCCATCCGAGTCTCCGCCCACCAGCTAATATAGCGACCGAATGGCGTAGGATATCCCATGTCCATTGCCAGCCCCAGAACCAGGGCAGAAGAGGTGTCTGAAGACATGTAAAAAACAATCATCAAAAATTTAGTTTAATTTAAAACGTAGTGACACTAAGACACTACAACGACGTTGAATTTACAGATCACTAACAGCTATGAAAACAATATATCGACTCTGTATGTGATTGTGTGTTTGTGACGCCGAACGACGTAGGATGAATATTTAAGATTTAAACCTAATTTTGTATTGATAGGAATAAAAGTTGTTTAATATGCTCACATTTTGTGTAGAAATAACAATAAATCCATAATTTGAGTGTCATTGCGCTTTAATGGAGGTTAATTCCAATCACAGAAAGAAATATTTTTTTTAATGAAAACGAAACGTTTTTATATGAGTTTTGGTGAAGTAATTAGTGTAAATTGCCCTTTCATTCTTGGATGAAAAATAACGATACAGTAATCAGTGTATTGGAAACCAGTCACAATAAAAGTAATTAGTGAAAAGTGCAGTTATAGTGCTTCCAAGCCCACCATAGAGCAGCCACAAGCTACCATTGAGGCCTTCAACATCCAAACATTAAAAAAGGAAGCCGGTCTGCAGTTTTGTCCAAAAATTCGGAGCCTGGTTCAAAAGCTATCGGATGAAGAGGTTGACTTGTCTGGCTCGGATGCCGTATCGGTGTATGAGGTATGCAGAGAGTCCGAGGCCGAGTCCGCTCCATCCGAGTCTACGCCCACCAGCCAATATAGCGACCGAATGGCGTAGGATATCCCATGTCCATTGCCAGCCCCAGAACCAGGGCAGAAGAGGTGTCTTAAGACATGTAAAAAACAATCATCAACACACAACAATCATCAACACACAAACCGCAGAAGGATTAAAAAAATCAAGATTTTCCTTAAGCAACGGAAAATCGACAACTATACTTAAGTCCCCAACGCCGAAAGGAAAAGCCTAATGGTAATTAAGGGAGTACACTATTCGCACACAGACGAAGAAACCCTAGAAGAATCTAAAAAAAAACCAGGGACTACCAGCCATCAAGGTATCGGCGTTCAAATCCTCGAAATCCAAGGACGCCAAGCTCACCTGCCATGAAATTGAAGTAGAAGGACAAGAAGACAGGATATCTAGTAGACCAGGATATCTACTGGGTACACCTGAACTGCCAGCAATTTAGGCACACTGCACCGAACTGTAGGATACAATAGCTAGTTTCAGTTTAGTTTAAAATCTACTTTAGTTTAAAACGTAGTGACACTAAGACACTACAACGACGTTGAATTTACAGATAACTTACAGCTATAAAAACAATATATCGACTCTGTATGTGATTGTGTGTTTGTAAAAGTTGTTTAATATGCTCAAATTTAGTGTAGAAATAACAATAAATCCATAATTTGAGTGTCATTGCGCTTTAATGGAGGTTAATTCCAATCACAGAAAGAAATATTTTTTTTAATGAAAACGAAACGTTTTTGTATGAAGTTCGGTGAAGTATCTAGTGTAAATTGCCCTTTCATTCTTAGATGAAAAATACCGAGAGAGTAATCAGTGCATTGGAAACCAGTGACAATAAAAATAATTGGTGAAAAGTGCAGTTATAGTTCTTCCAAGCCCACAATGGAGCAGCCACAAGCGGCCAACGAGTCCGCTCCATCCGAGTCTCCGCGCACCAGCCAATATAGCGACCGAATGGTGTAAGATATCCCATGTCCATTGCCAGCCCCAGAACCAAGGCAGAAGAGGTGTCTGAAGACATGTAAAAAACAATCATCAACACGCAAACCGCAGAAGGATTAAAAAAATTAAGATTTTCCTTAAGCAACGGAAAATCGACAACTATACTTAAGTCCCCAACGCCGAAAGAAAAAGCCTAATGGTAATTAAGGGAGTACACTATTCGCACACAGACGAAGAAACCCTAGAAGAATTTAAAAAAACGAGGGAATACCAGCCATCAAGGTATCTGCGTTCAAATCCTCGAAATCCAAGGACGCCAAGTTCACCTGCCATTAGGTTGAAGTAGAAAAATCGATGCCCTTTAAAGAAGTATCGAGGAAGACAGGATATCTAGTAGACCAGGATATCTACTGGGTACACCTAAAATCAAAGGACATAGTAAAATGAAGGAACTGCCAGCAATTTAGGCACACTGCACCGAACTGTAGGATACAATAGCTAGTTTCAGTTTAGTTTAAAATCTAGTTTAGTTTCAAACGTAGTGACACTAAGACACTACAACGACGTTGAATTTACAGATCACTTACAGCTATAAAAACAATATATCGACTCTGTATGTGATTGTGTGTTTGTGACGCCGAACGACGTAGGATGAATATATAAGATTTAACCCTAATTTTGTATTGATAGGAATAAAAGTTGTTTAATATGCTCAAATGCCGTATCGGTGTATGAGATATGCAGAGAGTCCGAGGCCGAGTCCGCTCCATCCGAGGCTCCGCCCACCAGCCAATATAGCGACCGAATGGCGTAGGATATCCCATGTCCATTGCCAGCCCCAGAACCCGGGCAGAAGAGGTGTCTGAGGACACGTAAAAAATCTCAGCAAGGGGAAAACAATCATCAACACACAAACCGCAGAAGGATTAAAAAAATCAAGATTTTCCTTAAGCAACGGAAAATCGACAACTATACTTAAGTCCCCAACGCCAAAAGGAAAAGCCTAATGGTAATTAAGGGAGTACACTACTCGCACTCAGACGACGAAATTCTAGAAGAATTTAAAAAAACGAGGGAATACCAGCCACCAAGGTATCTGCGTTCAAATCCTCGAAATCCAAGGACGCCAAGTTCAGCTGCCATGACGTTGAAGTAGAAAAATCGATGCCCTTGAAAGAAGTATCGAGGAAGATAGGATATCTAGTAGACCAGGAGATCTACTGGGTACACCTATAATCAAAGGACATAGTAAAATGAAGGAACTGCCAGCAATTTAGGCACACTGCACCGAACTGTAGGTTACAATAGCTAGTTTCAGTTTAGTTTAAAACGTAGTGACACTAAGCCACTACAACGACGTTGAATTTACAGCTCACTTACAGCTATAAAAACAATATATCGAAAGATTTTGTTTTAATGAAAACGAAAAGTTTTTATATGAAATTCGGTGAAGCAATTAGTGTAAATTGCCCTCTCATTCTTGGATGAAAAATAACGATAAAGTGTATTGGAAACTAGTGACAATAAAAATAATAAGTGAAAAGTGCAGTTAGTGTTTCCAAGCACACCATGGAGCAGCCACAAGCTACCAATGAGGCCTTCAACATACAAAAGTTAAAAAAGGAAGCCGGTATGAAATTTTGTCCAAGAATTCGGGGCCTGCTTCAAAAGCTATCGGATGAAGAGGATGACTTGGCTGACTCGGATGCCGTATCGGTGTATGGGATATGCAGAGAGTCCGAGGCCGAGTCCGCTCCATCCGAGTCTCCGCCCACCAGCCAATACAGCGACCGAATGGCGTAGGATATCCCATGTCCATTGCCAGCCCAAGAACCAGGGCAGAAGAAGTGTCTGAAGACACGTAAAAAACCTCAGCAAGGGGAAAACAATCATCAACACACAAACCGCAGAATTATTAAAAAAATCAAGATTTTCCTTAAGCAAAAGAAAATCGACAACTATACTTAAGTCCCCAACGCCAAAAGGAAAAGCCTAATTGTAATTAAGGGAGTACACAATTCGCACTCAGACGAAGAAATCCTAGAAGAATTTAAAAAAACGAGGGAATACCAGCCGCCAAGGTATATGCGTTCAAATCCTCGAAATACAAGGACGCCAAATTCACCTGCCATGATGTTGAAGTAGAAAAATCGATGCCCTTTAAAGAAGTATCGAGGAAGACAGGATATCTAGTAGACCAGGATATCTACTGGGTACACCTATAATCAAAGGACATAGTAAAATGAAGGAACTGACAGCAATTTAGGCACACTGCACCGAACTGTAGGATACAATAGCTAGTTTCAGATTAGTTTAAAACGTAGTGACACTAAGACACTACAACGACGTTGAATTTGCAGATCACTTACAGCTATAAAAACAATATATCGACTCTGATGATGAATATATAAGATTTAACCCTAATTTTGTATTGATAGGAATAAAAGTTGTTTAATATGCTCAAATTTAGTGTAGAAATACCAATAAATCCATAATTTGAGAGGTTAATGCCAATTGCAGAAAGAAATATTTTTTTTTAATGAAAACGAAACGTTTGTATATGAAATTCGGTGAAGTAATTAGTGTAAATTGCCCTTCCATTCTTGGATGAAAAATAACGATAAAGTAATCAGCGTATTGGAAACCAGTGACAATAAAAATAATTGGTGAAAAGCGCAGTTATAGTGCTTCCAAGCCCACCAAAGAGCAGCCACAAGCTACCATTGAGGCCTTCAACATACAAACATTAAAAAAGGAAGCCGGTCTGATGTTTTGTCCAAGAATTCGGGGCCTGCTTCAAAAGCTATCGGATGAAGAAGATGACTTTGCTGATTCGGATGCCGGACCGGTGTATGAGATATGCAGAGAGTCCAAGGCCGAGTCCGCTCCATCCGAGTCTCCACCCACCAGCCAATGTAGCGACCGAATGGCGTAGGCTATCGCATGTCCATTGCCAGCCCCAGAACCAGGGCAGAAGAGGTATCTGAAGACACGTAAAAAACCTCAGCAAGGGGAAAACAATCATCAACACACAAACCGCAGAAGGATTAAAAAAAATCAAGATTTTCCCTAAGCAACGGAAAATCGATAACTATACTTAAATCCCCAACGCCGAAAGGAAAGGCCTAATGGTAATTAAGGGAGTACACTATTCGCACACAGACGAAGAACCCCTAGAAGAATTTAAAAAAACGAGGGAATAGCAGTCATCAAGGTATCTGCGTTCAATTCCTCGAAATCCAAGGGCGCCAACTTCACCTGCCATGAGGCTGAAGTAGAAAAATCGATGGCCTTTAAATAAGTATCGAGGAAGACAGGATATCTACCTAGACCAGGATATCTACTGGGTACACCTGAAATCAAAGGACATAGTAAAATGAAGGAACCACCAGCGATTTAGGCACATTGCACCCAACTGTGGGATACAATAGCTAGTTTCAGTTTAGTTTAAAATCTAGTTTAGTTTAAAACGTACTGACACTATGACACTACAACGACGTTGAATTTACAGATCACTTACAGCTATAAAAACAATATATCGACTCTGTATGTGATTGTGTGTTTGTGACGCCGAACGACGTAGGATGAATATATAAGATTTAACCCTAATTTTGTATTGATAGGAATAAAGGTTGTTTAATATGCTCAAATTTAGTGTAGAAATAACAATAAATCCATAATTTGAGTGTCATTGCGCTTTAATGGAGGTTAATTCCAATCACAGAAAGAAATATTTTTTTTTAATGAAAACGAAACGTTTTTATATGAAATTCGGTGAAGTAATTAGTGTGAATTGCCCATTCATTCTTGGATGAAAAATACCGATAAAGTAATCAGTGTATTGGAAACCAGTGACAATAAAAGTAATTGGTGAAAAGTGCAGTTATAGTTCTTCCAAGCCCACCGTGGAGCAGCCACAAGCGGCCAATGAGGCTTTCAACATACAAACATCAAAAAAGAAGCCGGTCTGAAGTTTTGTCCAAGAATTCGGGGCCTGCTTCAAAAGCTATCGGATGAAGAGGATGACTTGGCTGACTCGGATGCCGTATCGGTGTATGAGATATGCAGAGAGTCCGAGGCCGAGTCCGCTCCATCCGAGTCTCCGCCCACCAGCCAATATAGCGACCGAATGGCGTAGGATATCCCATGTCCATTGCCAGCCCCAGAACCAGGGCAGAAGAGGTGTCTGAAGACACGTAAAAAACAATCATCAAAAATTTAGTTTAGTTTAAAACGTAGTGACACTAAGACACTACAACGACGTTGAATTTACAGATCACTAACAGCTATAAAAACAATATATCGACTCTGTATGTGATTGTGTGTTTGTGACGCCGAACGACGTAGGATGAATATATAAGATTTAAACCTAATTTTGTATTGATAGGAATAAAAGTTGTTTAATATGCTCACATTTTGTGTAGAAATAACAATAAATCCATAATTTGAGTGTCATTGCGCTTTAATGGAGGTTAATTCCGATCACAGAAAGAAATATTTTTTGATGAAAACGAAACGTTTTTATATGAGTTTTGGTGAAGTAATTAGTGTAAATTGCCCTTTCATTCTTGGCTGAAAAATAACGATACAGTAATCAGTGTATTGGAAACCAGTGCCAATAAAAATAATTAGTGAAAAGTGCAGTTATAGTGCTTCCAAGCCCACCATAGAGCAGCCACAAGCTACCATTGAGGCCTTCAACATCCAAACATTAAAAAAGGAAGCCGGTCTGCAGTTTTCTCCAAAAATTCGGAGCCTGGTTCAAAAGCTATCGGATGAAGAGGTTGACTTGTCTGGCTCGGATGCCGTATCGGTGTATGAGGTATGCAGAGAGTCCGAGGCCGAGTCCGCTCCATCCGAGTCTACGCCCACCAGCCAATATAGCGACCGAATGGCGTAGGATATCCCATGTCCATTGCCAGCCCCAGAACCAAGGCAGAAGAGGTGTCTGAAGACACGTAAAAAACAATCATCAAAAATTTAGTTTAGTTTAAAACGTAGTGACACTAAGACACTACAACGACGTTGAATTTACAGATCACTAACAGCTATAAAAACAATATATCGACTCTGTATGTGATTGTGTGTTTGTGACGCCGAACAACGTAGGATGAATATATAAGATTTAAACCTAATTTTGTATTGATAGGAATAAAAGTTGTTTAATATGCTCACATTTTGTGTAGAAATAACAATAAATCCATAATTTGAGTGTCATTGCGCTTTAATGGAGGTTAATTCCGATCACAGAAAGAAATATTTTTTGATGAAAACGAAACGTTTTTATATGAGTTTTGGTGAAGTAATTAGTGTAAATTGCCCTTTCATTCTTGGATGAAAAATAACGATACAGTAATCAGTGTATTGGAAACCAGTGACAATAAAAATAATTAGTGAAAAGTGCAGTTATAGTGCTTCCAAGCCCACCATAGAGCAGCCACAAGCTACCATTGAGGCCTTCAACATCCAAACATTAAAAAAGGAAGCCGGTCTGCAGTTTTCTCCAAAAATTCGGAGCCTGGTTCAAAAGCTATCGGATGAAGAGGTTGACTTGTCTGGCTCGGATGCCGTATCGGTGTATGAGGTATGCAGAGAGTCCGAGGCCGAGTCCGCTCCATCCGAGTCTACGCCCACCAGCCAATATAGCGACCGAATGGCGTAGGATATCCCATGTCCATTGCCAGCCCCAGAACCAGGGCAGAAGAGGTGTCTGAAGACACGTAAAAAACAATCATCAACACACAATAATCATCAACACACAAACCGGAGAAGGATTAAAAAAATCAAGATTTTCCTTAAGCAACGGAAAATCGACAACTATACTTAAGTCCCCAACGCCGAAAGGAAAAGCCTAATGGTAATTAAGGGAGTACACTATTCGCACACAGGCGAAGAAACCCTAGAAGAATCTAAAAAAAAACCAGGGAATACCAGCCATCAAGGTATCGGCGTTCAAATCCTCGAAATCCAAGGACGCCAAGCTCACCTGCCATGAAATTGAAGTAGAAGGACAAGAAGACAGGATATCTAGTAGACCAGGATATCTACTGGGTACACCTGAACTGCCAGCAATTTAGGCACACTGCACCGAACTGTAGGGTACAATAGCTAGTTTCAGTTTAGTTTAAAATCTAGTTTAGTTTCAAACGTAGTGACACTAAGACACTACAACGACGTTGAATTTACAGATCACTTACAGCTATAAAAACAATATATCGACTCTGTATGTGATTGTGTGTTTGTGACGCCGAACGACGTAGGATGAATATATAAGATTTAACCCTAATTTTGTATTGGCAGGAATAAAAGTTGTTTAATATGCTCAAATTTAGTGTAGAAATAACAATAAATCCATAATTTGAGTGTCATTGCGCTTTAATGGAGGTTAATTCCATTTACAGAATGAAATATTTTTTTTAATGAAAACGAAACGTTTTTGTACGCAATTCGGTGAAGTAATTAGTGTAAATTGCCCTTTCATTCTTAGATGAAAAATACCGAGAAAGTAATCAGTGTATTGGAAACCAGTGACAATAAAAAAAAATGGTGAAAAGTGCAGTTATAGTTCTTCCAAGCTAACAATGGAGCAGCCACAAGGGGCCAATGAGGCTTTCAACATACAAACATTAAAAAAGGAGGCCGGTATGAAGTTTTGTCCAAGAATTCGGGGCCTGCTTCAAAAGCTATCGGATGAAGAGGATGACTTGGCTGACTCGGATGCCGTATCGGTGTATGAGATATGCAGAGAGTCCGAGGCCGAGTCCGCTCCATCCGACCGAATGGAATAGCGACCGACTGGCGTAGGATATCCCATGTCCATTGCAAGCCCCAGAACCAGGGCAGAAGAGGTGTCTGAAGACACGTAAAAAACAATCATCAACACACAATAATCATCAACACACAAACCGGAGAAGGATTAAAAAAATCAAATCACACTAAGGCACTACAACGACGTTGAATATACATATCACTTACAGCTATAAAAACAATATATCGACTCTGTATGTGATTGTGTGTTTGTGACGCCGAACGACGTAGGATGAATATATAAGATTTAACCCTAATTTTGTATTTATAGGAATAAAAGTTGTTTAATATGCTCAAATTTAGTGTAGAAATAACAATAAATCCATAATTTGAGTGTCATTGCGCTTTAATGGAGGTTAATTTCAATCACAGAAAGAAATATTTTTTTAATGAAAACCAAACGTTTTTGTATGAAATTCGGTGAAGTAATTAGTGTAAATTGCCCTTTCATTCTTAGATGAAAAATACCGAGAAAGTAATCAGTGCATTGGAAACCAGTGACAATAAAAATAATTGGTGAAAAGTGCAGTTATAGTTCTTCCAAGCCCACCATGGAGCAGCCACAAGCGGCCAATGAGACTTTCAACGCAAAAGGAAGCCGGTCTGAAGTTTTGTCCAAGAATTCGGGGTCTGCTTCAAAAGCTATCGGATGAAGAGGATGACTTGGCTGACTCGGATGCCGTATCGGTGTATGAGATATGCAGAGAGTCCGAGGCCGAGTCCGCTCCATCCGACCGAATGGAATAGCGACCGACTGGCGTAGAATATCCCATGTCCATTGCCAGCCCCAGAACCAGGGCAGAAGAGGTGTCTGAAGACACGTAAAAAACAATCATCAACACACAATAATCATCAACACACAAACCGGAGAAGGATTAAAAAAATCAAATCACACTAAGGCACTACAACGACGTTGAATTTACAGATCACTTACAGCTATAAAAACAATATATCGACTCTGTATGTGATTGTGTGTTTGTGACGCCGAACGACGTAGGATGAATATATAAGATTTAACCCTAATTTTGTATTTATAGGAATAAAAGTTGTTTAATATGCTCAAATTTAGTGTAGAAATAACAATAAATCCACAATTTGAGTGTCATTGCGCTTTAATGGAGGTTAATTTCAATCACAGAAAGAAATATTTTTTTAATGAAAACGAAACGTTTTTGTATGAAATTCGGTGAAGTAATTAGTGTAAATTGCCCTTTCATTCTTAGATGAAAAATACCGAGAAAGTAATCAGTGCATTGGAAACCAGTGACAATAAAAATAATTGGTGAAAAGTGCAGTTATAGTTCTTCCAAGCCCACCATGGAGCAGCCACAAGCGGCCAATGAGGCTTTCAACACACAAACATTAAAAAGGAAGCCGGTCTGAAGTTTTGTCCAAGAATTCGGAGTCTGCTTCAAAAGCTATCAGATGAAGAGGATGACTTGGCTGACTCGGATGCCGTATCGGTGTATGAGATATGCAGAGAGTCCGAGGCCGAGTCCGCTCCATCCGAGTCTCCGCGCACCAGCCAATATAGCGACCGAATGGTGTAGGATATCCCATGTCCATTGCCAGCCCCAGAACCAGGGCAGAAGAGGTGTCTGAAGACACGTAAAAAACAATCATCAACACGCAAACCGCAGAAGGATTAAACAAATTAAGATTTTCCTTAAGCAACGGAAAATCGACAACTATACTTAAGTCCCCAACGCCGAAAGGAAAACCCTAATGGTAACTAAGGGAGTACACTATTCGCACACAGACGAAGAAACCCTAGAAGAATTTAAAAAAACGAGGGAATACCAGCCATCAAGGTATCTGCGTTCAAATCCTCGAAATCCAAGGACGCCAACTTCACCTGCCATGAGGTTGAAGTAGAAAAATCGATGCCCTCTAAAGAAGTATCGAGGAAGACAGGATATCTAGCTAGACCAGGATATCTACTGGGTACACCTAAAATCAAAGGACATAGTAAAATGAAGGAACTGCCAGCAATTTAGGCACACTGCACCGAACTGTAGGATACAATAGCTAGTTTCAGTTTAGGTTAAAATCTAGTTTAGTTTCAAACGTAGTGACACTAAGACACTACAACGACGTTGAATTTACAGATCACTTACAGCTATAAAAACAATATATCGACTCTGTATGTGATTGTGTGTTTGTGACGCCGAACGACGTAGGATGAATATATAAGATTTAACCCTAATTTTGTATTGACAGGAATAAAAGTTGTTTAATATGCTCAAATTTAGTGTAGAAATAACAATAAATCCATAATTTGAGTGTCATTGCGCTTTAATGGAGGTTAATTCCATTCACAGAAAGAAATATTTTTTTAATGAAAACGAAACGTTTTTGTATGCAATTCGGTGAAGTAATTAGTGTTAATTGCCCTTTCATTCTTAGATGAAAAATACCGAGAAAGTAATCAGTGTATTGGAAACCAGTGACAATAAAAAAATTGGTGAAAAGTGCAGTTATAGTTCTTCCAAGCTAACAATGGAGCAGCTACAAGGGGCCAATGAGGCTTTCAACATACAAACATTAAAAAAGGAGGCCGGTATGAAGTTTTGTCCAAGAATTCGGGGCCTGCTTCAAAAGCTATCGGATGAAGAGGATGACTTGGCTGACTCGGATGCCGTATCGGTGTATGAGATATGCAGAGAGTCCGAGGCCGAGTCCGCTCCATCGGAGCGAATGGAATAGCGACCGACTGGCGTAGGATATCCCATGTCCATTGCCAGCCCCAGAACCAAGTCAGAAGAGGTGTCTAAAGACACGTAAAAAACAATCATCAACATACATACCGCAGAAGGATTAAAAAAATCAAGATTTTCCTTAAGCAACGGAAAATCGACAACTATACTTAAGTCCCCAACGCCGAAAGGAAAAGCCTAATGGTAATTAAGGGAGTACACTAACGGTAATTAAGGGAGTACACTATTCGCACACAGACGAAGAACCCCTAGAAGAATGTAAAAAAACGAGGGAATACCAGCCATCAAGGTCTCTGTGTTCAAATCCTCGAAATCCAAGGACGCCAAGTTCACCTGCCATTAGGTTGAAGTAGAAAAATCGATGCCCTTTAAACAAGTATCGAGGAAGACAGGATATCTAGTAGACCAGGATATCTACTGGGTACACCTAAAATCAAAGGACATAGTAAAATGAAGGAACTGCCAGCAATTTAGGCACACTGCACCGAACTGTAGGATACAATAGCTAGTTTCAGTTTAGTTTAAAATCTAGTTTAGTTTAAAACGTAGACACTACAGACTAAGACACTACAACGACGTTGAATTTACAGATAACTTACAGCTATAAAACAATATATCGACTCTGTATGTGATTGTGTGTTTGCAAAAGTTGTTTAATATACTCAAATTTAGTGTAGAAATAACAATAAATCCATAATTTGAGTGTCATTGCGCTTTAATGGAGGTTAATTCCAATCACAGAAAGAAATATTTTTTTTAATGAAAACGAAACGTTTTTGTATGAAGTTCGGTGCAGTATCTAGTGTAAATTGCCCTTTCATTCTTAGATGAAAAATACCGAGAAAGTAATCAGTGCATTGGAAACCAGTGACAATAAAAATAATTGGTGAAAAGTGCAGTTACAGTTCTTCCAAGCCCACAATGGAGCAGCCACAAGCGGCCAATGAGGCTTTCAACATACAAACTTAAAAAAAGAGGTCGGTTTGAAGTTTTGTCCAAGAATTCGGGGCCTGCTTCAAAAGCTATCGGATGAAGAGGATGACTTGGCTGACTCGGATGCCGTATCGGTGAGATGAGATGAGATATGCAGAGAGTCCGAGGCCGAGTCCGCTCCATCCGAGTCTCCGCGCACCAGCCAATATAGCGACCGAATGGTGTAAGATATCCCATGTCCATTGCCAGCCCCAGAACCAAGGCAGAAGAGGTGTCTGCAGACACGTAAAAAACAATCATCAACACGCAAACCGCAGAAGGATTACAAAAATTAAGATTTTCCTTAAGCAACGGAAAATCGACAACTATACTTAAGTCCCCAACGCCGAAAGGAAAAGCCTAATGGTAACTAAGGAGTACAGTAACGGTAATTAAGGGAGTACACTATTCGCACACAGACGAAGAACCCCTAGAAGAATGTAAAACAAAACGAGGGAATACCAGCCATCAAGGTATCTGCGTTCAAATCCTCGAAATCCAAGGACGCCAAGTTCACCTGCCATTAGGTTGAAGTAGAAAAATCGATCCCCTTTAAATAAGTATCGAGGAAGACAGGATATCTACCGTAGGATATCCCATGTCCATTGCCAGCCCCAGAACCAGGACAGAAGAGGTGTCTGAAGACACGGAAAAAACCTCAGCAAGGGGAAAACAATCATCAACACACAAACCGCAGAAGGATTAAAAAAACCAAGATTTTCCTAAAGCAACGGAAAATCGATAACTATACTTAAATCCCCAACGCCGAAAGGAAAAGCCTAATGGTAATTAAGGGAGTACATTATTCGCACACAGATGAAGAATCCCTAGAAGGATTTAAAAAAACGAGGGAATAGTAGTCATCAAGGTATCTGCGTTCAATTCCTCGAAATCCAAGGACGCCAAGGAGACCAGGATATCAACTGGGTACACCTAAAATCAAAGGACATAGTAAAATGAAGGAACTGCCAGCAATTTAGGCACACTGCACCGAACTGTAGGATACAATAGCTAGTTTCACTTTAGTTTAAAATCTAGTTTAGTTTTAAAAAAATCAAGATTTTCCTAAAGCAACGGAAAATCGATAACTATACTTAAATCCCCAACGCCGAAAGGAAAGGCCTAATGGTAATTAAGGGAGTACACTATTCGCACACAGACGAAGAAACCCTAGAAGAATTTAAAAAAACGAGGGAATACCAGCCATCAAGGTATCTGCGTTCAAATCCTCGAAATCCAAGGACGCCAAGTTCACCTGCCATTAGGTTGAAGTAGAAAAATCGATGCCCTATAAAGAAGTATCGAGGAAGACAGGATATCTAGTAGACCAGGATATCTACTGGGTACACCTAAAATCAAAGGACATAGTAAAATGAAGGAACTGCCAGCAATTTAGGCACACTGCACCGAACTGTAGGATACAATAGCTAGTTTCAGTTTAGTTTAAAATCTAGTTTAGTTTCAAACGTAGTGACACTAAGACACTACAACGACGTTGAATTTACAGATCACTTACAGCTATAAAAACAATATATCGACTCTGTATGTGATTGTGTGTTTGTGACGCCGAACGACGTAGGATGAATATATAAGATTTAACCCTAATTTTGTATTGACAGGAATAAAAGTTGTTTAATATGCTCAAATTTAGTGTAGAAATAACAATAAATCCATAATTTGAGTGTCATTGCGCTTTAATGGAGGTTAATTCCAATCACAGAAAGAAATATTTTTTTTAATGAAAACGAAACGTTTTTGTATGAAGTTCGGTGAAGTATCTAGTGTAAATTGCCCTTTCATTCTTAGATGAAAAATACCGAGAAAGTAATCAGTGCATTGGAAACCAGTGACAATAAAAATAATTGGTGAAAAGTGCAGTTATAGTTCTTCCACGCCCACAATGGAGCAGCCACAAGCGGCCAATGAGGCTTTCAACATACAAACATCAAAAAAGAAGCCGGTCTGAAGTTTTGTCCAAGAATTCGGGGCCTGCTTCAAAAGCTATCGGATGAAGAAGATGACTTGGCTGACTCGGATGCCGTATCGGTGTATGAGATATGCAGAGAGTCCGAGGCCGAGTCCGCTCCATCCGAGTCTCCGCCCACCAGCCAATATAGCGACCGAATGGCGTAGGATATCCCATGTCCATTGCCAGCCCCAGAACCAGGGCAGAAGAGGTGTCTGAAGACATGTAAAAAACAATCATCAACACACAAACCGCAGAAGGATTAAAAAAATCAAGATTTTCCTTAAGCAACGGAAAATCGACAACTATACTTAAGTCCCCAACGCCGAAAGGAAAAGCCTAATGGTAATTAAGGGAGTACACTATTCGCACACAGACGAAGAAACCCTAGAAGAATCTAAAAAAAACCAGGGAATACCAGCCATCAAGGTATCGGCGTTCAAATCCTCGAAATCCAAGGACGCCAAGCTCGCCTGCCATGAAACTGAAGTAGAAGGACAAGAAGACAGGATATCTAGTAGACCAGGATATCTACTGGGTACACCTGAACTGCCAGCAATTTAGGCACACTGCACCGAACTGTAGGGTACAATAGCTAGTTTCAGTTTAGTTTAATATCTAGTTTAGTTTCAAACGTAGTGACACTAAAACACTACAACGACGTTGAATTTACAGATCACTTACAGCTATAAAAACAATATATCGACTCTGTATGTGATTGTGTGTTTGTGACGCCGAACGACGTAGGATGAATATATAAGATTTAACCCTAATTTTGTATTGACAGGAATAAAAGTTGTTTAATATGCTCAAATTTAGTGTAGAAATAACAATAAATCCATAATTTGAGTGTCATTGCGCTTTAATGGAGGTTAATTCCATTCACAGAAAGAAATATTTTTTTTTAATGAAAACGAAACGTTTTTGTATGCAATTCGGTGAAGTAATTAGTGTAAATTGCCCTTTCATTCTTAGATGAAAAATACCGAGAAAGTAATCAGTGTATTGGAAACCAGTGACAATAAAAAAAATTGGTGAAAAGTGCAGTTATAGTTCTTCCAAGCTAACAATGGAGCAGCCACAAGGGGCCAATGAGGCTTTCAACATACAAACATTAAAAAAGGAGGCCGGTATGAAGTTTTGTCCAAGAATTCGGGGCCTGCTTCAAAAGCTATCGGATGAAGAGGATGACTTGGCTGACTCGGATGCCGTATCGGTGTATGAGATATGCAGAGAGTCCGAGGCCGAGTCCACTCCATCCGAGCGAATGGAATAGCGACCGACTGGCGTAGGATATCCCATGTCCATTGCCAGCCCCAGAACCAGGGCAGAAGAGGTGTCTGAAGACACGTAAAAAACAATCATCAACACACAATAATCATCAACACACAAACCGGAGAAGGATTAAAAAAATCAAATCACACTAAGGCACTACAACGACGTTGAATTTACAGATCACTTACAGCTATAAAAACAATATATCGACTCTGTATGTGATTGTGTGTTTGTGACGCCGAACGACGTAGGATGAATATATAAGATTTAACCCCAATTTTGTATTGATAGGAATAAAAGTTGTTTAATATGCTCAAATTTAGTGTAGAAATAACAATAAATCCATAATTTGAGTGTCATTGCGCTTTGATGGAGGTTAATTTCAATCACAGACAGAAATATTTTTTTTAATGAAAACGAAACGTTTTTGTATGAAATTCGGTGAAGTAATTAGTGTAAATTGCCCTTTCATTCTTGGATGAAAAATACCGAGAAAGTAATCAGTCTATTGGAAACCAGTGACAATAAAAATAATTGGTGAAAAGTGCAGTTATAGTTCTTTCAAGCCCACCATGGAGCAGCCACAAGCGGCCACTGAGGCTTTCAACATACAAACATTAAAAAAGGAAGTCGGTCTGAAGTTTTGTCCAAGAATTCGGGGCCTGCTTCCGAAGCTGTCGGATGAAGAGGATGACTTGGCTGACTCGGATGCCGTATCGGTGTATGAGATATGCAGAGATTCCGAGGCCGAGTCCGCTCCACCCGAGTCTCCGCCCACCAGCCAATATAGCGACCGAATGGCGTAGGATATCCCATGTCCATTGCCAGCCCCAGAACCAAGGCAGAAGAGGTGTCTGAAGACACGTAAAAAACAATCATCAACACACAATAATCATCAACACACAAACCGGAGAAGGATTAAAAAAATCAAGATTTTCCTTAAGCAACGGAAAATCGACAACTATACTTAAGTCCCCAACGCCAAAAGGAAAAGCCTAATGGTAATTAAGGGAGTACACAATTCGCACTCAGACGAAGAAACCCTAGAAGAATTTAAAAAAAAAAACCAGGGAATACCAGCCATCAAGGTATCGGCGTTCAAATCCTCGAAATCCAAGGACGCCAAGTTCACCTGCCATGAGGTTGAAGTAGAAAAATCGATGCCTTTAAAGAAGTATCGAGGAAGACAGGATATCTAGTAGACCAGGATATCTACTGGGTACACCTAAAATCAAAGGACATAGTAAAATGAAGGAACTGCCAGGAATTTAGGCACACTGCACCGAACTGTAGGATACAATAGCTAGTTTCAGTTTAGTTTAAAATCTAGTTTAGTTTTAAAAAAATCAAGATTTTCCCTAAGCAACTGAAAATCGATAACTATACTTAAATCCCCAACGCCGAAAGGAAAGGCCTAATGGTAATTAAGGGAGTACACTATTCGCACACAGACGAAGAACCCCTAGAAGAATTTAAAAAAACGAGGGAATAGCAGTCATCAAGGTATCTGCGTTCAATTCCTCGAAATCCAAGGGCGCCAACTTCACCTGCCATGAGGCTGAAGTAGAAAAATCGATGCCCTTTAAATAAGTATCGAGGAAGACAGGATATCTACCTAGACCAGGATATCTACTGGGTACACCTGAAATCAAAGGACATAGTAAAATGAAGGAACCACCAGCGATTTAGGCACATTGCACCCAACTGTGGGATACAATAGCTAGTTTCAGTTTAGTTTAAAATCTAGTTTAGTTTAAAACGTAGTGACACTAAGACACTACAACGACGTTGAATTTGCAGATCACTTACAGCTATAAAAACAATATATCGACTCTGTATGTGATTGTGTGTGTGACGCCGAACGACGTAGGATGAATATATAAGATTTAACCCTAATTTTGTATTGATAGAAATAAAGGTTGTTTAATATGCTCAAATTTAGTGTAGAAATAACAATAAATCCATAATTTGAGTGTCATTGCGCTTTAATGGAGGTTAATTCCAATCACAGAAAGAAATATTTTTTTTTAATGAAAACGAAACGTTTTTATATGAAATTCGGTGAAGTATTTAGTGTAAATTGCCCTTTCATTCTTGGATGAAAAATACCGATAAAGTAATCAGTGTATTGGAAACCAGTGACAATAAAAGTAATTGGTGAAAAGTGCAGTTATAGTTCTTCCAAGCCCACCATGGAGCAGCCACAAGCGGCCAATGAGGCTTTCAACATACGAACATCAAAAAAGAAGCCGGTCTGAAGTTTTGTCCAAGAATTCGGGGCCTGCTTCAAAAGCTATCGGATGAAGAAGATGACTTGGCTGACTCGGATGCCGTATCGGTGTATGAGATATGCAGAGACTCCGAGGCCGAGTCCGCTCCATCCGAGTCTCCGCCCACCAGCCAATATAGCGACCGAATGGCGTAGGATATCCCATGTCCATTGCCAGCCCCAGAACCAGGGCAGAAGAGGTGTCTGAAGACACGTAAAAAACAATCATCAACACACAACAATCATCAACACACAAACCGCAGAAGGATTAAAAAAATTAAGATTTTCCTTAAGCATAGAAAAATCGACAACTATACTTAAGTCCCCAACGCCGAAAGGAAAAGCCTAATGGTAATTAAGGGAGTACACTATTCGCACACAGACGAAGAAACCCTAGAAGAATCTAAAAAAAAACCAGGGAATACCAGCCATCAAGGTATCGGCGTTCAAATCCTCGAAATCCAAGGACGCCAAGCTCACCTGCCATGAAATTGAAGTAGAAGGACAAGAAGACAGGATATCTAGTAGACCAGGATATCTACTGGGTACACCTGAACTGCCAGCAATTTAGGCACACTGCACCGAACTGTAGGATACAATAGCTAGTTTCAGTTTAGTTTAAAATCTAGTTTAGCTTCAAACGTAGTGACACTAAGACACTACAACGACGTTGAATTTACAGATCACTTACAGCTATAAAAACAATATATCGACTCTGTATGTGATTGTGTGTTTGTGACGCCGAACGACGTAGGATGAATATATAAGATTTAACCCTAATTTTGTATTGACAGGAATAAAAGTTGTTTAATATGCTCAAATTTAGTGTAGAAATAACAATAAATCCATAATTTGAGTGTCATTGCGCTTTAATGGAGGTTAATTCCATTCACAGAAAGAAATATTTTTTTTTAATGAAAACGAAACGTTTTTGTATGCAATTCGGTGAAGTAATTAGTGTAAATTGCCCTTTCATTCTTAGATGAAAAATACCGAGAAAGTAATCAGTGTATTGGAAACCAGTGACAATAAAAAAAATTGGTGAAAAGTGCAGTTATAGTTCTTCCAAGCTAACAATGGAGCAGCCACAAGGGGCCAATGAGGCTTTCAACATACAAACATTAAAAAAGGAGGCCGGTATGAAGTTTTGTCCAAGAATTCGGGGCCTGCTTCAAAAGCAATCGGATGAAGAGGATGACTTGGCTGACTCGGATGCCGTATCGGTGTATGAGATATGCAGAGAGTCCGAGGCCGAGTCCGCTCCATCCGACCGAATGGAATAGCGACCGACTGGCGTAGGATATCCCATGTCCATTGCCAGCCCCAGAACCAAGGCAGAAGAGGTGTCTGAAGACACGTAAAAAACAATCATCAACACACAATAATCATCAACACACAAACCGGAGAAGGATTAAAAAAATCAAGATTTTCCTTAAGCAACGGAAAATCGACAACTATACTTAAGTCCCCAACGCCAAAAGGAAAAGCCTAATGGTAATTAAGGGAGTACACAATTCGCACTCAGACGAAGAAACCCTAGAAGAATTTAAAAAAAAAAACAGGGAATACCAGCCATCAAGGTATCGGCGTTCAAATCCTCGAAATCCAAGGACGCCAAGTTCACCTGCCATGAGGTTGAAGTAGAAAAATCGATGCCTTTAAAGAAGTATCGAGGAAGACAGGATATCTAGTAGACCAGGATATCTACTGGGTACACCTAAAATCAAAGAACATAGTAAAATGAAGGAACTGCCAGGAATTTAGGCACACTGCACCGAACTGTAGGATACAATAGCTAGTTTTAGTTAAGTTTAAAATCTAGTTTAGTTTTAAAAAAATCAAGATTTTCCCTAAGCAACGGAAAATCGATAACTATACTTAAATCCCCAACGCCGAAAGGAAAGGCCTAATGGTAATTAAGGGAGTACACTATTCGCACACAGACGAAGAACCCCTAGAAGAATTTAAAAAAACGAGGGATAGCAGTCATCAAGGTATCTGCGTTCAATTCCTCGAAATCCAAGGGCGCCAACTTCACCTGCCATGAGGCTGAAGTAGAAAAATCGATGCCCTTTAAATAAGTATCGAGGAAGACAGGATATCTACCTAGACCAGGATATCTACTGGGTACACCTGAAATCAAAGGACATAGTAAAATGAAGGAACCACCAGCGATTTAGGCACATTGCACCCAACTGTGGGATACAATAGCTAGTTTCAGTTTAGTTTAAAATCTAGTTTAGTTTAAAACGTAGTGACACTAAGACACTACAACGACGTTGAATTTACAGATCACTTACAGCTATAAAAACAATATATCGACTCTGTATGTGATTGTGTGTTTGTGACGCCGAACGACGTAGGATGAATATATAAGATTTAACCCTAATTTTGTATTGACAGGAATAAAAGTTGTTTAATATGCTCAAATTTAGTGTAGAAATAACAATAAATCCATAATTTGAGTGTCATTGCGCTTTAATGGAGGTTAATTCCATTCACAGAAAGAAATATTTTTTTTTAATGAAAACGAAACGTTTTTGTATGCAATTCGGTGAAGTAATTAGTGTAAATTGCCCTTTCATTCTTAGATGAAAAATACCGAGAAAGTAATCAGTGTATTGGAAACCAGTGACAATAAAAAAATTGGTGAAAAGTGCAGTTATAGTTCTTCCAAGCTAACAATGGAGCAGCCACAAGGGGCCAATGAGGCTTTCAACATACAAACATTAAAAAAGGAGGCCGGTATGAAGTTTTGTCCAAGAATTCGGGGCCTGCTTCAAAAGCCATCGGATGAAGAGGATGACTTGGCTGACTCGGATGCCGTATCGGTATATGAGATATGCAGAGAGTCCGAGGCCGAGTCCGCTCCATCCGACCGAATGGAATAGCGACCGACTGGCGTAGGATATCCCATGTCCATTGCCAGCCCCAGAACCAAGGCAGAAGAGGTGTCTGAAGACACGTAAAAAACAATCATCAACACACAATAATCATCAACACACAAACCGGAGAAGGATTAAAAAAATCAAGATTTTCCTTAAGCAACGGAAAATCGACAACTATACTTAAGTCCCCAACGCCAAAAGGAAAAGCCTAATGGTAATTAAGGGAGTACACAATTCGCACTCAGACGAAGAAACCCTAGAAGAATTTAAAAAAAAAACCAGGGAATACCAGCCATCAAGGTATCGGCGTTCAAATCCTCGAAATCCAAGGACGCCAAGTTCACCTGCCATGAGGTTGAAGTAGAAAAATCGATGCCTTTAAAGAAGTATCGAGGAAGACAGGATATCTAGTAGACCAGGATATCTACTGGGTACACCTAAAATCAAAGGACATAGTAAAATGAAGGAACTGCCAGGAATTTAGGCACACTGCACCGAACTGTAGGATACAATAGCTAGTTTCAGTTTAGTTTAAAATCTAGTTTAGTTTTAAAAAAATCAAGATTTTCCCTAAGCAACGGAAAATCGATAACTATACTTAAATCCCCAACGCCGAAAGGAAAGGCCTAATGGTAATTAAGGGAGTACACTATTCGCACACAGACGAAGAACCCCTAGAAGAATTTAAAAAAACGAGGGAATAGCAGTCATCAAGGTATCTGCGTTCAATTCCTCGAAATCCAAGGGCGCCAACTTCACCTGCCATGAGGCTGAAGTAGAAAAATCGATGCCCTTTAAATAAGTATCGAGGAAGACAGGATATCTACCTAGACCAGGATAACTACTGGGTACACCTGAAATCAAAGGACATAGTAAAATGAAGGAACCACCAGCGATTTAGGCACATTGCACCCAACTGTGGGATACAATAGCTAGTTTCAGTTTAGTTTAAAATCTAGTTTAGTTTAAAACGTAGTGACACTGAGACACTACAACGACGTTGAATTTACAGATCACTTACAGCTATAAAAACAATATATCGACTCTGTATGTGATTGTGTGTTTGTGACGCCGAACGACGTAGGATGAATATATAAGATTTAACCTTAATTTTGTATTGATAGGAATAAAGGTTGTTTAATATGCTCAAATTTAGTGTAGAAATAACAATTAATCCATAATTTGAGTGTCATTGCGCTTTAATGGAGGTTTATTCCAATCACAGAAAGAAATATTTTTTTTTAATGAAAACGAAACGTTTTTATATGAAATTCGGTGAAGTAATTAGTGTGAATTGCCCTTTCATTCTTGGATGAAAAATACCGATAAAGTAATCAGTGTATTGGAAACCAGTGACAATAAAAGTAATTGGTGAAAAGTGCAGTTATAGTTCTTCCAAGCCCACCATGGAGCAGCCACAAGCGGCCAATGAGGCTTTCAACATACAAACATCAAAAAAGAAGCCGGTCTGAAGTTTTGTCCAAGAATTCGGGGCCTGCTTCAAAAGCTATCGGATGAAGAGGATGACTTGGCTGACTCGGATGCCGTATCGGTGTATGAGGTATGCAGAGAGTCCGAGGCCGAGTCCGCTCCATCCGAGTCTCCGCCCACCAGCCAATATAGCGACCGAATGGCGTAGGATATCCCATGTCCATTGCCAGCCCCAGAACCAGGGCAGAAGAGGTGTCTGAAGACACGTAAAAAACAATCATCAACACACAACAATCATCAACACACAAACCGCAGAAGGATTAAAAAAATTAAGATTTTCCTTAAGCATAGAAAAATCGACAACTATACTTAAGTCCCCAACGCCGAAAGGAAAAGCCTAATGGTAATTAAGGGAGTACACTATTCGCACACAGACGAAGAAACCCTAGAAGAATCTAAAAAAAAACCAGGGAATACCAGCCATCAAGGTATCGGCGTTCAAATCCTCGAAATCCAAGGACGCCAAGCTCACCTGCCATGAAATTGAAGTAGAAGGACAAGAAGACAGGATATCTAGTAGACCAGGATATCTACTGGGTACACCTGAACTGCCAGCAATTTAGGCACACTGCACCGAACTGTAGGATACAATAGCTAGTTTCAGTTTAGTTTAAAATCTAGTTTAGCTTCAAACGTAGTGACACTAAGACACTACAACGACGTTGAATTTACAGATCACTTACAGCTATAAAAACAATATATCGACTCTGTATGTGATTGTGTGTTTGTGACGCCGAACGACGTAGGATGAATATATAAGATTTAACCCTAATTTTGTATTGACAGGAATAAAAGTTGTTTAATATGCTCAAATTTAGTGTAGAAATAACAATAAATCCATAATTTGAGTGTCATTGCGCTTTAATGGAGGTTAATTCCATTCACAGAAAGAAATATTTTTTTTTAATGAAAACGAAACGTTTTTGTATGCAATTCGGTGAAGTAATTAGTGTAAATTGCCCTTTCATTCTTAGATGAAAAATACCGAGAAAGTAATCAGTGTATTGGAAACCAGTGACAATAAAAAAAATTGGTGAAAAGTGCAGTTATAGTTCTTCCAAGCTAACAATGGAGCAGCCACAAGGGGCCAATGAGGCTTTCAACATACAAACATTAAAAAAGGAGGCCGGTATGAAGTTTTGTCCAAGAATTCGGGGCCTGCTTCAAAAGCAATCGGATGAAGAGGATGACTTGGCTGACTCGGATGCCGTATCGGTGTATGAGATATGCAGAGAGTCCGAGGCCGAGTCCGCTCCATCCGACCGAATGGAATAGCGACCGACTGGCGTAGGATATCCCATGTCCATTGCCAGCCCCAGAACCAAGGCAGAAGAGGTGTCTGAAGACACGTAAAAAACAATCATCAACACACAATAATCATCAACACACAAACCGGAGAAGGATTAAAAAATCAAGATTTTCCTTAAGCAACGGAAAATCGACAACTATACTTAAGTCCCCAACGCCAAAAGGAAAAGCCTAATGGTAATTAAGGGAGTACACAATTCGCACTCAGACGAAGAAACCCTAGAAGAATTTAAAAAAAAAACCAGGGAATACCAGCCATCAAGGTATCGGCGTTCAAATCCTCGAAATCCAAGGACGCCAAGTTCACCTGCCATGAGGTTGAAGTAGAAAAATCGATGCCTTTAAAGAAGTATCGAGGAAGACAGGATATCTAGTAGACCAGGATATCTACTGGGTACACCTAAAATCAAAGAACATAGTAAAATGAAGGAACTGCCAGGAATTTAGGCACACTGCACCGAACTGTAGGATACAATAGCTAGTTTCAGTTAAGTTTAAAATCTAGTTTAGTTTTAAAAAAATCAAGATTTTCCCTAAGCAACGGAAAATCGATAACTATACTTAAATCCCCAACGCCGAAAGGAAAGGCCTAATGGTAATTAAGGGAGTACACTATTCGCACACAGACGAAGAACCCCTAGAAGAATTTAAAAAAACGAGGGATAGCAGTCATCAAGGTATCTGCGTTCAATTCCTCGAAATCCAAGGGCGCCAACTTCACCTGCCATGAGGCTGAAGTAGAAAAATCGATGCCCTTTAAATAAGTATCGAGGAAGACAGGATATCTACCTAGCCCAGGATATCTACTGGGTACACCTGAAATCAAAGGACATAGTAAAATGAAGGAACCACCAGCGATTTAGGCACATTGCACCCAACTGTGGGATACAATAGCTAGTTTCAGTTTAGTTTAAAATCTAGTTTAGTTTAAAACGTAGTGACACTAAGACACTACAACGACGTTGAATTTACAGATCACTTACAGCTATAAAAACAATATATCGACTCTGTATGTGATTGTGTGTTTGTGACGCCGAACGACGTAGGATGAATATATAAGATTTAACCCTAATTTTGTATTGACAGGAATAAAAGTTGTTTAATATGCTCAAATTTAGTGTAGAAATAACAATAAATCCATAATTTGAGTGTCATTGCGCTTTAATGGAGGTTAATTCCATTCACAGAAAGAAATATTTTTTTTTAATGAAAACGAAACGTTTTTGTATGCAATTCGGTGAAGTAATTAGTGTAAATTGCCCTTTCATTCTTAGATGAAAAATACCGAGAAAGTAATCAGTGTATTGGAAACCAGTGACAATAAAAAAATTGGTGAAAAGTGCAGTTATAGTTCTTCCAAGCTAACAATGGAGCAGCCACAAGGGGCCAATGAGGCTTTCAACATACAAACATTAAAAAAGGAGGCCGGTATGAAGTTTTGTCCAAGAATTCGGGGCCTGCTTCAAAAGCCATCGGATGAAGAGGATGACTTGGCTGACTCGGATGCCGTATCGGTATATGAGATATGCAGAGAGTCCGAGGCCGAGTCCGCTCCATCCGACCGAATGGAATAGCGACCGACTGGCGTAGGATATCCCATGTCCATTGCCAGCCCCAGAACCAAGGCAGAAGAGGTGTCTGAAGACACGTAAAAAACAATCATCAACACACAATAATCATCAACACACAAACCGGAGAAGGATTAAAAAAATCAAGATTTTCCTTAAGCAACGGAAAATCGACAACTATCCTTAAGTCCCCAACGCCAAAAGGAAAAGCCTAATGGTAATTAAGGGAGTACACAATTCGCACTCAGACGAAGAAACCCTAGAAGAATTTAAAAAAAAAACCAGGGAATACCAGCCATCAAGGTATCGGCGTTCAAATCCTCGAAATCCAAGGACGCCAAGTTCACCTGCCATGAGGTTGAAGTAGAAAAATCGATGCCTTTAAAGAAGTATCGAGGAAGACAGGATATCTAGTAGACCAGGATATCTACTGGGTACACCTAAAATCAAAGGACATAGTAAAATGAAGGAACTGCCAGGAATTTAGGCACACTGCACCGAACTGTAGGATACAATAGCTAGTTTCAGTTTAGTTTAAAATCTAGTTTAGTTTTAAAAAAATCAAGATTTTCCCTAAGCAACGGAAAATCGATAACTATACTTAAATCCCCAACGCCGAAAGGAAAGGCCTAATGGTAATTAAGGGAGTACACTATTCGCACACAGACGAAGAACCCCTAGAAGAATTTAAAAAAACGAGGGAATAGCAGTCATCAAGGTATCTGCGTTCAATTCCTCGAAATCCAAGGGCGCCAACTTCACCTGCCGTGAGGCTGAAGTAGAAAAATCGATGCCCTTTAAATAAGTATCGAGGAAGACAGGATATCTACCTAGACCAGGATAACTACTGGGTACACCTGAAATCAAAGGACATAGTAAAATGAAGGAACCACCAGCGATTTAGGCACATTGCACCCAACTGTGGGACACAATAGCTAGTTTCAGTTTAGTTTAAAATCTAGTTTAGTTTAAAACGTAGTGACACTGAGACACTACAACGACGTTGAATTTACAGATCACTTACAGCTATAAAAACAATATATCGACTCTGTATGTGATTGTGTGTTTGTGACGCCGAACGACGTAGGATGAATATATAAGATTTAACCTTAATTTTGTATTGATAGGAATAAAGGTTGTTTAATATGCTCAAATTTAGTGTAGAAATAACAATTAATCCATAATTTGAGTGTCATTGCGCTTTAATGGAGGTTTATTCCAATCACAGAAAGAAATATTTTTTTTTAATGAAAACGAAACGTTTTTATATGAAATTCGGTGAAGTAATTAGTGTGAATTGCCCTTTCATTCTTGGATGAAAAATACCGATAAAGTAATCAGTGTATTGGAAACCAGTGACAATAAAAGTAATTGGTGAAAAGTGCAGTTATAGTTCTTCCAAGCCCACCATGGAGCAGCCACAAGCGGCCAATGAGGCTTTCAACATACAAACATCAAAAAAGAAGCCGGTCTGAAGTTTTGTCCAAGAATTCGGGGCCTGCTTCAAAAGCTATCGGATGAAGAGGATGACTTGGCTGACTCGGATGCCGTATCGGTGTATGAGGTATGCAGAGAGTCCGAGGCCGAGTCCGCTCCATCCGAGTCTCCGCCCACCAGCCAATATAGCGACCGAATGGCGTAGGATATCCCATGTCCATTGCCAGCCCCAGAACCAGGGCAGAAGAGGTGTCTGAAGACATGTAAAAAACAATCATCAAAAATTTAGTTTAGTTTAAAACGTAGTGACACTAAGACACTACAACGACGTTGAATTTACAGATCACTAACAGCTATAAAAACAATATATCGACTCTGTATGTGATTGTGTGTTTGTGACGCCGAACGACGTAGGATGAATATATAAGATTTAACCCTAATTTTGTATTGATAGGAATAAAAGTTGTTAATTATGCTAAAATTTAGTGTAGAAATAACAATAAATCCATAATTTGAGTGTCATTGCGCTTTAATGGAGGTTAATTCCGATCACAGAAAGAAATATTTTTTAATGAAAACGAAACGTTTTTATATGAGTTTTGGTGAAGTACTTAGTGTAAATTGCCCTTTCATTCTTGGATGAAAAATAACGATACAGTAATCAGTGTATTGGAAACCAGTGACAATAAAAATAATTAGTGAAAGGTGCAGTTATAGTGCTTCCAAGCCCACCATAGAGCAGCCACAAGCTACCATTGAGGCCTTCAACATCCAAACATTAAAAAAGGAAGCCGGTCTGCAGTTTTGTCCAAAAATTCGGAGCCTGGTTCAAAAGCTATCGAATGAAGAAGTTGACTTGTCTGGCTCGGATGCCGTATCGGTGTATGAGGTATGCAGAGAGTCCGAGGCCGAGTCCGCTCCATCCGAGTCTCCGCCCACCAGCCAATATAGCGACCGAATGGCGTAGGATATCCCATGTCCATTGCCAGCCCCAGAACCAGGGCAGAAGAGGTGTCTGAAGACATGTAAAAAACAATCATCAACACACAACAATCATCAACACACAAACCGCAGAAGGATTAAAAAAATCAAGATTTTCCTTAAGCAACGGAAAATCGACAACTATACTTAAGTCCCCAACGCCAAAAGGAAAAGCCTAATGGTAATTAAGGGAGTACACAATTCGCACTCAGACGAAGAAACCCTAGAAGAATTTAAAAAAAAAAACCAGGGAATACCAGCCATCAAGGTATCGGCGTTCAAATCCTCGAAATCCAAGGACGCCAAGTTCACCTGCCATGAGGTTGAAGTAGAAAAATCGATGCCTTTAAAGAAGTATCGAGGAAGACAGGATATCTAGTAGACCAGGATCCAGGATATCAAAGAAATATTTTTTAATGAAAACGAAACGTTTTTATATGAATTTTGGTGAAGTACTTAGTGTAAATTGCCCTTTCATTCTTGGATGAAAAATAACGATACAGTAATCAGTGTATTGGAAACCAGTGACAATAAAAATAATTAGTGAAAGGTGCAGTTATAGTGCTTCCAAGCCCACCATAGAGCAGCCACAAGCTACCATTGAGGCCTTCAACATCCAAACATTAAAAAAGGAAGCCGGTCTGCAGTTTTGTCCAAAAATTCGGAGCCTGGTTCAAAAGCTATCGAATGAAGAGGTTGACTTGTCTGGCTCGGATGCCGTATCGGTGTATGAGGTATGCAGAGAGTCCGAGGCCGAGTCCGCTCCATCCTAGTCTCCGCCCAACAGCCAATATAGCGACCGAATGGCGTAGGATATCCCATGTCCATTGCCAGCCCCAGAACCAGGGCAGAAGAGGTGTCTGAAGACATGTAAAAAACAATCATCAACACACAACAATCATCAACACACAAACCGCAGAAGGATTAAAAAAATCAAGATTTTCCTTAAGCAACGGAAAATCGACAACTATACTTAAGTCCCCAACGCCGAAAGGAAAAGCCTAATGGTAATTAAGGGAGTACACTATTCGCACACAGACGAAGAAACCCTAGAAGAATCTAAAAAAAAACCACTGAATACCAGCCATCAAGGTATCGGCGTTCAAATCCTCGAAATCCAAGGACGCCAAGCTCACCTGCCATGAAATTGAAGTAGAAGGACAAGAAGACAGGATATCTAGTAGACCAGGATATCTACTGGGTACACCTGAACTGCCAGCAATTTAGGCACACTGCACCGAACTGTTGGATACAATAGCTAGTTTCAGTTTAGTTTAAAATCTAGTTTAGTTTCAAACGTAGTGACACTAAGACACTACAACGACGTTGAATTTACAGATCACTTACAGCTATAAAAACAATATATCGACTCTGTATGTGATTGTGTGTTTGTGACGCCGAACGACGTAGGATGAATATATAAGATTTAACCCTAATTTTGTATTGACAGGAATAAAAGTTGTTTAATATGCTCAAATTTAGTGTAGAAATAACAATAAATCCATAATTTGAGTGTCATTGCGCTTTAATGGAGGTTAATTCCATTCACAGAAAGAAATATTTTTTTTTAATGAAAACGAAACGTTTTTGTATGCAATTCGGTGAAGTAATTAGTGTAAATTGCCCTTTCATTCTTAGATGAAAAATACCGAGAAAGTAATCAGTGTATTGGAAACCAGTGACAATAAAAAAAATTGGTGAAAAGTGCAGTTATAGTTCTTCCAAGCTAACAATGGAGCAGCCAAAAGGGGCCAACGAGGCTTTCAACATACAAACATTAAAAAAGGAGGCCGGTATGAAGTTTTGTCCAAGAATTCGGGGCCTGCTTCAAAAGCTATCGGATGAAGAGGATGACTTGGCTGACTCGGATGCCGTATCGGTGTATGAGATATGCAGAGAGTCCGAGGCCGAGTCCGCTCCATCCGACCGAATGGAATAGCGACCGACTGGCGTAGGACATCCCATGTCCATTGCCAGCCCCAGAACCAAGGCAGAAGAGGTGTCTGAAGCCACGTAAAAAACAATCATCAACACACAATAATCATCAACACCCAAACCGGAGAAGGATTAAAAAAATCAAATCACACTAAGGCACTACAACGACGTTGAATTTACAGATCACTTACAGCTATAAAAACAATATATCGACTCTGTATGTGATTGTGTGTTTGTGACGCCGAACGACGTAGGATGAATATATAAGATTTAACCCCAATTTTGTATTGATAGGAATAAAAGTTGTTTAATATGCTCAAATTTAGTGTAGAAATAACAATAAATCCATAATTTGAGTGTCATTGCGCTTTGATGGAGGTTAATTCCAATCACAGACAGAAATATTTTTTTAATGAAAACGAAACGTTTTTGTATGAGATTCGGTGAAGTAATTAGTGTAAATTGCCCTTTCATTCTTGGATGAAAAATACCGAGAAAGTAATCAGTCTATTGGAAACCAGTGACAATAAAAATAATTGGTGAAAAGTGCAGTTATAGTTCTTTCAAGCCCACCATGGAGCAGCCACAAGCGGCCAATGAGGCTTTCAACATACAAACATTAAAAAAGGAAGTCGGTCTGAAGTTTTGTCCAAGAATTCGGGGCCTGCTTCAAAAGCTATCGGATGAAGAGGATGACTTGGCTGACTCGGATGCCGTATCGGTGTATGAGATATGCAGAGATTCCGAGGCCGAGTCCGCTCCATCCGAGTCTCCGCCCACCAGCCAATATAGCGACCGAATGGCGTAGGATATCCCATGTCCATTGCCAGCCCCAGAACCAAGGCAGAAGAGGTGTCTGAAGACACGTAAAAAACAATCATCAACACACAATAATCATCAACACACAAACCGGAGAAGGATTAAAAAAATCAAGATTTTCCTTAAGCAACGGAAAATCGACAACTATACTTAAGTCCCCAACGCCAAAACGAAAAGCCTAATGGTAATTAAGGGAGTACACAATTCGCACTCAGACGAAGAAACCCTAGAAGAATTTAAAAAAAAAAACCAGGGAATACCAGCCATCAAGGTATCGGCGTTCAAATCCTCGAAATCCAAGGACGCCAAGTTCACCTGCCATGAGGTTGAAGTAGAAAAATCGATGCCTTTAAAGAAGTATCGAGGAAGACAGGATATCTAGTACACATCTGGGTACACCTAAAATCAAAGGACATAGTAAAATGAAGGAACTGCCAGGAATTTAGGCACACTGCACCGCACTGTAGGATACAATAGCTAGTTTCAGTTTAGTTTAAAATCTAGTTTAGTTTTAAAAAAATCAAGATTTTCCCTAAGCAACGGAAAATCGATAACTATACTTAAATCCCCAACGCCGAAAGGAAAGGCCTAATGGTAATTAAGGGAGTACACTATTCGCACACAGACGAAGAACCCCTAGAAGAATTTAAAAAAACGAGGGAATAGCAGTCATCGAGGTATCTGCGTTCAATTCCTCGAAATCCAAGGGCGCCAACTTCACCTGCCATGAGGCTGAAGTAGAAAAATCGATGCCCTTTAAATAAGTATCGAGGAAGACAGGATATCTACCTAGACCAGGATATCTACTGGGTACACCTGAAATCAAAGGACATAGTAAAATGAAGGAACCACCAGCGATTTAGGCACATTGCACCCAACTGTGGGATACAATAGCTAGTTTCAGTTTAGTTTAAAATCTAGTTTAGTTTAAAACGTAGTGACACTATGACACTACAACGACGTTGAATTTACAGATCACTTACAGCTATAAAAACAATATATCGACTCTGTATGTGATTGTGTGTTTGTGACGCCGAACGACGTAGGATGAATATATAAGATTTAACCCTAATTTTGTATTGATAGGAATAAAGGTTGTTGAATATGCTCAAATTTAGTGTAGAAATAACAATAAATCCATAATTTGAGTGTCATTGCGCTTTAATGGAGGTTAATTCCAATCACAGAAAGAAATATTTTTTTTAATGAAAACGAAACGTTTTTATATGAAATTCGGTGAAGTAATTAGTGTGAATTGCCCTTTCATTCTTGGATGAAAAATACCTATAAAGTAATCAGTGTATTGGAAACCAGTGACAATAAAAGTAATTGGTGAAAAGTGCAGTTATAGTTCTTCCAAGCCCACCATGGAGCAGCCACAAGCGGCCAATGAGGCTTTCAACATACAAACATCAAAAAAGAAGCCGGTCTGAAGTTTTGTCCAAAAATTCGGAGCATGGTTCAAAAGCTATCGGATGAAGAGGTTGACTTGTCTGGCTCGGATGCCGTATCGGTGTATGAGGTATGCAGAGAGTCCGAGGCCCAGTCCGCTCCATCCGAGTCTCCGCCCACCAGCCAATATAGCGACCGAATGGCGTAGGATATCCCATGTCCATTGCCAGCCCCGGAACCAGGGCAGAAGAGGTGTCTGAAGACATGTAAAAAACAATCATCAACACACAACAATCATCAACACACAAACCGCAGTAGGATTAAAAAAATCAAGATTTTCCTTAAGGAACGGAAAATCGACAACTATACTTAAGTCCCCAACGCCGAAAGGAAAAGCCTAATGGTAATTAAGGGAGTACACTATTCGCACACAGACGAAGAAACCCTAGAAGAATCTAAAAAAAACCAGGGAATACCAGCCATCAAGGTATCGGCGTTCAAATCCTCGAAATCCAAGGACGCCAAGCTCACCTGCCATGAAATTGAAGTAGAAGGACAAGAAGACAGGATATCTAGTAGACCAGGATATCTACTGGGTACACCTGAACTGCCAGCAATTTAGGCACACTGCACCGAACTGTAGGATACAATAGCTAGTTTCAGTTTAGTTTAAAATCTAGTTTAGTTTCAAACGTAGTGACACTAAGACACTACAACGACGTTGAATTTACAGATCACTTACAGCTATAAAAACAATATATCGACTCTGTATGTGATTGTGTGTTTGTGACGCCGAACGACGTAGGATGAATATATAAGATTTAACCCTAATTTTGTATTGACAGGAATAAAAGTTGTTTAATACGCTCAAATTTAGTGTAGAAATAACAATAAATCCATAATTTGAGTGTCATTGCGCTTTAATGGAGGTTAATTCCATTCACAGAAAGAAATATTTTTTTTAATGAAAACGAAACGTTTTTGTATGCAATTCGGTGAAGTAATTAGTGTAAATTGCCCTTTCATTCTTAGATGAAAAATACCGAGAAAGTAATCAGTGTATTGGAAACCAGTGACAATAAGAAAAATTAGTGAAAAGTGCAGTTATAGTTCTTCCAAGCTAACAATGGAGCAGCCACAAGGGGCCAATGAGGCTTTCAACATACAAACATTAAAAAAGGAGGCCGGTATGAAGTTTTGTCCAAGAATTCGGGGCCTGCTTCAAAAGCTATCGGATGAAGAGGATGACTTGGCTGACTCGGATGCCGTATCGGTGTATGAGATATGCAGAGAGTCCGAGGCCGAGTCCACTCCATCCGAGCGAATGGAATAGCGACCGACTGGCGTAGGATATCCCATGTCCATTGCCAGCCCCAGAACCAGGGCAGAAGAGGTGTCTGAAGACACGTAAAAAACAATCATCAACACACACTAATCATCAACACACAAACCGGAGAAGGATTAAAAAAATCAAATCACACTAAGGCACTACAACGACGTTGAATTTACAGATCACTTACAGCTATAAAAACAATATATCGACTCTGTATGTGATTGTGTATTTGTGACGCCGAACGACGTAGGATGAATATATAAGATTTAACCCCAATTTTGTATTGATAGGAATAAAAGTTGTTTAATATGCTCAAATTTAGTGTAGAAATAACAATAAATCCATAATTTGAGTGTCATTGCGCTTTGATGGAGGTTAATTTCAATCACAGACAGAAATATTTTTTTTAATGAAAACGAAACGTTTTTGTATGAAATTCGGTGAAGTAATTAGCGTAAATTGCCCTTTCATTCTTGGATGAAAAATACCGAGAAAGTAATCAGTCTATTGGAAACCAGTGACAATAAAAATAATTGGTGAAAAGTGCAGTTATAGTTCTTTCAAGCCCACCATGGAGCAGCCACAAGCGGCCAATGAGGCTTTCAACATACAAACATTAAAAAAGGAAGTCGGTCTGAAGTTTTGTCCAAGAATTCGGGGCCTGCTTCCGAAGCTGTCGGATGAAGAGGATGACTTGGCTGACTCGGATGCCGTATCGGTGTATGAGATATGCAGAGATTCCGCGGCCGAGTCCGCTCCATCCGAGTCTCCGCCCACCAGCCAATATAGCGACCGAATGGCGTAGGATATCCCATGTCCATTGCCAGCCCCAGAACCAAGGCAGAAGAGGTGTCTGAAGACACGTAAAAAACAATCATCAACACACAATAATCATCAACAGACAAACCGGAGAAGGATTAAAAAAATCAAGATTTTCCTTAAGCAACGGAAAATCGACAACTATACTTAAGTCCCCAAAGCCAAAAGGAAAAGCCTAATGGTAATTAAGGGAGTACACAATTCGCACTCAGACGAAGAAACCCTAGAAGAATTTTAAAAAAACCAGGGAATACCAGCCATCAAGGTATCGGCGTTCAAATCCTCGAAATCCAAGGACGCCAAGTTCACCTGCCATGAAGTTGAAGTAGAAAAATCGATGCCTTTAAAGAAGTATCGAGGAAGACAGGATATCTAGTAGACCAGGATATCTACTGGGTACACCTAAAATCAAAGGACATAGTAAAATGAAGGAACTGCCAGGAATTTAGGCACACTGCACCGAACTGTAGGATACAATAGCTAGTTTCAGTTTAGTTTAAAATCTAGTTTAGTTTTAAAAAAATCAAGATTTTCCCTAAGCAACGGAAAATCGATAACTATACTTAAATCCCCAACGCCGAAAGGAAAGGCCTAATGGTAATTAAGGGAGTACACTATTCGCACACAGACGAAGAACCCCTAGAAGAATTTTAAAAAACGAGGGAATAGCAGTCATCAAGGTATCTGCGTTCAAATCCTCGAAATCCAAGGACGCCAAGCTCACCTGCCATGAAATTGAAGTAGAAGGACAAGAAGACAGGATATCTAGTAGACCAGGATATCTACTGGGTACACCTGAACTGCCAGCAATTTAGGCACACTGCACCGACCTGTAGGATACAATAGCTAGTTTCAGTTTAGTTTAAAATCTAGTTTAGTTTCAAACGTAGTGACACTAAGACACTACAACGACGTTGAATGTACAGATCACTTACAGCTATAAAAACAATATATCGACTCTGTATGTGATTGTGTGTTTGTGACGCCGAACGACGTAGGATGAATATATAAGATTTAACCCTAATTTTGTATTGACAGGAATAAAAGTTGTTTAATATGCTCAAATTTAGTGTAGAAATAACAATAAATCCATAATTTGAGTGTCATTGCGCTTTAATGGAGGTTAACTCCATTCACAGAAAGAAATATTTTTTTTAATGAAAACGAAACGTTTTTGTATGCAATTCGGTGAAGTAATTAGTGTAAATTGCCCTTTCATTCTTAGATGAAAAATACCGAGAAAGTAATCAGTGTATTGGAAACCAGTGACAATAAAAAAAATTGGTGAAAAGTGCAGTTATATTTCTTCCAAGCTAACAATGGAGCAGCCACAAGGGGCCAATGAGGCTTTCAACATACAAACATTAAAAAAGGAGGCCGGTATTAAGTTTTGTCCAAGAATTCGGGGCCTGCTTCAAAAGCTATCAGATGAAGAGGATGACTTGGCTGACTCGGATGCCGTATCGGTGTATGAGATATGCAGAGAGTCCGAGGCCGAGTCCGCTCCATCCAACCGAATGGAATAGCGACCGACTGGCGTAGGATATCCCATGTCCATTGCCAGCCACAGAACCAGGGCAGAAGAGGTGTCTGAAGACACGTAAAAAACAATCATCAACACACAATAATCATCAACACACAAACCGGAGAAGGATTAAAAAAATCAAATCACACTAAGGCACTACAACGACGTTGAATTTACAGATCACTTACAGCTATAAAAACAATATATCGACTCTGTATGTGATTGTGTGTTTGTGACGCCGAACGACGTAGGATGAATATATAAGATTTAACCCCAATTTTGTATTGATAGGAATAAAAGTTGTTTAATATGCTCAAATTTAGTGTAGAAATAACAATAAATCCATAATTTGAGTGTCATTGCGCTTTGATGGAGGTTAATTTCAATCACAGACAGAAATATTTTTTTAATGAAAACGAAACGTTTTTGTATGAAATTCGGTGAAGTAATTAGTGTAAATTGCCCTTTCATTCTTGGATGAAAAATACCGAGAAAGTAATCAGTCTATTGGAAACCAGTGACAATAAAAATAATTGGTGAAAAGTGCAGTTATAGTTCTTTCAAGCCCACCATGGAGCAGCCACAAGCGGCCAATGAGGCTTTCAACATACAAACATTAAAAAAGGAAGTCGGTCTGAAGTTTTGTCCAAGAATTCGGGGCCTGCTTCAAAAGCTATCGGATGAAGAGGATGACTTGGCTGACTCGGATGCCGTATCGGTGAGATGAGATGAGATATGCAGAGATTCCGAGGCCGAGTCCGCTCCATCCGAGTCTCCGCCCACCAGCCAATATAGCGACCGAATGGCGTAGGATATCCCATGTCCATTGCCAGCCCCAGAACCAGGGCAGAAGAGGTGTCTTAAGACATGTAAAAAACAATCATCAACACACAACAATCATCAACACACAAACCGCAGAAGGATTAAAAAAATCAAGATTTTCCTTAAGCAACGGAAAATCGACAACTATACTTAAGTCCCCAACGCCGAAAGGAAAAGCCTAATGGTAATTAAGGGAGTACACTATTCGCACACAGACGAAGAAACCCTAGAAGAATCTAAAAAAAACCAGGGAATACCAGGCATCAAGGTATCGGCGTTCAAATCCTCGAAATCCAAGGACGCCAAGCTCACCTGCCATGAAATTGAAGTAGAAGGACTTGGATGAAAAATACCGAGAAAGTAATCAGTCTATTGGAAACCAGTGACAATAAAAATAATTGGTGAAAAGTGCAGTTATAGTTCTTTCAAGCCCACCATGGAGCAGCCACAAGCGGCCAATGAGGCTTTCAACATACAAACATTAAAAAAGGAAGTCGGTCTGAAGTTTTGTCCAAGAATTCGGGGCCTGCTTCAAAAGCTATCGGATGAAGAGGATGACTTGGCTGACTCGGATGCCGTATCGGTGAGATGAGATGAGATATGCAGAGATTCCGAGGCCGAGTCCGCTCCATCCGAGTCTCCGCCCACCAGCCAATATAGCGACCGAATGGCGTAGGATATCCCATGTCCATTTCCAGCCCCAGAACCAAGGCAGAAGAGGTGTCTGAAGACACGTAAAAAACAATCATCAACACACAATAATCATCAACACACAAACCGGAGAAGGATTAAAAAAATCAAGATTTTCCTTAAGCAACGGAAAATCGACAACTATACTTAAGTCCCCAACGCCAAAACGAAAAGCCTAATGGTAATTAAGGGAGTACACAATTCGCACTCAGACGAAGAAACCCTAGAAGAATTTAAAAAAAAACCAGGGAATACCAGCCATCAAGGTATCGGCGTTCAAATCCTCGAAATCCAAGGACGCCAAGTTCACCTGCCATGAGGTTGAAGTAGAAAAATCGATGCCTTTAAAGAAGTATCGAGGAAGACAGGATATCTAGTACACATCTGGGTACACCTAAAATCAAAGGACATAGTAAAATGAAGGAACTGCCAGGAATTTAGGCACACTGCACCGAACTGTAGGATACAATAGCTAGTTTCAGTTTAGTTTAAAATCTAGTTTAGTTTTAAAAAAATCAAGATTTTCCCTAAGCAACGGAAAATCGATAACTATACTTAAATCCCCAACGCCGAAAGGAAAGGCCTAATGGTAATTAAGGGAGTACACTATTCGCACACAGACGAAGAACCCCTAGAAGAATTTAAAAAAACGAGGGAATAGCAGTCATCGAGGTATCTGCGTTCAATTCCTCGAAATCCAAGGGCGCCAACTTCACCTGCCATGAGGCTGAAGTAGAAAAATCGATGCCCTTTAAATAAGTATCGAGGAAGACAGGATATCTACCTAGACCAGGATATCTACTGGGTACACCTGAAATCAAAGGACATAGTAAAATGAAGGAACCACCAGCGATTTAGGCACATTGCACCCAACTGTGGGATACAATAGCTAGTTTCAGTTTAGTTTAAAATCTAGTTTAGTTTAAAACGTAGTGACACTATGACACTACAACGACGTTGAATTTACAGATCACTTACAGCTATAAAAACAATATATCGACTCTGTATGTGATTGTGTGTTTGTGACGCCGAACGACGTAGGATGAATATATAAGATTTAACCCTAATTTTGTATTGATAGGAATAAAGGTTGTTTAATATGCTCAAATTTAGTGTAGAAATAACAATAAATCCATAATTTGAGTGTCATTGCGCTTTAATGGAGGTTAATTCCAATCACAGAAAGAAATATTTTTTTTAATGAAAACGAAACGTTTTTATATGAAATTCGGTGAAGTAATTAGTGTGAATTGCCCTTTCATTCTTGGATGAAAAATACCGATAAAGTAATCAGTGTATTGGAAACCAGTGACAATAAAAGTAATTGGTGAAAAGTGCAGTTATAGTTCTTCCAAGCCCACCATGGAGCAGCCACAAGCGGCCAATGAGGCTTTCAACATACAAACATCAAAAAAGAAGCCGGTCTGAAGTTTTGTCCAAAAATTCGGAGCATGGTTCAAAAGCTATCGGATGAAGAGGTTGACTTGGCTGACTCGGATGCCGTATCGGTGTATGAGATATGCAGAGAGTCCGAGGCCGAGTCCACTCCATCCGAGTCTCCGCCCACCAGCCAATATAGCGACCGAATGGCGTAGGATATCCCATGTCCATTGCCAGCCCCAGAACCAGGGCAGAAGAGGTGTCTGAAGACATGTAAAAAACAATCATCAACACACAACAATCATCAACACACAAACCGCAGAAGGATTAAAAAAATCAAGATTTTCCTTAAGGAACGGAAAATCGAAAACTATACTTAAGTCCCCAACGCCGAAAGGAAAAGCCTAATGGTAATTAAGGGAGTACACTATTCGCACACAGACGAAGAAACCCTAGAAGAATCTAAAAAAAAACCAGGGAATACCAGCCATCAAGGTATCGGCGTTCAAATCCTCGAAATCCAAGGACGCCAAGCTCACCTGCCATGAAATTGAAGTAGAAGGACAAGAAGACAGGATATCTAGTAGACCAGGATATCTACTGGGTACACCTGAACTGCCAGCAATTTAGGCACACTGCACCGAACTGTAGGATACAATAGCTAGTTTCAGTTTAGTTTAAAATCTAGTTTAGTTTCAAACGTAGTGACACTAAGACACTACAACGACGTTGAATTTACAGATCACTTACAGCTATAAAAACAATATATCGACTCTGTATGTGATTGTGTGTTTGTGACGCCGAACGACGTAGGATGAATATATAAGATTTAACCCTAATTTTGTATTGACAGGAATAAAAGTTGTTTAATATGCTCAAATTTAGTGTAGAAATAACAATAAATCCATAATTTGAGTGTCATTGCGCTTTGATGGAGGTTAATTTCAATCACAGACAGAAATATTTTTTTTAATGAAAACGAAACGTTTTTGTATGAAATTCGGTGAAGTAATTAGCGTAAATTGCCCTTTCATTCTTGGATGAAAAATACCGAGAAAGTAATCAGTCTATTGGAAACCAGTGACAATAAAAATAATTGGTGAAAAGTGCAGTTATAGTTCTTTCAAGCCCACCATGGAGCAGCCACAAGCGGCCAATGAGGCTTTCAACATACAAACATTAAAAAAGGAAGTCGGTCTGAAGTTTTGTCCAAGAATTCGGGGCCTGCTTCCGAAGCTGTCGGATGAAGAGGATGACTTGGCTGACTCGGATGCCGTATCGGTGTATGAGATATGCAGAGATTCCGAGGCCGAGTCCGCTCCATCCGAGTCTCCGCCCACCAGCCAATATAGCGACCAAATGGCGTAGGATATCCCATGTCCATTGCCAGCCCCAGAACCAAGGCAGGAGAGGTGTCTGAAGACACGTAAAAAACAATCATCAACACACAATAATCATCAACAGACAAACCGGAGAAGGATTAAAAAAATCAAGATTTTCCTTAAGCAACGGAAAATCGACAACTATACTTAAGTCCCCAACGCCAAAACGAAAAGCCTAATGGTAATTAAGGGAGTACACAATTCGCACTCAGACGAAGAAACCCTAGAAGAATCTAAAAAAAAACCAGGGAATACCAGGCATCAAGGTATCGGCGTTCAAATCCTCGAAATCCAAGGACGCCAAGCTCACCTGCCATGAAATTGAAGTAGAAGGACTTGGATGAAAAATACAGAGAAAGTAATCAGTCTATTGGAAACCAGTGACAATAAAAATAATTGGTGAAAAGTGCAGTTATAGTTCTTTCAAGCCCACCATGGAGCAGCCACAAGCGGCCAATGAGGCTTTCAACATACAAACATTAAAAAAGGAAGTCGGTCTGAAGTTTTGTCCAAGAATTCGGGGCCTGCTTCAAAAGCTATCGGATGAAGAGGATGACTTGGCTGACTCGGATGCCGTATCGGTGAGATGAGATGAGATATGCAGAGATTCCGAGGCCGAGTCCGCTCCATCCGAGTCTCCGCCCACCAGCCAATATAGCGACCGAATGGCGTAGGATATCCCATGTCCATTGCCAGCCCCAGAACCAAGGCAGAAGAGGTGTCTGAAGACACGTAAAAAACAATCATCAACACACAATAATCATCAACACACAAACCGGAGAAGGATTAAAAAAATCAAGATTTTCCTTAAGCAACGGAAAATCGACAACTATACTTAAGTCCCCAACGCCAAAACGAAAAGCCTAATGGTAATTAAGGGAGTACACAATTCGCACTCAGACGAAGAAACCCTAGAAGAATTTAAAAAAAAACCAGGGAATACCAGCCATCAAGGTATCGGCGTTCAAATCCTCGAAATCCAAGGACGCCAAGTTCACCTGCCATGAGGTTGAAGTAGAAAAATCGATGCCTTTAAAGAAGTATCGAGGAAGACAGGATATCTAGTACACATCTGGGTACACCTAAAATCAAAGGACATAGTAAAATGAAGGAACTGCCAGGAATTTAGGCACACTGCACCGAACTGTAGGATACAATAGCTAGTTTCAGTTTAGTTTAAAATCTAGTTTAGTTTTAAAAAAATCAAGATTTTCCCTAAGCAACGGAAAATCGATAACTATACTTAAATCCCCAACGCCGAAAGGAAAGGCCTAATGGTAATTAAGGGAGTACACTATTCGCACACAGACGAAGAACCCCTAGAAGAATTTAAAAAAACGAGGGAATAGCAGTCATCGAGGTATCTGCGTTCAATTCCTCGAAATCCAAGGGCGCCAACTTCACCTGCCATGAGGCTGAAGTAGAAAAATCGATGCCCTTTAAATAAGTATCGAGGAAGACAGGATATCTACCTAGACCAGGATATCTACTGGGTACACCTGAAATCAAAGGACATAGTAAAATGAAGGAACCACCAGCGATTTAGGCACATTGCACCCAACTGTGGGATACAATAGCTAGTTTCAGTTTAGTTTAAAATCTAGTTTAGTTTAAAACGTAGTGACACTATGACACTACAACGACGTTGAATTTACAGATCACTTACAGCTATAAAAACAATATATCGACTCTGTATGTGATTGTGTGTTTGTGACGCCGAACGACGTAGGATGAATATATAAGATTTAACCCTAATTTTGTATTGATAGGAATAAAGGTTGTTTAATATGCTCAAATTTAGTGTAGAAATAACAATAAATCCATAATTTGAGTGTCATTGCGCTTTAATGGAGGTTAATTCCAATCACAGAAAGAAATATTTTTTTTAATGAAAACGAAACGTTTTTATATGAAATTCGGTGAAGTAATTAGTGTGAATTGCCCTTTCATTCTTGGATGAAAAATACCGATAAAGTAATCAGTGTATTGGAAACCAGTGACAATAAAAGTAATTGGTGAAAAGTGCAGTTATAGTTCTTCCAAGCCCACCATGGAGCAGCCACAAGCGGCCAATGAGGCTTTCAACATACAAACATCAAAAAAGAAGCCGGTCTGAAGTTTTGTCCAAAAATTCGGAGCATGGTTCAAAAGCTATCGGATGAAGAGGATGACTTGTCTGGCTCGGATGCCGTATCGGTGTATGAGGTATGCAGAGAGTCCGAGGCCGAGTCCGCTCCATCCGAGTCTCCGCCCACCAGCCAATATAGCGACCGAATGGCGTAGGATATCCCATGTCCATTGCCAGCCCCAGAACCAGGGCAGAAGAGGTGTCTGAAGACATGTAAAAAACAATCATCAACACACAACAATCATCAACACACAAACCGCAGAAGGATTAAAAAAATCAAGATTTTCCTTAAGGAACGGAAAATCGACAACTATACTTAAGTCCCCAACGCCGAAAGGAAAAGCCTAATGGTAATTAAGGGAGTACACTATTCGCACACAGACGAAGAAACCCTAGAAGAATCTAAAAAAAAACCAGGGAATACCAGCCATCAAGGTATCGGCGTTCAAATCCTCGAAATCCAAGGACGCCAAGCTCACCTGCCATGAAATTGAAGTAGAAGGACAAGAAGACAGGATATCTAGTAGACCAGGATATCTACTGGGTACACCTGAACTGCCAGCAATTTAGGCACACTGCACCGAACTGTAGGATACAATAGCTAGTTTCAGTTTAGTTTAAAATCTAGTTTAGTTTCAAACGTAGTGACACTAAGACACTACAACGACGTTGAATTTACAGATCACTTACAGCTATAAAAACAATATATCGACTCTGTATGTGATTGTGTGTTTGTGACGCCGAACGACGTAGGATGAATATATAAGATTTAACCCTAATTTTGTATTGACAGGAATAAAAGTTGTTTAATATGCTCAAATTTAGTGTAGAAATAACAATAAATCCATAATTTGAGTGTCATTGCGCTTTAATGGAGGTTAATTCCATTCACAGAAAGAAATATTTTTTTTAATGAATACGAAACGTTTTTGTATGCAATTCGGTGAAGTAATTAGTGTAAATTGCCCTTTCATTCTTAGATGAAAAATACCGAGAAAGTAATCAGTGTATTGGAAACCAGTGACAATAAGAAAAATTGGTGAAAAGTGCAGTTATAGTTCTTCCAAGCTAACAATGGAGCAGCCACAAGGGGCCAATGAGGCTTTCAACATACAAACATTAAAAAAGGAGGCCGGTATGAAGTTTTGTCCAAGAATTCGGGGCCTGCTTCAAAAGCTATCGGATGAAGAGGATGACTTGGCTGACTCGGATGCCGTATCGGTGTATGAGATATGCAGAGAGTCCGAGGCCGAGTCCACTCCATCCGAGCGAATGGAATAGCGACCGACTGGCGTAGGATATCCCATGTCCATTGCCAGCCCCAGAACCAGGGCAGAAGAGGTGTCTGAAGACACGTAAAAAACAATCATCAACACACAATAATCATCAACACACAAACCGGAGAAGGATTAAAAAAATCAAATCACACTAAGGCACTACAACGACGTTGAATTTACAGATCACTTACAGCTATAAAAACAATATATCGACTCTGTATGTGATTGTGTATTTGTGACGCCGAACGACGTAGGATGAATATATAAGATTTAACCCCAATTTTGTATTGATAGGAATAAAAGTTGTTTAATATGCTCAAATTTAGTGTAGAAATAACAATAAATCCATAATTTGAGTGTCATTGCGCTTTGATGGAGGTTAATTTCAATCACAGACAGAAATATTTTTTTTAATGAAAACGAAACGTTTTTGTATGAAATTCGGTGAAGTAATTAGCGTAAATTGCCCTTTCATTCTTGGATGAAAAATACCGAGAAAGTAATCAGTCTATTGGAAACCAGTGACAATAAAAATAATTGGTGAAAAGTGCAGTTATAGTTCTTTCAAGCCCACCATGGAGCAGCCACAAGCGGCCAATGAGGCTTTCAACATACAAACATTAAAAAAGGAAGTCGGTCTGAAGTTTTGTCCAAGAATTCGGGGCCTGCTTCAAAAGCTATCGGATGAAGAGGATGACTTGGCTGACTCGGATGCCGTATCGGTGAGATGAGATGAGATATGCAGAGATTCCGAGGCCGAGTCCGCTCCATCCGAGTCTCCGCCCACCAGCCAATATAGCGACCGAATGGCGTAGGATATCCCATGTCCATTGCCAGCCCCAGAACCAGGGCAGAAGAGGTGTCTTAAGACATGTAAAAAACAATCATCAACACACAACAATCATCAACACACAAACCGCAGAAGGATTAAAAAAATCAAGATTTTCCTTAAGCAACGGAAAATCGACAACTATACTTAAGTCCCCAACGCCGAAAGGAAAAGCCTAATGGTAATTAAGGGAGTACACTATTCGCACACAGACGAAGAAACCCTAGAAGAATCTAAAAAAAAACCAGGGAATACCAGGCATCAAGGTATCGGCGTTCAAATCCTCGAAATCCAAGGACGCCAAGCTCACCTGCCATGAAATTGAAGTAGAAGGACTTGGATGAAAAATACCGAGAAAGTAATCAGTCTATTGGAAACCAGTGACAATAAAAATAATTGGTGAAAAGTGCAGTTATAGTTCTTTCAAGCCCACCATGGAGCAGCCACAAGCGGCCAATGAGGCTTTCAACATACAAACATTAAAAAAGGAAGTCGGTCTGAAGTTTTGTCCAAGAATTCGGGGCCTGCTTCAAAAGCTATCGGATGAAGAGGATGACTTGGCTGACTCGGATGCCGTATCGGTGAGATGAGATGAGATATGCAGAGATTCCGAGGCCGAGTCCGCTCCATCCGAGTCTCCGCCGACCAGCCAATATAGCGACCGAATGGCGTAGGATATCCCATGTCCATTGCCAGCCCCAGAACCAAGGCAGAAGAGGTGTCTGAAGACACGTAAAAAACAATCATCAACACACAGTAATCATCAACACACAAACCGGAGAAGGATTAAAAAAATCAAGATTTTCCTTAAGCAACGGAAAATCGACAACTATACTTAAGTCCCCAACGCCAAAAGGAAAAGCCTAATGGTAATTAAGGGAGTACACAATTCGCACTCAGACGAAGAAACCCTAGAAGAATTTAAAAAAAAACCAGGGAATACCAGCCATCAAGGTATCGGCGTTCAAATCCTCGAAATCCAAGGACGCCAAGTTCACCTGCCATGAGGTTGAAGTAGAAAAATCGATGCCTTTAAAGAAGTATCGAGGAAGACAGGATATCTAGTACACATCTGGGTACACCTAAAATCAAAGGACATAGTAAAATGAAGGAACTGCCAGGAATTTAGGCACACTGCACCGAACTGTAGGATACAATAGCTAGTTTCAGTTTAGTTTAAAATCTAGTTTAGTTTTAAAAAAATCAAGATTTTCCCTAAGCAACGGAAAATCGATAACTATACTTAAATCCCCAACGCCGAAAGGAAAGGCCTAATGGTAATTAAGGGAGTACACTATTCGCACACAGACGAAGAACCCCTAGAAGAATTTAAAAAAACGAGGGAATAGCAGTCATCGAGGTATCTGCGTTCAATTCCTCGAAATCCAAGGGCGCCAACTTCACCTGCCATGAGGCTGAAGTAGAAAAATCGATGCCCTTTAAATAAGTATCGAGGAAGACAGGATATCTACCTAGACCAGGATATCTACTGGGTACACCTGAAATCAAAGGACATAGTAAAATGAAGGAACCACCAGCGATTTAGGCACATTGCACCCAACTGTGGGATACAATAGCTAGTTTCAGTTTAGTTTAAAATCTAGTTTAGTTTAAAACGTAGTGACACTATTCCATTCCGAGCGAATGGAATAGCGACCGACTGGCGTAGGATATCCCATGTCCATTGCCAGCCCCAGAACCAGGGCAGAAGAGGTGTCTGAAGACACGTAAAAAACAATCATCAACACACAATAATCATCAACACACAAACCGGAGAAGGATTAAAAAAATCAAATCACACTAAGGCACTACAACGACGTTGAATTTACAGATCACTTACAGCTATAAAAACAATATATCGACTCTGTATGTGATTGTGTATTTGTGACGCCGAACGACGTAGGATGAATATATAAGATTTAACCCCAATTTTGTATTGATAGGAATAAAAGTTGTTTAATATGCTCAAATTTAGTGTAGAAATAACAATAAATCCATAATTTGAGTGTCATTGCGCTTTGATGGAGGTTAATTTCAATCACAGACAGAAATATTTTTTTTAATGAAAACGAAACGTTTTTTTATGAAATTCGGTGAAGTAATTAGCGTAAATTGCCCTTTCATTCTTGGATGAAAAATACCGAGAAAGTAATCAGTCTATTGGAAACCAGTGACAATAAAAATAATTGGTGAAAAGTGCAGTTATAGTTCTTTCAAGCCCACCATGGAGCAGCCACAAGCGGCCAATGAGGCTTTCAACATACAAACATTAAAAAAGGAAGTCGGTCTGAAGTTTTGTCCAAGAATTCGGGGCCTGCTTCAAAAGCTATCGGATGAAGAGGATGACTTGGCTGACTCGGATGCCGTATCGGTGAGATGAGATGAGATATGCAGAGATTCCGAGGCCGAGTCCGCTCCATCCGAGTCTCCGCCCACCAGCCAATATAGCGACCGAATGGCGTAGGATATCCCATGTCCATTGCCAGCCCCAGAACCAGGGCAGAAGAGGTGTCTTAAGACATGTAAAAAACAATCATCAACACACAACAATCATCAACACACAAACCGCAGAAGGATTAAAAAAATCAAGATTTTCCTTAAGCAACGGAAAATCGACAACTATACTTAAGTCCCCAACGCCGAAAGGAAAAGCCTAATGGTAATTAAGGGAGTACACTATTCGCACACAGACGAAGAAACCCTAGAAGAATCTAAAAAAAAACCAGGGAATACCAGGCATCAAGGTATCGGCGTTCAAATCCTCGAAATCCAAGGACGCCAAGCTCACCTGCCATGAAATTGAAGTAGAAGGACTTGGATGAAAAATACCGAGAAAGTAATCAGTCTATTGGAAACCAGTGACAATAAAAATAATTGGTGAAAAGTGCAGTTATAGTTCTTTCAAGCCCACCATGGAGCAGCCACAAGCGGCCAATGAGGCTTTCAACATACAAACATTAAAAAAGGAAGTCGGTCTGAAGTTTTGTCCAAGAATTCGGGGCCTGCTTCAAAAGCTATCGGATGAAGAGGATGACTTGGCTGACTCGGATGCCGTATCGGTGAGATGAGATGAGATATGCAGAGATTCCGAGGCCGAGTCCGCTCCATCCGAGTCTCCGCCCACCAGCCAATATAGCGACCGAATGGCGTAGGATATCCCATGTCCATTGCCAGCCCCAGAACCAAGGCAGAAGAGGTGTCTGAAGACACGTAAAAAGCAATCATCAACACACAATAATCATCAACACACAAACCGGAGAAGGATTAAAAAAATCAAGATTTTCCTTAAGCAACGGAAAATCGACAACTATACTTAAGTCCCCAACGCCAAAACGAAAAGCCTAATGGTAATTAAGGGAGTACACAATTCGCACTCAGACGAAGAAACCCTAGAAGAATTTAAAAAAAAACCAGGGAATACCAGCCATCAAGGTATCGGCGTTCAAATCCTCGAAATCCAAGGACGCCAAGTTCACCTGCCATGAGGTTGAAGTAGAAAAATCGATGCCTTTAAAGAAGTATCGAGGAAGACCGGATATCTAGTACACATCTGGGTACACCTAAAATCAAAGGACATAGTAAAATGAAGGAACTGCCAGGAATTTAGGCACACTGCACCGAACTGTAGGATACAATAGCTAGTTTCAGTTTAGTTTAAAATCTAGTTTAGTTTTAAAAAAATCAAGATTTTCCCTAAGCAACGGAAAATCGATAACTATACTTAAATCCCCAACGCCGAAAGGAAAGGCCTAATGGTAATTAAGGGAGTACACTATTCGCACACAGACGAAGAACCCCTAGAAGAATTTAAAAAAACGAGGGAATAGCAGTCATCGAGGTATCTGCGTTCAATTCCTCGAAATCCAAGGGCGCCAACTTCACCTGCCATGAGGCTGAAGTAGAAAAATCGATGCCCTTTAAATAAGTATCGAGGAAGACAGGATATCTACCTAGACCAGGATATCTACTGGGTACACCTGAAATCAAAGGACATAGTAAAATGAAGGAACCACCAGCGATTTAGGCACATTGCACCCAACTGTGGGATACAATAGCTAGTTTCAGTTTAGTTTAAAATCTAGTTTAGTTTAAAACGTAGTGACACTATGACACTACAACGACGTTGAATTTACAGATCACTTACAGCTATAAAAACAATATATCGACTCTGTATGTGATTGTGTGTTTGTGACGCCGAACGACGTAGGATGAATATATAAGATTTAACCCTAATTTTGTATTGATAGGAATAAAGGTTGTTTAATATGCTCAAATTTAGTGTAGAAATAACAATAAATCCATAATTTGAGTGTCATTGCGCTTTAATGGAGGTTAATTCCAATCACAGAAAGAAATATTTTTTTTAATGAAAACGAAACGTTTTTATATGAAATTCGGTGAAGTAATTAGTGTGAATTGCCCTTTCATTCTTGGATGAAAAATACCGATAAAGTAATCAGTGTATTGGAAACCAGTGACAATAAAAGTAATTGGTGAAAAGTGCAGTTATAGTTCTTCCAAGCCCACCATGGAGCAGCCACAAGCGGCCAATGAGGCTTTCAACATACAAACATCAAAAAAGAAGCCGGTCTGAAGTTTTGTCCAAAAATTCGGAGCATGGTTCAAAAGCTATCGGATGAAGAGGTTGACTTGTCTGGCTCGGATGCCGTATCGGTGTATGAGGTATGCAGAGAGTCCGAGGCCGAGTCCGCTCCATCCGAGTCTCCGCCCACCAGCCAATATAGCGACCGAATGGCGTAGGATATCCCATGTCCATTGCCAGCCCCAGAACCAGGGCAGAAGAGGTGTCTGAAGACATGTAAAAAACAATCATCAACACACAACAATCATCAACACACAAACCGCAGAAGGATTAAAAAAATCAAGATTTTCCTTAAGGAACGGAAAATCGACAACTATACTTAAGTCCCCAACGCCGAAAGGAAAAGCCTAATGGTAATTAAGGGAGTACACTATTCGCACACAGACGAAGAAACCCTAGAAGAATCTAAAAAAAAACCAGGGAATACCAGCCATCAAGGTATCGGCGTTCAAATCCTCGAAATCCAAGGACGCCAAGCTCACCTGCCATGAAATTGAAGTAGAAGGACAAGAAGACAGGATATCTAGTAGACCAGGATATCTACTGGGTACACCTGAACTGCCAGCAATTTAGGCACACTGCACTGAACTGTAGGATACAATAGCTAGTTTCAGTTTAGTTTAAAATCTAGTTTAGTTTCAAACGTAGTGACACTAAGGCACTACAACGACGTTGAATTTACAGATCACTTACAGCTATAAAAACAATATATCGACTCTGTATGTGATTGTGTGTTTGTGACGCCGAACGACGTAGGATGAATATATAAGATTTAACCCTAATTTTGTATTGACAGGAATAAAAGTTGTTTAATATGCTCAAATTTAGTGTAGAAATAACAATAAATCCATAATTTGAGTGTCATTGCGCTTTAATGGAGGTTAATTCCATTCACAGAAAGAAATATTTTTTTTAATGAAAACGAAACGTTTTTGTATGCAATTCGGTGAAGTAATTAGTGTAAATTGCCCTTTCATTCTTAGATGAAAAATACCGAGAAAGTAATCAGTGTATTGGAAACCAGTGACAATAAGAAAAATTGGTGAAAAGTGCAGTTATAGTTCTTCCAAGCTAACAATGGAGCAGCCACAAGGGGCCAATGAGGCTTTCAACATACAAACATTAAAAAAGGAGGCCGGTATGAAGTTTTGTCCAAGAATTCGGGGCCTGCTTCAAAAGCTATCGGATGAAGAGGATGACTTGGCTGACTCGGATGCCGTATCGGTGTATGAGATATGCAGAGAGTCCGAGGCCGAGTCCACTCCATCCGAGTCTCCGCCCACCAGCCAATATAGCGACCGAATGGCGTAGGATATCCCATGTCCATTGCCAGCCCCAGAACCAGGGCAGAAGAGGTGTCTGAAGACATGTAAAAAACAATCATCAACACACAACAATCATCAACACACAAACCGCAGAAGGATTAAAAAAATCAAGATTTTCCTTAAGGAACGGAAAATCGACAACTATACTTAAGTCCCCAACGCCGAAAGGAAAAGCCTAATGGTAATTAAGGGAGTACACTATTCGCACACAGACGAAGAAACCCTAGAAGAATCTAAAAAAAAACCAGGGAATACCAGCCATCAAGGTATCGGCGTTCAAATCCTCGAAATCCAAGGACGCCAAGCTCACCTGCCATGAAATTGAAGTAGAAGGACAAGAAGACAGGATATCTAGTAGACCAGGATATCTACTGGGTACACCTGAACTGCCAGCAATTTAGGCACACTGCACCGAACTGTAGGATACAATAGCTAGTTTCAGTTTAGTTTAAAATCTAGTTTAGTTTCAAACGTAGTGACACTAAGACACTACAACGACATTGAATTTACAGATAACTTACAGCTATAAAAACAATATATCGACTCTGTATGTGATTGTGTGTTTGTGACGCCGAACGACGTAGGATGAATATATAAGATTTAACCCTAATTTTGTATTGACAGGAATAAAAGTTGTTTAATATGCTCAAATTTAGTGTAGAAATAACAATAAATCCATAATTTGAGTGTCATTGCGCTTTGATGGAGGTTAATTTCAATCACAGACAGAAATATTTTTTTTAATGAAAACGAAACGTTTTTGTATGAAATTCGGTGAAGTAATTAGCGTAAATTGCCCTTTCATTCTTGGATGAAAAATACCGAGAAAGTAATCAGTCTATTGGAAACCAGTGACAATAAAAATAATTGGTGAAAAGTGCAGTTATAGTTCTTTCAAGCCCACCATGGAGCAGCCACAAGCGGCCAATGAGGCTTTCAACATACAAACATTAAAAAAGGAAGTCGGTCTGAAGTTTTGTCCAAGAATTCGGGGCCTGCTTCCGAAGCTGTCGGATGAAGAGGATGACTTGGCTGACTCGGATGCCGTATCGGTGTATGAGATATGCAGAGATTCCGAGGCCGAGTCCGCTCCATCCGAGTCTCCGCCCACCAGCCAATATAGCGACCAAATGGCGTAGGATATCCCATGTCCATTGCCAGCCCCAGAACCAAGGCAGAAGAGGTGTCTGAAGACACGTAAAAAACAATCATCAACACACAATAATCATCAACAGACAAACCGGAGAAGGATTAAAAAAATCAAGATTTTCCTTAAGCAACGGAAAATCGACAACTATACTTAAATCCCCAACGCCGAAAGGAAAGGCCTAATGGTAATTAAGGGAGTACACTATTCGCACACAGACGAAGAACCCCTAGAAGAATTTAAAAAAACGAGGGAATAGCAGTCATCAAGGTATCTGCGTTCAATTCCTCGAAATCCAAGGGCGCCAACTTCACCTGCCATGAGGCTGAAGTAGAAAAATCGATGCCCTTTAAATAAGTATCGAGGAAGGCAGGATATCTACCTAGACCAGGATATCTACTGGGTACACCTGAAATCAAAGGACATAGTAAAATGAAGGAACCACCAGCGATTTAGGCACATTGCACCCAACTGTGGGAGACAATAGCTAGTTTCAGTTTAGTTTAAAATCTAGTTTAGTTTAAAACGTAGTGACACTAAGACACTACAACGACGTTGAATTTACAGATCACTTACAGCTATAAAAACAATATATCGACTCTGTATGTGATTGTGTGTTTGTGACGCCGAACGACGTAGGATGAATATATAAGATTTAACCCTAATTTTGTATTGATAGGAATAAAGGTTGTTTAATATGCTCAAATTTAGTGTAGAAATAACAATAAATCCATAATTTGAGTGTCATTGCGCTTTAATGGAGGTTAATTCCAATCACAGAAAGAAATATTTTTTTTAATGAAAACGAAACGTTTTTATATGAAATTCGGTGAAGTAATTATTGTAAATTGCCCTTTCATTCTTGGATGAAAAATACCGAGAAAGTAATCAGTGTATTGGAAACCAGTGACAATAAAAGTAATTGGTGAAAAGTGCAGTTATAGTTCTTCCAAGCCCACCATGGAGCAGCCACAAGCGGCCAATGAGGCTTTCAACATACAAACATCAAAAAAGAAGCCGGTCTGAAGTTTTGTCCAAGAATTCGGGGCCTGCTTCAAAAGCTATCGGATGAAGAGGATGACTTGGCTGACTCGGATGCCGTATCGGTGTATGAGATATGCAGAGAGTCCGAGGCCGAGTCCGCTCCATCCGAGTCTCCGCCCACCAGCCAATATAGCGACCGAATGGCGTAGGATATCCCATGTCCAATGCCAGCCCCAGAACCAGGGCAGAAGAGGTGTCTTAAGACATGTAAAAAACAATCATCAAAAATTTAGTTTAGTTTAAAACGTAGTGACACTAAGACACTACAACGACGTTGAATTTACAGATCACTAACAGCTATGAAAACAATATATCGACTCTGTATGTGATTGTGTGTTTGTGACGCCGAACGACGTAGGATGAATATATAAGATTTAACCCTAATTTTGTATTGATAGGAATAAAAGTTGTTTAATATGCTCACATTTTGTGTAGAAATAACAATAAATCCATAATTTGAGTGTCATTGCGCTTTAATGGAGGTTAATTCCGATCACAGAAAGAAATATTTTTTAATGAAAACGAAACGTTTTTATATGAGTTTTGGTGAAGTAATTAGTGTAAATTGCCCTTTCATTCTTGGATGAAAAATAACGATACAGTAATCAGTGTATTGGAAACCAGTCACAATAAAAGTAATTAGTGAAAAGTGCAGTTATAGTGCTTCCAAGCCCACCATAGAGCAGCCACAAGCTACCATTGAGGCCTTCAACATCCAAACATTAAAAAAGGAAGCCGGTCTGCAGTTTTGTCCAAAAATTCGGAGCCTGGTTCAAAAGCTATCGGATGAAGAGGTTGACTTGTCTGGCTCGGATGCCGTATCGGTGTATGAGGTATGCAGAGAGTCCGAGGCCGAGTCCGCTCCATCCGAGTCTACGCCCACCAGCCAATATAGCGACCGAATGGCGTAGGATATCCCATGTCCATTGCCAGCCCCAGAACCAGGGCAGAAGAGGTGTCTTAAGACATGTAAAAAACAATCATCAACACACAACAATCATCAACACACAAACCGCAGAAGGATTAAAAAAATCAAGATTTTCCTTAAGCAACGGAAAATCGACAACTATACTTAAGTCCCCAACGCCGAAAGGAAAAGCCTAATGGTAATTAAGGGAGTACACTATTCGCACACAGACGAAGAAACCCTAGAAAAATCTAAAAAAAAAACAGGGAATACCAGGCATCAAGGTATCGGCGTTCAAATCCTCGAAATCCAAGGACGCCAAGCTCACCTGCCATGAAATTGAAGTAGAAGGACAAGAAGACAGGATATCTAGTAGACCAGGATATCTACTGGGTACACCTGAACTGCCAGCAATTTAGGCACACTGCACCGACCTGTAGGATACAATAGCTAGTTTCAGTTTAGTTTAAAATCTAGTTTAGTTTCAAACGTAGTGACACTAAGACACTACAACGACGTTGAATGTACAGATCACTTACAGCTATAAAAACAATATATCGACTCTGTATGTGATTGTGTGTTTGTGACGCCGAACGACGTAGGATGAATATATAAGATTTAACCCTAATTTTGTATTGACAGGAATAAAAGTTGTTTAATATGCTCAAATTTAGTGTAGAAATAACAATAAATCCATAATTTGAGTGTCATTGCGCTTTAATGGAGGTTAACTCCATTCACAGAAAGAAATATTTTTTTTAATGAAAACGAAACGTTTTTGTATGCAATTCGCTGAAGTAATTAGTGTAAATTGCCCTTTCATTCTTAGATGAAAAATACCGAGAAAGTAATCAGTGTATTGGAAACCAGTGACAATAAAAAAAATTGGTGAAAAGTGCAGTTATAGTTCTTCCAAGCTAACAATGGAGCAGCCACAAGGGGCCAATGAGGCTTTCAACATACAAACATTAAAAAAGGAGGCCGGTATGAAGTTTTGTCCAAGAATTCGGGGCCTGCTTCAAAAGCTATCAGATGAAGAGGATGACTTGGCTGACTCGGATGCCGTATCGGTGTATGAGATATGCAGAGAGTCCGAGGCCGAGTCCGCTCCATCCGAGTCTCCGCGCACCAGCCAATATAGCGACCGAATGGTGTAGGATATCCCATGTCCATTGCCAGCCCCAGAACCAGGGCAGAAGAGGTGTCTGAAGACACGTAAAAAACAATCATCAACACGCAAACCGCAGAAGGATTAAAAAAATTAAGATTTTCCTTAAGCAACGGAAAATCGACAACTATACTTAAGTCCCCAACGCCGAAAGGAAAAGTCTAATGGTAACTAAGGGAGTACACTATTCGCACTCAGTCGAAGAAACCCTAGAAGAATTTAAAAAAACGAGGGAACACCAGCCATCAAGGTATCTGCGTTCAAATCCTCGAAATCCAAGGACGCCAAGTTCACCTGCCATTAGGTTGAAGTAGAAAAATCGATGCCCTTTAAAGAAGTATCGAGGAAGACAGGATATCTAGTAGACCAGGATATCTACTGGGTGCACCTAAAATCAAAGGACATAGTAAAATGAAGGAACTGCCAGCAATTTAGGCACACTGCACCGAACTGTAGGATACAATAGCTAGTTTCAGTTTAGTTTAAAATCTAGTTTAGTTTCAAACGTAGTGACACTAAGACACTACAACGACGTTGAATTTACAGATCACTTACAGCTATAAAAACAATATATCGACTCTGTATGTGATTGTGTGTTTGTGACGCCGAACGACGTAGGATGAATATATAAGATTTAACCCTAATTTTGTATTGACAGGAATAAAAGTTGTTTAATATGCTCAAATTTAGCGTAGAAATAACAATAAATCCATAATTTGAGTGTCATTGCGCTTTAATGGAGGTTAATTCCATTCACAGAAAGAAATATTTTTTTAATGAAAACGAAACGTTTTTGTATGCAATTCGGTGAAGTAATTAGTGTAAATTGCCCTTTCATTCTTAGATGAAAAATACCGAGAAAGTAATCAGTGTATTGGAAACCAGTGACAATAAAAAAAATTGGTGAAAAGTGCAGTTATAGTTCTTCCAAGCTAACAATGGAGCAGCCACAAGGGGCCAATGAGGCTTTCAACATACAAACATTAAAAAAGGAGGCCGGTATGAAGTTTTGTCCAAGAATTCGGGGCCTGCTTCAAAAGCTATCGGATGAAGAGGATGACTTGGCTGACTCGGATGCCGTATCGGTGTATGAGATATGCAGAGAGTCCGAGGCCGAGTCCGCTCCATCCGAGCGAATGGAATAGCGACCGACTGGCGTAGGATATCCCATGTCCATTGCCAGCCCCAGAACCAAGTCAGAAGAGGTGTCTAAAGACACGTAAAAAACAATCATCAACACACAACAATCATCAACACACATACCGCAGAAGGATTAAAAAAATCAAGATTTTCCTTAAGCAACGGAAAATCGACAACTATACTTAAGTCCCCAACGCCGAAAGGAAAAGCCTAATGGTAATTAAGGGAGTACACTAACGGTAATTAAGGGAGTACACTATTCGCACACAGCAACCCCTAGAAGAATGTAAAAAAAACGAGGGAATACCAGCCATCAAGGTATCTGCGTTCAAATCCTCGAAATCCAAGGACGCCAAGTTCACCTGCCATTAGGTTGAAGTAGAAAAATCGATGCCCTTTAAACAAGTATCGAGGAAGACAGGATATCTAGTAGACCAGGATATCTACTGGGTACACCTAAAATCAAAGGACATAGTAAAATGAATTAACTGCCAGCAATTTAGGGACACTGCACCGAACTGTAGGATACAATAGCTAGTTTCAGTTTAGTTTAAAATCTAGTTTAGTTTAAAACGTAGTGACACTAAGACACTACAACGACGTTGAATTTACAGATAACTTACAGCTATAAAAACAATATATCGACTCTGTATGTGATTGTGTGTTTGTAAAAGTTGTTTAATATGCTCAAATTTAGTGTAGAAATAACAATAAATCCATAATTTGAGTGTCATTGCGCTTTAATGGAGGTTAATTCCAATCACAGAAAGAAATATTTTTTTTAATGAAAACGAAACGTTTTTGTATGAAGTTCGGTGAAGTATCTAGTGTAAATTGCCCTTTCATTCTTAGATGAAAAATACCGAGAGAGTAATCAGTGCATTGGAAACCAGTGACAATAAAAATAATTGGTGAAAAGTGCAGTTATAGTTCTTCCAAGCCCACAATGGAGCAGCCACAAGCGGCCAATGAGGCTTTCAATATACAAACTTAAAAAAAGAGGTCGGTTTGAAGTTTTGTCCAAGAATTCGGGGCCTGCTTCAAAAGCTATCGGATGAAGAGGATGACTTGGCTGACTCGGATGCCGTATCGGTGAGATGAGATGAGATATGCAGAGAGTCCGAGGCCGAGTCCGCTCCATCCGAGTCTCCGCGCACCAGCCAATATAGCGACCGAATGGTGTAAGATATCCCATGTCCATTGCCAGCCCCAGAACCAAGGCAGAAGAGGTGTCTGCAGACACGTAAAAAACAATCATCAACAAGCAAACCGCAGAAGGATTAAAAAAATTAAGATTTTCCTTAAGCAACGGAAAATCGACAACTATACTTAAGTCCCCAACGCCGAAAGAAAAAGCCTAATGGTAACTAAGGGAGTACACTATTCGCACACAGACGAAGAACCCCTAGAAGAATTTAAAAAAAACGAGGGAATAACAGTCATCAAGGTATCTGCGTTCAATTCCCCGAAATCCAAGGACGCCAACTTCACCTGCCATGAGGCTGAAGTAGAAAAATCGATGCCCTTTAAATAAGTATCGAGGAAGACAGGATATCTAGTAGACCAGGATATCTACTGGGTACACCTAAAATCAAAGGACATAGTAAAATGAATTAACTGCCAGCAATTTAGGGACACTGCACCGAACTGTAGGATACAATAGCTAGTTTCAGTTTAGTTTAAAATCTAGTTTAGTTTAAAACGTAGTGACACTAAGACACTACAACGACGTTGAATTTACAGATAACTTACAGCTATAAAAACAATATATCGACTCTGTATGTGATTGTGTGTTTGTAAAAGTTGTTTAATATGCTCAAATTTAGTGTAGAAATAACAATAAATCCATAATTTGAGTGTCATTGCGCTTTAATGGAGGTTAATTCCAATCACAGAAAGAAATATTTTTTTTAATGAAAACGAAACGTTTTTGTATGAAGTTCGGTGAAGTATCTAGTGTAAATTGCCCTTTCATTCTTAGATGAAAAATACCGAGAGAGTAATCAGTGCATTGGAAACCAGTGACAATAAAAATAATTGGTGAAAAGTGCAGTTATAGTTCTTCCAAGCCCACAATGGAGCAGCCACAAGCGGCCAATGAGGCTTTCAATATACAAACTTAAAAAAAGAGGTCGGTTTGAAGTTTTGTCCAAGAATTCGGGGCCTGCTTCAAAAGCTATCGGATGAAGAGGATGACTTGGCTGACTCGGATGCCGTATCGGTGAGATGAGATGAGATATGCAGAGAGTCCGAGGCCGAGTCCGCTCCATCCGAGTCTCCGCGCACCAGCCAATATAGCGACCGAATGGTGTAAGATATCCCATGTCCATTGCCAGCCCCAGAACCAAGGCAGAAGAGGTGTCTGCAGACACGTAAAAAACAATCATCAACACGCAAACCGCAGAAGGATTAAAAAAATTAAGATTTTCCTTAAGCAACGGAAAGTCGACAACTATACTTAAGTCCCCAACGCCGAAAGAAAAAGCCTAATGGTAACTAAGGGAGTACACTATTCGCACACAGACGAAGAACCCCTAGAAGAATTTAAAAAAAACGAGGGAATAACAGTCATCAAGGTATCTGCGTTCAATTCCCCGAAATCCAAGGACGCCAACTTCACCTGCCATGAGGCTGAAGTAGAAAAATCGATGCCCTTTAAATAAGTATCGAGGAAGACAGGATATCTAGTAGACCAGGATATCTACTGGGTACACCTAAAATCAAAGGACATAGTAAAATGAATTAACTGCCAGCAATTTAGGGACACTGCACCGAACTGTAGGATACAATAGCTAGTTTCAGTTTAGTTTAAAATCTAGTTTAGTTTAAAACGTAGTGACACTAAGACACTACAACGACGTTGAATTTACAGATAACTTACAGCTATAAAAACAATATATCGACTCTGTATGTGATTGTGTGTTTGTAAAAGTTGTTTAATATGCTCAAATTTAGTGTAGAAATAACAATAAATCCATAATTTGAGTGTCATTGCGCTTTAATGGAGGTTAATTCCAATCACAGAAAGAAATATTTTTTTTTAATGAAAACGAAACGTTTTTATATGAAATTCGGTGAAGTAATTAGTGTAAATTGCCCTTTCATTCTTGGATGAAAAATACCGATAAAGTAATCAGTGTATTGGAAACCAGTGACAATAAAAGTAATTGGTGAAAAGTGCAGTTATAGTTCTTCCAAGCCCACCATGGAGCAGCCACAAGCGGCCAATGAGGCTTTCAACATACAAACATCAAAAAAGAAGCCGGTCTGAAGTTTTGTCCAAGAATTCGGGGCCTGCTTCAAAAGCTATCGGATGAAGAGGATGACTTGGCTGACTCGGATGCCGTATCGGTGAGATGAGATGAGATATGCAGAGAGTCCGAGGCCGAGTCCGCTCCATCCGAGTCTCCGCGCACCAGCCAATATAGCGACCGAATGGTGTAAGATATCCCATGTCCATTGCCAGCCCCAGAACCAAGGCAGAAGAGGTGTCTGCAGACACGTAAAAAACAATCATCAACAAGCAAACCGCAGAAGGATTAAAAAAATTAAGATTTTCCTTAAGCAACGGAAAATCGACAACTATACTTAAGTCCCCAACGCCGAAAGAAAAAGCCTAATGGTAACTAAGGGAGTACACTATTCGCACACAGACGAAGAACCCCTAGAAGAATTTAAAAAAAACGAGGGAATAACAGTCATCAAGGTATCTGCGTTCAATTCCCCGAAATCCAAGGACGCCAACTTCACCTGCCATGAGGCTGAAGTAGAAAAATCGATGCCCTTTAAATAAGTATCGAGGAAGACAGGATATCTAGTAGACCAGGATATCTACTGGGTACACCTAAAATCAAAGGACATAGTAAAATGAATTAACTGCCAGCAATTTAGGGACACTGCACCGAACTGTAGGATACAATAGCTAGTTTCAGTTTAGTTTAAAATCTAGTTTAGTTTAAAACGTAGTGACACTAAGACACTACAACGACGTTGAATTTACAGATAACTTACAGCTATAAAAACAATATATCGACTCTGTATGTGATTGTGTGTTTGTAAAAGTTGTTTAATATGCTCAAATTTAGTGTAGAAATAACAATAAATCCATAATTTGAGTGTCATTGCGCTTTAATGGAGGTTAATTCCAATCACAGAAAGAAATATTTTTTTTAATGAAAACGAAACGTTTTTGTATGAATTTCGGTGAAGTATCTAGTGTAAATTGCCCTTTCATTCTTAGATGAAAAATACCGAGAGAGTAATCAGTGCATTGGAAACCAGTGACAATAAAAATAATTGGTGAAAAGTGCAGTTATAGTTCTTCCAAGCCCACAATGGAGCAGCCACAAGCGGCCAATGAGGCTTTCAATATACAAACTTAAAAAAAGAGGTCGGTTTGAAGTTTTGTCCAAGAATTCGGGGCCTGCTTCAAAAGCTATCGGATGAAGAGGATGACTTGGCTGACTCGGATGCCGTATCGGTGAGATGAGATGAGATATGCAGAGAGTCCGAGGCCGAGTCCGCTCCATCCGAGTCTCCGCGCACCAGCCAATATAGCGACCGAATGGTGTAAGATATCCCATGTCCATTGCCAGCCCCAGAACCAAGGCAGAAGAGGTGTCTGCAGACACGTAAAAAACAATCATCAACACGCAAACCGCAGAAGGATTAAAAAAATTAAGATTTTCCTTAAGCAACGGAAAATCGACAACTATACTTAAGTCCCCAACGCCGAAAGAAAAAGCCTAATGGTAACTAAGGGAGTACACTATTCGCACACAGACGAAGAACCCCTAGAAGAATTTAAAAAAAACGAGGGAATAACAGTCATCAAGGTATCTGCGTTCAATTCCCCGAAATCCAAGGACGCCAACTTCACCTGCCATGAGGCTGAAGTAGAAAAATCGATGCCCTTTAAATAAGTATCGAGGAAGACAGGATATCTAGTAGACCAGGATATCTACTGGGTACACCTAAAATCAAAGGACATAAAAAAATGAATTAACTGCCAGCAATTTAGGGACACTGCACCGAACTGTAGGATACAATAGCTAGTTTCAGTTTAGTTTAAAATCTAGTTTAGTTTAAAACGTAGTGACACTAAGACACTACAACGACGTTGAATTTACAGATAACTTACAGCTATAAAAACAATATATCGACTCTGTATGTGATTGTGTGTTTGTAAAAGTTGTTTAATATGCTCAAATTTAGTGTAGAAATAACAATAAATCCATAATTTGAGTGTCATTGCGCTTTAATGGAGGTTAATTCCAATCACAGAAAGAAATATTTTTTTTTAATGAAAACGAAACGTTTTTATATGAAATTCGGTGAAGTAATTAGTGTAAATTGCCCTTTCATTCTTGGATGAAAAATACCGATAAAGTAATCAGTGTATTGGAAACCAGTGACACTAAAAGTAATTGGTGAAAAGTGCAGTTATAGTTCTTCCAAGCCCACCATGGAGCAGCCACAAGCGGCCAATGAGGCTTTCAACATACAAACATCAAAAAAGAAGCCGGTCTGAAGTTTTGTCCAAGAATTCGGGGCCTGCTTCAAAAGCTATCGGATGAAGAGGATGACTTGGCTGACTCGGATGCCGTATCGGTGTATGAGATATGCAGAGAGTCCGAGGCCGAGTCCGCTCCATCCGAGTCTCCGCCCACCAGCCAATATAGCGACCGAATGGCGTAGGATATCCCATGTCCATTGCCAGCCCCAGAACCAGGGCAGAAGAGGTGTCTGAAGACACGTAAATAACAATCATCAAAAATTTAGTTTAGTTTAAAACGTAGTGACACTAAGACACTACAACGACGTTGAATTTACAAATCACTAACAGCTATAAAAACAATATATCGACTCTGTATGTGATTGTGTGTTTGTGACGCCGAACGACGTAGGATGAATATATAAGATTAAAACCTTATTTTGTATTGATAGGAATAAAAGTTGTTTAATATGCTCACATTTTGTGTAGAAATAACAATAAATCCATAATTTGAGTGTCATTGCGCTTTAATGGAGGTTAATTCCGATCACAGAAAGAAATATTTTTTAATGAAAACGAAACGTTTTTATATGAGTTTTGGTGAAGTAATTAGTGTAAATTGCCCTTTCATTCTTGGATGAAAAATAACGATACATTAATCAGTGTATTGGAAACCAGTGACAAAAAAAATAATTAGTGAAAAGTGCAGTTATAGTGCTTCCAAGCCCACCATAGAGCAGCCACAAGCTACCATTGAGGCCTTCAACATCCAAACATTAAAAAAGGAAGCCGGTCTGCAGTTTTGTCCAAGAATTCGGAGCCTGGTTTAAAAGCTATCGGATGAAGAGGATGACTTGGCTGACTCGGATGCCGTATCGGTGTATGAGATATGCAGAGATTCCGAGACCGAGTCCGCTCCATCCGAGTCTCCGCCCACCAGCCAATATAGCGACCGAATGGCGTAGGATATCCCATGTTCATTGCCAGCCCCAGAACCAGGGCAGAAGAGGTGTCTGAAGACACGTAAAAAACAATCATCAACACACAATAATCATCAACACACAAACCGGAGAAGGATTAAAAAAATCAAATCACACTAAGACACTACAACGACGTTGAATTTACAGATCACTTACAGCTATAAAAACAATATATCGACTCTGTATGTGATTGTGTGTTTGTGACGCCGAACGACGTAGGATGAATATATAAGATTTAACCCTAATTTTGTATTGATAGGAATAAAAGTTGTTTAATATGCTCAAATTTAGTGTAGAAATAACAATAAATCCATAATTTGAGTGTCATTGCGCTTTGATGGAGGTTAATTTCAATCACAGAGAGAAATATTTTTTTTAATGAAAACGAAAAATTTTTATATGAAATTCGGTGAAGTAATTATTGTAAATTGCCCTTTCATTCTTGGATGAAAAATACCGAGAAAGTAATCAGTCTATTGGAAACCAGTGACAATAAAAATAATTGGTGAAAAGTGCAGTTATAGTTCTTTCAAGCCCACCATGGAGCAGCCACAAGCGGCCAATGAGGCTTTCAACATACAAACATTAAAAAAGGAAGCCGGTCTGAAGTTTTGTCCAAGAATTCGGGGCCTACTTCCGAGGCTATCGGATGAAGAGGATGACTTGGCTGACTCGGATGCCGTATCGGTGTATGAGATATGCAGAGAGTCCGAGGCCGAGTCCGCTCCATCCGAGTCTCCGCGCACCCGCCAATATAGCGACCGAATGGTGTAGGATATCCCATGTCCATTGCCAGCCCCAGAACCAGGGCAGAAGAGGTGTCTGAAGACACGTAAAAAACAATCATCAACACGCAAACCGCAGAAGGATTAAAAAAATTAAGATTTTCCTTAAGCAACGGAAAATCGACAACTATACTTAAGTCCCCAACGCCGAAAGGAAAAGCCTAATGGGAACTAAGGGAGTACACTATTCGCACACAGACGAAGAAACCCTAGAAGAATTTAAAAAAACGAGGGAATACCAGCCATCAAGGTATCTGCGTTCAAATCCTCGAAATCCAAGGTCGCCAAGTTCACCTGCCATTAGGTTGAAGTAGAAAAATCGATGCCCTTTAAAGAAGTATCGAGGAAGACAGGATATCTAGTAGACCAAGATATCTACTGGGTACACCTAAAATCAAAGGACATAGTAAAATGAAGGAACTGCCAGCAATTTAGGCACACTGCACCGAACTGTAGGATACAATAGCTAGTTTCAGTTTAGTTTAAAATCTAGTTTAGTTTCAAACGTAGTGACACTAAGACACTACAACGACGTTGAATTTACAGATCACTTACAGCTATAAAAACAATATATCGACTCTGTATGTGATTGTGTGTTTGTGACGCCGAACGACGTAGGATGAATATATAAGATTTAACCCTAATTTTGTATTGATAGGAATAAAAGTTGTTTAATATGCTCAAATTTAGTGTAGAAATAACAATAAATCCATAATTTGAGTGTCATTGCGCTTTAATGGAGGTTAATTCCAATCACAGAAAGAAATATTTTTTTTAATGAAAACGAAACGTTTTTGTATGAAGTTCGGTGAAGTATCTAGTGTAAATTGCCCTTTCATTCTTAGATGAAAAATACCGAGAAAGTAATCAGTGCATTGGAAACCAGTGACAATAAAAATAAGTGGTGAAAAGTGCAGTTATAGTTCTTCCAAGCTAGCAATGGAGCAGCCACAAGGGCCAATGAGGCTTTCAACATACAAACATTAAAAAAGGAGGCCGGTATGAAGTTTTGTCCAAGAATTCGGGGCCTGCTTCAAAAGCTATCGGATGAAGAGGATGACTTGGCTGACTCGGATGCCGTATCGGTGTATGAGATATGCAGAGAGTCCGAGGCCGAGTCCGCTCCATCCGAGCGAATGGAATAGCGACCGACTGGCGTAGGATATCCCATGTCCATTGCCAGCCCCAGAACCAAGGCAGAAGAGGTGTCTGCAGACACGTACAAAACAATCATCAACACACAACAATCATCAACACACAACAATCATCAACACACAAACCGCAGAAGGATTAAAAAAAATCAAGATTTTCCTTAAGCAAAGGAAAATCGACAACTTTACTTAAGTCCCCAACGCCGAAAGGAAAAGCCTAATGGTAATTAAGGGAGTACACTATTCGCACACAGACGAAGAAACCCTAGAAGAATTTTAAAAAAACGAGGGAATACCAGCCATCAAGGTATCTGCGTTCAAATCCTCGAAATCCAAGGACGCCAAGTTCACCTGCCATGAGGTTGAAGTAGAAAAATCGATGCCCTTTAAAGAAGTATCGAGGAAGACAGGATATCTAGTAGACCAGGATATCTACTGGGTACACCTAAAATCAAAGGACATAGTAAAATGAAGGAACTGCCAGCAATTTAGGCACATTGCACCCAACTGTGGGTTACAATAGCTAGTTTCAGTTTAGTTTAAAATCTAGTTTAGTTTAAAACGTAGTGACACTAAGACACTACAACGGCGTTGAATTTATAGATCACTTACAGCTATAAAAACAATATATCGACTCTGTATGTGATTGTGTGTTTGTGACGCCGAACGACGCAGGATGAATATATAAGATTTAACCCTAATTTTGTATTGATAGGAATAAAAGTTGTTTAATATGCTCAAATTTAGTGTAGAAATAACAATAAATCCATAATTTGAGTGTCATTGCGCTTTAATGGAGGTTAATTTCAATCACAGAAAGAAATATTATTTTTAATGAAAACGAAACGTTTTTGTATGAAATTCGGTGAAGTAATTAGTGTAAATTGCCCTTTCATTCTTGGATGAAAAATACCGAGAAAGTAATCAGTGCATTGGAAACCAGTGACAATAAAAATAATTGGTGAAAAGTGCAGTTATAGTTCTTCCAAGCCCACAATGGAGCAGCCACAAGCGGCCAATAAGGCTTTCAACACACAAACATTAAAAAGGAAGCCGGTCTGAAGTTTTGTCCAAGAATTCGGGGTCTGCTTCAAAAGCTATCAGATGAAGAGGATGACTTGGCTGACTCGGATGCCGTATCGGTGTATGAGATATGCAGAGAGTCCGAGGCCGAATCCGCTCCATCCGAGTCTCCGCGCACCAGCCAATATAGCGACCGAATGTTGTAGGATATCCCATGTCCATTGCCAGCCCCAGAACCAGGGCAGAAGAGGTGTCTGAAGACACGTAAATAACAATCATCAACACACAATAATCATCAACACACAAACCGCAGAAGGATTAAAAAAATCAAGATTTTCCTTAAGCAACGGAAAATCGACAACTATACTTAAGTCCCCAACGCCGAAAGGAAAAGCCTAATGGTAACTAAGGGAGTACACTAATGGTAATTAAGGGAGTACACTATTCGCACACAGACGAAGAAACCCTAGAAGAATTAAAAAAAAACGAGGGAATACCAGCCATCAAGGTATCTGCGTTCAAATCCTCGAAATCCAAGGACGCCAAGTTCACCTGCCATTAGGTTGAAGTAGAAAAATCGATGCCCTTTAAAGAAGTATCGAGGAAGACAGGATATCTAGTAGACCAGGATATCTACTGGGTACACTTAAAATCAAAGGACATAGTAAAATGAAGGAACTGCCAGCAATTTAGGCACACTGCACCGAACTGTAGGATACAATAGCTAGTTTCAGTTTAGTTTAAAATCTAGTTTAGTTTAAAACGTAGTGACACTAAGACACTACAACGACATTGAATTTACAGATCACTATGTGATTGTGATTGTGTATTTGTGACGCCGAACGACTTAGGATGAATATATAAGATTTAACCCTAATTTTGTATTGAAAGGAATAAAAGTTGTTTAATATGCTCAAATTTAGTATGCTCAAATTTTTTTAATGGAGTTAACCTCCATTAAAAAAATTTCGATCACAGAAAGAAATATTTTTTAATGAAAACGAAACGTTTTTATATGACTTTTGGTGCAGTAATTAGTGTAAATTGCCCTTTCATTCTTGGATGAAAAATAACGATACAGTAATCAGTGTATTGGAAACCAGTGACAATAAAAATAATTAGTGAAAAGTGCAGTTATATTGCTTCCAAGCCCACCATAGAGCAGCCACAAGCTACCATTGAGGCCTTCAACGTACAAACATTAAAAAAGGAAGCCGGTCTGCAGTTTTGTCCAAGAATTCGGAGCCTGGTTCAAAAGCTATCGGATGAAGAGGATGACTTGGCTGACTCGGATGCCGTATCGGTGTATGAGATATGCAGAGATTCCGAGACCGAGTCCGCTCCATCCGAGTCTCCGCCCACCAGCCAATATAGCGACCGAATGGAGTAGGATATCCCATGTTCATTGCCAGCCCCAGAACCAGGGCAGAAGAGGTGTCTGAAGACACGTAAAAACCAACCATCAACACACAATAATCCTCAACACACAAACCGGAGAAGGATTAAAAAAATCAAGATTTTCCTTAAGCAACGGAAAATCGACAACTATACTTAAGTCCCCAACGGAAAATCGACAACTATACTTAAGTCCCCAACGCCAAAAGGAAAAGCCTAATGGTAATTAAGGGAGTACACAATTCGCACTCAGACGAAGAAACCCTAGAAGAATTTAAAAAAACGAGTTAATACCAGCCATCAAGGTATCTGCGTTCAAATCCTCGAAATCCAAGGACGCCAAGTTCACCTGCCATGAGGTTGAAGTAGAAAAATCGATGCCCTTTAAAGAAGTATCGAGGAAGACAGGATATCTAGTAGACCAGGATATCTACTGGGTACACCTAAAATCAAAGGACATAGTAAAATGAAGGAACTGCCAGCAATTTAGGCACACTGCACAGAACTGTAGGATACAATAGCTAGTTTCAGTTTAGTTTAAAATCTAGTTTAGTTTAAAACGTAGTGACACTAAGACACTACAACGACATTGAATTTACAGATAACTTACAGCTATAAAAACAATATATCGACTCTGTATGTAATTGTGTGTTTGTAAAAGTTGTTTAATATGCTCAAATTTAGTGTAGAAATAACAATAAATCCATAATTTGAGTGTCATTGCGCTTTAATGGAGGTTAATTCCAATCACAGAAAGAAATATTTTTTTTAATGAAAACGAAACGTTTTTGTATGATGTTCGGTGAAGTATCTAGTGTAAATTGCCCTTTCATTCTTAGATGAAAAATACCGAGAAAGTAATCAGTGCATTGGAAACCAGTGACAATAAAAATAATTGGTGAAAAGTGCAGTTATAGTTCTTCCAAGCCCACAATGGAGCAGCCACAAGCGGCCAATGAGGCTTTCAACATACAAACATAACAAAAAAGAGGTCGGTTTGAAGTTTTGTCCAAGAATTCGGGGCCTGCTTCAAAAGCTATCGGATGAAGAGGATGACTTGGCTGACTCGGATGCCGTATCGGTGAGATGAGATGAGATATGCAGAGAGTCCGAGGCCGAGTCCGCTTCATCCTAGTCTCCGCCCACCAGCCAATATAGCGACCGAATGGCGTAGGATATCCCATGTCCATTGCCAGCCCCAGAACCAGGGCAGAAGAGGTGTCTGAAGACACGTAAAAAACAACCATCAACACACAATAATCCTCAACACACAAACCGGAGAAGGATTAAAAAAATCAAGATTTTCCTTAAGCAACGGAAAATCGACAACTATACTTAAGTCCCCAACGGAAAATCGACAACTATACTTAAGTCCCCAACGCCAAAAGCAAAAGCCTAATGGTAATTAAGGGAGTACACAATCCGCACTCAGACGAAGAAACCCTAGAAGAATTTAAAAAAACGAGTTAATACCAGCCATCAAGGTATCTGCGTTCAAATCCTCGAAATCCAAGGACGCCAAGTTCACCTGCCATGAGGTTGAAGTAGAAAAATCGATGCCCTTTAAAGAAGTATCGAGGGAGACAGGATATCTAGTAGACCAGGATATCTACTGGGTACACCTAAAATCAAAGGACATAGTAAAATGAAGGAACTGCCAGCAATTTAGGCACACTGCACAGAACTGTAGGATACAATAGCTAGTTTCAGTTTAGTTTAAAATCTAGTTTAGTTTAAAACGTAGTGACACTAAGACACTACAACGACATTGAATTTACAGATAACTTACAGCTATAAAAACAATATATCGACTCTGTATGTAATTGTGTGTTTGTAAAAGTTGTTTAATATGCTCAAATTTAGTGTAGAAATAACAATAAATCCATAATTTGAGTGTCATTGCGCTTTAATGGAGGTTAATTCCAATCACAGAAAGAAATATTTTTTTTAATGAAAACGAAACGTTTTTGTATGATGTTCGGTGAAGTATCTAGTGTAAATTGCAATTTCATTCTTAGATGAAAAATACCGAGAAAGTAATCAGTGCATTGGAAACCAGTGACAATAAAAATAATTGGTGAAAAGTGCAGTTATAGTTCTTCCAAGCCCACAATGGAGCAGCCACAAGCGGCCAATGAGGCTTTCAACATACAAACATAACAAAAAAGAGGTCGGTTTGAAGTTTTGTCCAAGAATTCGGGGCCTGCTTAAAAAGCTATCGGATGAAGAGGATGACTTGGCTGACTCGGATGCCGTATCGGTGAGATGAGATGAGATATGCAGAGAGTCCGAGGCCGAGTCCGCTTCATCCTAGTCTCCGCCCACCAGCCAATATAGCGACCGAATGGCGTAGGATATCCCATGTCCATTGCCAGCCCCAGAACCAGGGCAGAAGAGGTGTCTGAAGACACGTAAAAAACAACCATCAACACACAATAATCCTCAACACACAAACCGGAGAAGGATTAAAAAAATCAAGATTTTCCTTAAGCAACGGAAAATCGACAACTATACTTAAGTCCCCAACGGAAAATCGACAACTATACTTAAGTCCTCAACGCCAAAAGCAAAAGCCTAATGGTAATTAAGGGAGTACACAATCCGCACTCAGACGAAGAAACCCTAGAAGAATTTAAAAAAACGAGTTAATACCAGCCATCAAGGTATCTGCGTTCAAATCCTCGAAATCCAAGGACGCCAAGTTCACCTGCCATGAGGTTGAAGTAGAAAAATCGATGCCCTTTAAAGAAGTATCGAGGGAGACAGGATATCTAGTAGACCAGGATATCTACTGGGTACACCTAAAATCAAAGGACATAGTAAAATGAAGAAACTGCCAGCAATTTAGGCACACTCCACCGAACTGTAGGATACAATAGCTAGTTTCAGTTTAGTTTAAAATCTACTTTAGTTTAAAACGTAGTGACACTAAGACACTACAACGACGTTGAATTTACAGATCACTTACAGCTATAAAAACAATATATCGACTCTGTATGTGATTGTGTGTTTGTAAAAGTTGTTTAATATGCTCAAATTTAGTGTAGAAATAACAATAGATCCATAATTTGAGTGTCATTGCGCTTTAATGGAGGTTAATTCCAATCACAGAAAGAAATATTTTTTTAATGAAAACGAACGTTTTTGTATGAAGTTCGGTGAAGTATCTAGTGTAAATTGCCCTTTCATTCTTAGATGAAAAATACCGAGAAAGTAATCAGTCTATTGGAAACCAGTGACAATAAAAATAATTGGTGAAAAGTGCAGTTATAGTTCTTTCAAGCCCACCATGGAGCAGCCACAAGCGGCCAATGACGCTTTCAACATACAAACGTTAAAAAAGGAAGCCGGTCTGAAGTTTTGTCCAAGAATTCGGGGCCTACTTCCGAAGCTATCGGATGAAGAAGATGACTTGGCTGACTCGGATGCCGTATCGATGAGATGAGATGAGATATGCAGAGAGTCCGAGGCCGAGTCCGCTCCATCCGAGTCTCCGCCCACCAGCCAATATAGCGACCGAATGGCGTAGGATATCCCATGTCCATTGCCAGCCCCAGAACCAGGGCAGAAGAGGTGTCTGAAGATACGTAAAAAACAATCATCAACACACAATAATCCTCAACACACAAACCGGAGAAGGATTAAAAAAATCAAGATTTTCCTTAAGCAACGGAAAATCGACAACTATACTTAAGTCCCCAACGCCAAAAGGAAAAGCCTAATGGTAATTAAGGGAGTACACAATTCGCACTCAGACGAAGAAACCCTAGAAGAATTAAAAAAAACGAGGGAATACCAGCCATCAAGGTATCTGCGTTCAAATCCTCGAAATCCAAGGATGCCAAGTTCACCTGCCATGAGGTTGAAGTAGAAAAATCGATGCCCTTTAAAGAAGTATCGAGGAAGACAGGATATCTAGTAGACCAGGATATCTACTGGGTACACCTAAAATCAAAGGACATAGTGAAATGAAGGAACTGCCAGCAATTTAGGCACACTGCACAGAACTGTAGGATACAATAGCTAGTTTCAGTTTAGTTTAAAATCTAGTTTAGTTTAAAACGTAGTGACACTAAGACACTACAACGACGTTGAATTTACAGATAACTTACAGCTATAAAAACAATATATCGACTCTGTATGTGATTGTGTGTTTGTAAAAGTTGTTTAATATGCTCAAATTTAGTGTAGAAATAACAATAAATCCATAATTTGAGTGTCATTGCGCTTTAATGAAGGTTAATTCCAATCACAAAAAGAAATATTTTTTTTTAATGAAAACGAACGTTTTTGTATGAAGTTCGGTGAAGTATCTAGTGTAAATTGCCCTTTCATTCTTAGATGAAAAATACCGAGAAAGTAATCAGTGTATTGGAAACCAGTGACAATAAAAATAATTGGTGAAAAGTGCAGTTATAGTTCTTTCAAGCCCACCATGGAGCAGCCACAAGCGGCCAATGAGGATTTCAACATACAAACATTAAAAAAGGAAGCCGGTCTGAAGTTTTGTCCAGGAATTCGGGGCCTACTTCCGAAGCTATCGGATGAAGAAGATGACTTGGCTGACTCGGATGCCGTATCGGTGAGATGAGATGAGATATGCAGAGAGTCCGAGGCCGAGTCCGCTCCATCCGAGTCTCCGCGCACCAGCCAATATAACGACCGAATGGTGTAGGATATCCCATGTCCATTGCCAGCCCCAGAACCAGGGCAGAAGAGGTGTCTGAAGACACGTAAATAACAATCATCAACACACAATAATCATCAACACACAAACCGCGGAAGGATTACAAAAATCAAGATTTTCCTTAAGCAACGGAAAATCGACAACTATACTTATGTCCCCAACGCCGAAAGGAAAAGCCTAATGGTAACTAAGGGAGTACACTAATGGTAATTAAGGGAGTACACTATTCGCACACAGACGAAGAAACCCTAGAAGAAGTAAAAAAAAAAAGAGGGAATACCAGCCATCAAGGTATCTGCGTTCAAATCCTCGAAATCCAAGGACGCCAAGTTCCCCTGCCATTAGGTTGAAGTAGAAAAATCGATGCCCTTTAAAGAAGTATCGAGGAAGACAGGATATCTAGTAGACCAGGATATCTACTGGGTACACCTAAAATCAAAGGACATAGTAAAATTAAGGAACTGCCAGCAATTTAGGCACACTGCACCGAACTGTAGGATACAATAGCTAGTTTCAGTTTAGTTTAAAATCTAGTTTAGTTTAAAACGTAGTGACACTAAGACACTACAACGACGTTGAATTTACAGATCACTATGTGATTGTGATTGTGTGTTTGTGACGCCGAACGACTTAGGATGAATATATAAGATTTAACCCTAATTTTGTATTGAAAGGAATAAAAGTTGTTTAATATGCTCAAATTTAGTATGCTCAAATTTTTTTAATGGAGTTAACCTCCATTAAAAAAATTTCGATCACAGAAAGAAATATTTTTTAATGAAAACGAAACGTTTTTATATGACTTTTGGTGCAGTAATTAGTGTAAATTGCCCTTTCATTCTTGGATGAAAAATAACGATACAGTAATCAGTCTATTGGAAACCAGTGACAATAAAAATAATTAGTGAAAAGTGCAGTTATATTGCTTCCAAGCCCACCATAGAGCAGCCACAAGCAACCATTGAGGCCTTCAACGTACAAACATTAAAAAAGGAAGCCGGTCTGCAGTTTTGTCCAAGAATTCGGAGCCTGGTTCAAAAGCTATCGGATGAAGAGGATGACTTGGCTGACTCGGATGCCGTATCGGTGTATGAGATATGCAGAGATTCCGAGACCGAGTCCGCTCCATCCGAGTCTCCGCCCACCAGCCAATATAGCGACCGAATGGAGTAGGATATCCCATGTTCATTGCCAGCCCCAGACCCAGGGCAGAAGAGGTGTCTGAAGACACGTAAAAAACAACCATCAACACACAATAATCCTCAACACACAAACCGGAGATGGATTAAAAAAATCAAGATTTTCCTTAAGCAACGGAAAATCGACAACTATACTTAAGTCCCCAACGCCAAAAGGAAAAGCCTAATGGTAATTAAGGGAGTACACAATTCGCACTCAGACGAAGAAACCCTAGAAGAATTTAAAAAAACGAGGGAATACCAGCCATCAAGGTATCTGCGTTCAAATCCTCGAAATCCAAGGACGCCAAGTTCACCTGCCATGAGGTTGAAGTAGAAAAATCGATGCCCTTTAAAGAAGTATCGAGGAAGACAGGATATCTAGTAGACCAGGATATCTACTGGGTACACCTAAAATCAAAGGACATAGTAAAATGAAGGAACTGCCAGCAATTTAGGCACACTGCACAGAACTGTAGGATACAATAGCTAGTTTCAGTTTAGTTTAAAATCTACTTTAGTTTAAAACGTAGTGACACTAAGACACTACAACGACGTTGAATTTACAGATCACTTACAGCTATAAAAACAATATATCGACTCTGTATGTGATTGTGTGTTTGTAAAAGTTGTTTAATATGCTCAAATTTAGTGTAGAAATAACAATAAATCCATAATTTGAGTGTCATTGCGCTTTAATGGAGGTTAATTCCAATCACAGAAAGAAATATTTTTTTTAATAAAAACGAACGTTTTTGTATGAAGTTCGGTGAAGTATCTAGTGTAAATTGCCCTTTCATTCTTAGATGAAAAATACCGAGAAAGTAATCAGTCTATTGGAAACCAGTGACAATAAAAATAATTGGTGAAAAGTGCAGTTATAGTTCTTTCAAGCCCACCATGGAGCAGCCACAAGCTGCCAATGAGGCTTTCAACATACAAACATTAAAAAAGGAAGCCGGTCTGAAGTTTTGTCCAAGAATTCGGGGCCTACTTCCGAAGCTATCGGATGAAGAAGATGACTTGGCTGACTCGGATGCCGTATCGGTGAGATGAGATGAGATATGCAGAGAGTCCGAGGCCGAGTCCGCTCCATCCGAGTCTCCGCCCACCAGCCAATATAGCGACCGAATGGCGTAGGATATCCCATGTCCATTGCCAGCCCCAGAACCAGGGCAGAAGAGGTGTCTGAAGACACGTAAAAAACAATCATCAACACACAATAATCCTCAACACACAAACCGGAGAAGGATTAAAAAAATCAAGATTTTCCTTAAGCAACGGAAAATCGACAACTATACTTAAGTCCCCAACGCCAAAAGGAAAAGCCTAATGGTAATTAAGGGAGTACACAATTCGCACTCAGACGAAGAAACCATAGAAGAATTTAAAAAAACGAGGGAATACCAGCCATCAAGGTATCTGCGTTCAAATCCTCGAAATCCAAGGATGCCAAGTTCACCTGCCATGAGGTTGAAGTAGAAAAATCGATGCCCTTTAAAGAAGTATCGAGGAAGACAGGATATCTAGTAGACCAGGATATCTACTCGGTACACCTAAAATCAAAGGACATAGTAAAATGAAGGAACTGCCAGCAATTTAGGCACACTGCACAGAACTGTAGGATACAATAGCTAGTTTCAGTTTAGTTTAAAATCTAGTTTAGTTTAAAACGTAGTGACACTAAGACACTACAACGACGTTGAATTTACAGATAACTTACAGCTATAAAAACAATATATCGACTCTGTATGTGATCGTGTGTTTGTAAAAGTTGTTTAATAGAAAGTAAAATGAAGAAACTGCCAGCAATTTAGGCAAACTGCACCGAACTGTAGGATACAATAGCTAGTTTCAGTTTAGTTTAAAATCTAGTGTAGTTTAAAACGTAGTGACACTAAGACACTACAACGACGTTGAATTTACAGATCACTTACAGCTATAAAAACAATATATCGACTCTGTATGTGATTGTGTGTTTGTGACGCCGAACGACGTAGGATGAATATATAAGATTTAACCCTAATTTTGTATTGATAGGAATAAAAGTTGTTTAATATGCTCAAATTTAGTGTAGAAATAACAATAAATCCATAATTTGAGTGTCATTGCGCTTTAATGGAGGTTAATTTCAATCACAGAAAGAAATATTTTTTTTAATGGAAACGAAACGTTTTTGTATGAAATTCGGTGAAGTAATTAGTGTAAATTGCCCTTTCATTCTTAGATGAAAAATACCGAGAAAGTAATCAGTGCATTGGAAACCAGTGACAATAAAAATAATTGGTGAAAAGTGCAGTTATAGTTCTTCCAAGCCCACAATGGAGCAGCCACAAGCGGCCAATAAGTCTTTCAACACACAAACATTAAAAAGGAAGCCGGTCTGAAGTTTTGTCCAAGAATTCGGGGTCTGCTTCAAAAGCTATCAGATGAAGAGGATGACTTGGCTGACTCGGATGCCGTATCGGTGTATGAGATATGCAGAGAGTCCGAGGCCGAGTCCGCTCCATCCGAGTCTCCGCGCACCAGCCAATATAGCGACCGAATGGTGTAGGATATCCCATGTCCATTGCCAGCCCCAGAACCAGGGCAGAAGAGGTGTCTGAAGACACGTAAATAACAATCATCAACACACAATAATCATCAACACACAAACCGCAGAAGGATTACAAAAATCAAGATTTTCCTTAAGCAACGGAAAATCGACAACTATACTTAAGTCCCCAACGCCGAAAGGAAAAGCCTAATGGTAACTAAGGGAGTACACTAATGGTAATTAAGGGAGCACACTATTCGCACACAGACGAAGAAACCCTAGAAGAATTAAAAAAAAAGAGGGAATACCAGCCATCAAGGTATCTGCGTTCAAATCCTCGAAATCCAAGGACGCCAAGTTCACCTGCCATTAGGTTGAAGTAGAAAAATCGATGCCCTTTAAAGAAGTATCGAGGAAGACAGGATATCTAGTAGACCAGGATATCTACTGGGTACACTTAAAATCAAAGGACATAGTAAAATGAAGGAACTGCCAGCAATTTAGGCACACTGCACCGAACTGTAGGATACAATAGCTAGTTTCAGTTTAGTTTAAAATCTAGTTTAGTTTAAAACGTAGTGACACTAAGACACTACAACGACGTTGAATTTACAGATCACTATGTGATTGTGATTGTGTGTTTGTGACGCCGAACGACTTAGGATGAATATATAAGATTTAACCCTAATTTTGTATTGAAAGGAATAAAAGTTGTTTAATATGCTCAAATTTAGTATGCTCAAATTTTTTTAATGGAGTTAACCTCCATTAAAAAAATTTCGATCACAGAAAGAAATATTTTTTAATGAAAACGAAACGTTTTTATATGACTTTTGGTGCAGTAATTAGTGTAAATTGCCCTTTCATTCTTGGATGAAAAATAACGATACAGTAATCAGTGTATTGGAAACCAGTGACAATAAAAATAATTAGTGAAAAGTGCAGTTATATTGCTTCCAAGCCCACCATAGAGCAGCCACAAGCTACCATTGAGGCCTTCAACGTACAAACATTAAAAAAGGAAGCCGGTCTGCAGTTTTGTCCAAGAATTCGGAGCCTGGTTCAAAAGCTATCGGGTGAAGAGGATGACTTGGCTGACTCGGATGCCGTATCGGTGTATGAGATATGCAGAGATTCCGAGACCGAGTCCGCTCCATCCGAGTCTCCGCCCACCAGCCAATATAGCGACCGAATGGAGTAGGATATCCCATGTTCATTGCAGCCCCAGAACCAGGGCAGAAGAGGTGTCTGAAGACACGTAAAAAACAACCATCAACACACAATAATCCTCAACACACAAACCGGAGATGGATTAAAAAAATCAAGATTTTCCTTAAGCAACGGAAAATCGACAACTATACTTAAGTCCCCAACGCCGAAAGGAAAAGCCTAATGGTAATTAAGGGAGTACACTATTCGCACACAGACGAAGAAACCCTAGAAGAATTTAAAAAAAAAGAGGGAATACCAGACATCAAGGTATCTGCGTTCAAATCCTCGAAATCCAAGGACGCCAAGTTCACCTGCCATTAGGTTGAAGTAGAAAAATCGATGCCCTTTAAAGAAGTATCGAGGAAGACAGGATATCTAGTAGACCAGGATATCTACTGGGTACACCTAAAATCAAAGGACATAGTAAAATGAAGGAACTGCCAGCAATTTAGGCACACTGCACAGAACTGTAGGATACAAAAGCTAGTTTCAGTTTAGTTTAAAATCTACTTAGTTTAAAACGTAGTGACACTAAGACACTACAACGACATTGAATTTACAGATAACTTACAGCTATAAAAACAATATATCGACTCTGTTTGTAATTGTGTGTTTGTAAAAGTTGTTTAATATGCTCAAATTCAGTGTAGAAATAACAATAAATCCATAATTTGAGTGTCATTGCGCTTTAATGGAGGTTAATTCCAATCACAGAAAGAAATATTTTTTTTAATGAAAACGAAACGTTTTTGTATGATGTTCGGTGAAGTATCTAGTGTAAATTGCCCTTTCATTCTTAGATGAAAAATACCGAGAAAGTAATCAGTGCATTGGAAACCAGTGACAATAAAAATAATTGGTGAAAAGTGCAGTTATAGTTCTTCCAAGCCCACAATGGAGCAGCCACAAGCGGCCAATGAGGCTTTCAACATACAAACATAACAAAAAAGAGGTCGGTTTGAAGTTTTGTCCAAGAATTCGGGGCCTGCTTCAAAAGCTATCTTATGAAGAGGATAACTTGGCTGACTCGGATGCCGTATCGGTGAGATGAGATGAGATATGCAGAGAGTCCGAGGCCGAGTCCGCTCCATCCGAGTCTCCGCCCACCAGCCAATATAGCGACCGAATGGCGTAGGATATCCCATGTCCATTGCCAGCCCCAGAACCAGGGCAGAAGAGGTGTCTGAAGACACGTAAAAAACAATCATCAACACACAATAATCATCAACACACAAACCGGAGAAGGATTAAAAAAATCAAGATTTTCCTTAAGCAACGGAAAATCGACAACTATACTTAAGTCCCCAACGCCGAAAGGAAAAGCCTAATGGTAATTAAGGGAGTACACTATTCGCACACAGACGAAGAAACCCTAGAAGAATTTTAAAAAAACCAGGGAATACCAGCCATCAAGGTATCTGCGTTCAAATCCTCGAAATCCAAGGACGCCAAGTTCACCTGCCATGAGGTTGAAGTAGAAAAATCGATGCCCTTTAAAGAAGTATCGAGGAAGACAGGATATCTAGTAGACCAGGATATCTACTGGGTACACCTCATCAAAGGACATAGTAAAATGAAGGAACTGCCAGCAATTTAGGCACACTGCACCGAACTGTAGGATACAATAGCTAGTTTCAGTTTAGTTTAAAATCTACTTTAGTTTAAAACGTAGTGACACTAAGACACTACAACGACGTTGAATTTACAGATCACTTACAGCTATAAAAACAATATATCGACTCTGTATGTGATTGTGTGTTTGTGACGCCGAACGACGTAGGATGAATATATAAGATTTAACCCTAATTTTGTATTGAAAGGAATAAAAGTTGTTTAATATGCTCAAATTTAGTATGCTCAAATTTTTTTAATGGAGCTAACCTCCATTAAAAAAGTTTCGATCACAGAAAGAAATATTTTTTAATGAAAACGAAACATTTTTATATGACTTTTGGTGCAGTAATTAGTGTAAATTGCCCTTTCATTCTTGGATGAAAAATAACGATACAGTAATCAGTGTATTGGAAACCAGTGACAATAAAAATAATTGGTGAAAAGTGCAGTTATATTGCTTCCAAGCCCACCATAGAGCAGCCACAAGCTACCATTGAGGCCTTCAACATACAAACATTAAAAAAGGAAGCCGGTCTGCAGTTTTGTCCAAGAATTCGGAGCCTGGTTCAAAAGCTATCGGATGAAGAGGATGACTTGGCTGACTCGGATGCCGTATCTGTGTATGAGATATGCAGAGATTCCGAGACCGAGTCCGCTCCATCCGAGTCTCCGCCCACCAGCCAATATAGCGACCGAATGGCGTAGGATATCCCATGTTCATTGCCAGCCCCAGAACCAGGGCAGAAGAGGTGTCTGAAGACACGTAAAAAACAACCATCAACACACAATAATCATCAACACACAAACCGGAGAAGGATTAAAAAAATCAAATCACACTAAGACACTTCAACGACGTTGAATTTACAGATCACTTACAGCTATAAAAACAATATATCGACTCTGTATGTGATTGTGTGTTTGTGACGCCGAACGACGTAGGATCAATATATAAGATTTAACCCTAATTTTTGGATTGATAGGAACAAAAGTTGTTTAATATGCTCAAATTTAGTGTAGAAATAACAATAAATCCATAATTTGAGTGTCATTGCGCTTTGATGGAGGTTAATTTCAATCACAGAGAGAAATATTTTTTTTGATGAAAACGAAAAATTTTTATATGAAATTCGGTGAAGTAATTATTGTAAATTGCCCTTTCATTCTTGGATGAAAAATACCGAGAAAGTAATCAGTCTATTGGAAACCAGTGACAATAAAAATAATTGGTGAAAAGTGCAGTTATAGTTCTTTCAAGCCCACCATGGAGCAGCCACAAGCGGCCAATGAGGCTTTCAACATACAAACATTAAAACAGGAAGCCGGTCCGAAGTTTTGTCCAAGAATTCGGGGCCTGCTTCCGAAGCTATCGGATGAAGAGGATGACTTGGCTGACTCGGGTGCCGTATCGGTGTATGAGATATGCAGAGATTCCGAGGCCGAGTCCGCTCCATCCGGGTCTCCGCCCACCAGCCAATATAGCGACCGAATGGCGTAGGATATCACATGTCCATTGCCAGCCCCAGAACCAGGGCAGAAGAGGTGTCTGAAGACACGTAAAAAACAATCATCAACACACAATAATCATCAACACACAAACCGGAGAAGGATTAAAAAATCAAATCACACTAAGACACTACAACGGCGTTGAATTTACAGATCACTTACAGCTATAAAAACAATATATCGACTCTGTATGTGATTGTGTGTTTGTAAAAGTTGTTTAATATACTCAAATTTAGTGTAGAAATAACAATAAATCCATAATTTGAGTGTCATTGCGCTTTAATGGAGGTTAAATCCAATCACAGAAAGAAATATTTTTTTTAATGAAAACGAAACGTTTTTGTATGAAGTTCGGTGAAGTATCTAGTGTAAATTACCCTTTCATTCTTAGATGAAAAATACCGAGAAAGTAATCAGTGCATTGGAAACCAGTGACAATAAAAATAATTGGTGAAAAGTGCAGTTATAGTTCTTCCAAGCATACAATGGAGCAGCCACAAGCGGCCAATGAGGATTTCGACATACAAACATAAAAAAAAGAGGTCGGTTTGAAGTTTTGTCCAAGAATTCGGGGCCTGCTTCAAAAGCTATCGGATGAAGAGGATGACTTGGCTGACTCGGATGCCGTATCGGTGAGATGAGATGAGATATGCAGAGAGTCCGAGGCCGAGTCCGCTCCATCCGAGTCTCCGCCCACCAACCAATATAGCGACCGAATGGCGTAGGATATCCCATGTCCATTGCCAGCCCCAGAACCAGGGCAGAAGAGGTGTCTGAAGACACGTAAATAACAATCATCAACACACAATAATTATCAACACACAAACCGGAGAAGGATTAAAAAAATCAAGATTTTCCTTAAGCAACGGAAAATCGACAACTATACAAATCCTCGAAATCTAAGGACGCCAAGTTCACCTGCCATGAGGTTGAAGTAGAAAAATCGATGCCCTTTAAAGAAGTATCGAGGAAGACAGGATATCTAGTAGACCAGGATATCTACTGGGTACACCTAAGATCAAAGGACATAGTAAAATAAAGAAACTGCCAGCAATTCAGGCACACTCCACCGAACTGTAGGATACAATAGCTAGTTTCAGTTTAGTTTAAAATCTAGTGTAGTTTAAAACGTAGTGACACTAAGACACTACAACGACGTTGAATTTACAGATCACTTACAGCTATAAAAACAATATATCGACTCTGTATGTGATTGTGTGTTTGTAAAAGTTGTTTAATATGCTCAAATTTAGTGTAGAAATAACAATAAATCCATAATTTGAGTGTCATTGCGCTTTAATGGAGGTTAATTCCAATCACAAAAAGAAATATTTTTTTTAATGAAAACGAACGTTTTTGTATGAAGTTCGGTGAAGTATCTAGTGTAAATTGCCCTTTCATTCTTAGATGAAAAATACCGAGAAAGTAATCAGTCTATTGGAAACCAGTGGCAATAAAAATAATTGGTGAAAAGTGCAGTTATAGTTCTTTCAAGCCCACCATGGAGCAGCCACAAGCGGCCAATGAGGATTTCAACATACAAACATTAAAAAAGGAAGCCGGTCTGAAGTTTTGTCCAAGAATTCGGGGCCTACTTCCGAAGCTATCGGATGAAGAAGATGACTTGGCTGACTCGGATGCCGTATCGGTGAGATGAGATGAGATATGCAGAGAGTCCGAGGCCGAGTCCGCTCCATCCGAGTCTCCGCCCACCAGCCAATATAGCGACCGAATGGCGTAGGATATCCCATGTCCATTGCCAGCCCCAGAACCAGGGCAGAAGAGGTGTCTGAAGACACGTAAAAAACAATCATCAACACACAATAATCATCAACACACAAACCGGAGAAGGATTAAAAAAATCAAGATTTTCCTTAAGCAACGGAAAATCGACAACTATACTTAAGTCCCCAACGCCGAAAGGAAAAGCCTAATGGTAATTAAGGGAGTACACTATTCGCACACAGACGAAGAAACCCTAGAAGAATTTTAAAAAAACCAGGGAATACCAGCCATCAAGGTATCTGCGTTCAAATCCTCGAAATCCAAGGACGCCAAGTTCACCTGCCATGAGGTTGAAGTAGAAAAATCGATGCCCTTTAAAGAAGTATCGAGGAAGACAGGATATCTAGTAGACCAGGATATCTACTGGGTACACCTAAAATCAAAGGAAAAAGTAAAATGAAGAAACTGCCAGCAATTTGGGCACACTGCACCGAACTGTAGGATACAATAGCTAGTTTCAGTTTAGTTTAAAATCTACTTTAGTTTAAAACGTAGTGACACTAAGACACTACAACGACGTTGAATTTACAGATCACTTACAGCTATAAAAACAATATATCGACTCTGTATGTGATTGTGTGTTTGTGACGCCGAACGACGTAGGATGAATATATAAGATTTAACCCTAATTTTGTATTGAAAGGAATAAAAGTTGTTTAATATGCTCAAATTTAGTATGCTCAAATTTTTTTAATGGAGCTAACCTCCATTAAAAAAGTTTCGATCACAGAAAGAAATATTTTTTAATGAAAACGAAACATTTTTATATGACTTTTGGTGCAGTAATTAGTGTAAATTGCCCTTTCATTCTTGGATGAAAAATAACGATACAGTAATCAGTGTATTGGAAACCAGTGACAATAAAAATAATTGGTGAAAAGTGCAGTTATATTGCTTCCAAGCCCACCATAGAGCAGCCACAAGCTACCATTGAGGCCTTCAACATACAAACATTAAAAAAGGAAGCCGGTCTGCAGTTTTGTCCAAGAATTCGGAGCCTGGTTCAAAAGCTATCGGATGAAGAGGATGACTTGGCTGACTCGGATGCCGTATCTGTGTATGAGATATGCAGAGATTCCGAGACCGAGTCCGCTCCATCCGAGTCTCCGCCCACCAGCCAATATAGCGACCGAATGGCGTAGGATATCCCATGTTCATTGCCAGCCCCAGAACCAGGGCAGAAGAGGTGTCTGAAGACACGTAAAAAACAACCATCAACACACAATAATCATCAACACACAAACCGGAGAAGGATTAAAAAAATCAAATCACACTAAGACACTTCAACGACGTTGAATTTACAGATCACTTACAGCTATAAAAACAATATATCGACTCTGTATGTGATTGTGTGTTTGTGACGCCGAACGACGTAGGATCAATATATAAGATTTAACCCTAATTTTTGGATTGATAGGAACAAAAGTTGTTTAATATGCTCAAATTTAGTGTAGAAATAACAATAAATCCATAATTTGAGTGTCATTGCGCTTTGATGGAGGTTAATTTCAATCACAGAGAGAAATATTTTTTTTGATGAAAACGAAAAATTTTTATATGAAATTCGGTGAAGTAATTATTGTAAATTGCCCTTTCATTCTTGGATGAAAAATACCGAGAAAGTAATCAGTCTATTGGAAACCAGTGACAATAAAAATAATTGGTGAAAAGTGCAGTTATAGTTCTTTCAAGCCCACCATGGAGCAGCCACAAGCGGCCAATGAGGCTTTCAACATACAAACATTAAAACAGGAAGCCGGTCCGAAGTTTTGTCCAAGAATTCGGGGCCTGCTTCCGAAGCTATCGGATGAAGAGGATGACTTGGCTGACTCGGGTGCCGTATCGGTGTATGAGATATGCAGAGATTCCGAGGCCGAGTCCGCTCCATCCGGGTCTCCGCCCACCAGCCAATATAGCGACCGAATGGCGTAGGATATCACATGTCCATTGCCAGCCCCAGAACCAGGGCAGAAGAGGTGTCTGAAGACACGTAAAAAACAATCATCAACACACAATAATCATCAACACACAAACCGGAGAAGGATTAAAAAATCAAATCACACTAAGACACTACAACGGCGTTGAATTTACAGATCACTTACAGCTATAAAAACAATATATCGACTCTGTATGTGATTGTGTGTTTGTAAAAGTTGTTTAATATACTCAAATTTAGTGTAGAAATAACAATAAATCCATAATTTGAGTGTCATTGCGCTTTAATGGAGGTTAAATCCAATCACAGAAAGAAATATTTTTTTTAATGAAAACGAAACGTTTTTGTATGAAGTTCGGTGAAGTATCTAGTGTAAATTACCCTTTCATTCTTAGATGAAAAATACCGAGAAAGTAATCAGTGCATTGGAAACCAGTGACAATAAAAATAATTGGTGAAAAGTGCAGTTATAGTTCTTCCAAGCATACAATGGAGCAGCCACAAGCGGCCAATGAGGATTTCGACATACAAACATAAAAAAAAGAGGTCGGTTTGAAGTTTTGTCCAAGAATTCGGGGCCTGCTTCAAAAGCTATCGGATGAAGAGGATGACTTGGCTGACTCGGATGCCGTATCGGTGAGATGAGATGAGATATGCAGAGAGTCCGAGGCCGAGTCCGCTCCATCCGAGTCTCCGCCCACCAACCAATATAGCGACCGAATGGCGTAGGATATCCCATGTCCATTGCCAGCCCCAGAACCAGGGCAGAAGAGGTGTCTGAAGACACGTAAATAACAATCATCAACACACAATAATTATCAACACACAAACCGGAGAAGGATTAAAAAAATCAAGATTTTCCTTAAGCAACGGAAAATCGACAACTATACAAATCCTCGAAATCCAAGGACGCCAAGTTCACCTGCCATGAGGTTGAAGTAGAAAAATCGATGCCCTTTAAAGAAGTATCGAGGAAGACAGGATATCTAGTAGACCAGGATATCTACTGGGTACACCTAAAATCAAAGGACATAGTAAAATAAAGAAACTGCCAGCAATTCAGGCACACTCCACCGAACTGTAGGATACAATAGCTAGTTTCAGTTTAGTTTAAAATCTAGTGTAGTTTAAAACGTAGTGACACTAAGACACTACAACGACGTTGAATTTACAGATCACTTACAGCTATAAAAACAATATATCGACTCTGTATGTGATTGTGTGTTTGTAAAAGTTGTTTAATATGCTCAAATTTAGTGTAGAAATAACAATAAATCCATAATTTGAGTGTCATTGCGCTTTAATGGAGGTTAATTCCAATCACAAAAAGAAATATTTTTTTTAATGAAAACGAACGTTTTTGTATGAAGTTCGGTGAAGTATCTAGTGTAAATTGCCCTTTCATTCTTAGATGAAAAATACCGAGAAAGTAATCAGTCTATTGGAAACCAGTGGCAATAAAAATAATTGGTGAAAAGTGCAGTTATAGTTCTTTCAAGCCCACCATGGAGCAGCCACAAGCGGCCAATGAGGATTTCAACATACAAACATTAAAAAAGGAAGCCGGTCTGAAGTTTTGTCCAAGAATTCGGGGCCTACTTCCGAAGCTATCGGATGAAGAAGATGACTTGGCTGACTCGGATGCCGTATCGGTGAGATGAGATGAGATATGCAGAGAGTCCGAGGCCGAGTCCGCTCCATCCGAGTCTCCGCCCACCAGCCAATATAGCGACCGAATGGCGTAGGATATCCCATGTCCATTGCCAGCCCCAGAACCAGGGCAGAAGAGGTGTCTGAAGACACGTAAAAAACAATCATCAACACACAATAATCCTCAACACACAAACCGGAGAAGGATTCAAAAAATCAAGATTTTCCTTAAGCAACGGAAAATCGACAACTATACCTAAGTCCCCAACGCCGAAAGGAAAAGCCTAATGGTAACTAAGGGAGTACACTAATGGTAATTAAGGGAGTACACTATTCGCACACAGACGAAGAAACCCTAGAAGAATTTAAAAAAAAACGAGGAAATACCAGCCATCAAGGTATCTGCGTTCAATTCCTCGAAATCCAAGGACGCCAAGTTCACCTGACATTAGGTTGAAGTAGAAAAATCGATGCCCTTTAAAGAAGTATCGAGGAAGACAGGATATCTAGTAGACCAGGATATCTACTGGGTACACCTAAAATCAAAGGACATAGTAAAATGAAGGAACTGCCAGCAATTTGGGCACACTGCACCGAACTGTAGGATACAATAGCTAGTTTCAGTTTAGTTTAAAATCTAGTTTAGTTTAAAACGTAGTGACACTAAGACACTACAACGACGTTGAATTTACAAATCACTTACATCTACGAAAACAATATATGGGCTCTGTATGTGATTGTGTGTTTGTGTCGCCGAACGACGTAGGATGAATATATAAGATTTAGCCCTAATTCTGTATTGATAGGAATAAAAGTTGTTTAATATACTAAAATTTAGTGTAGAAATAACAATAAATCCATAATTTGAGTGTCATTGCGCTTCAATGGAGGTTAATTCCAATCACAGAAAGAAATTTTTTTTTTAATGAAAACGAAACGTTTTTGTATGAAGTTCGGTGAAGTAATTAGTGTAAATTGCCCTTTCATTCTTAGATGAAAAATAACGATACAGTAATCAGTGTATTGGAAACCAGTGACAATAAAAATAATTGGTGAAAAGTGCAGTTATATTGCTTCCAAGCCCACCATAGAGCAGCCACAAGCTACCATTGAGGCCTTCAACATACAAACATTAAAAAAGGAAGCCGGTCTGCAGTTTTGTCCAAGAATTCGGAGCCTGGTTCAAAAGCTATCGGATGAAGAGGATGACTTGGCTGACTCGGATGCCGTATCTGTGTATGAGATATGCAGAGATTCCGAGACCGAGTCCGCTCCATCCGAGTCTCCGCCCACCAGCCAATATAGCGACCGAATGGCGTAGGATATCCCATGTTCATTGCCAGCCCCAGAACCAGGGCAGAAGAGGTGTCTGAAGACACGTAAAAAACAACCATCAACACACAATAATCATCAACACACAAACCGGAGAAGGATTAAAAAAATCAAATCACACTAAGACACTTCAACGACGTTGAATTTACAGATCACTTACAGCTATAAAAACAATATATCGACTCTGTATGTGATTGTGTGTTTGTGACGCCGAACGACGTAGGATCAATATATAAGATTTAACCCTAATTTTTGGATTGATAGGAACAAAAGTTGTTTAATATGCTCAAATTTAGTGTAGAAATAACAATAAATCCATAATTTGAGTGTCATTGCGCTTTGATGGAGGTTAATTTCAATCACAGAGAGAAATATTTTTTTTGATGAAAACGAAAAATTTTTATATGAAATTCGGTGAAGTAATTATTGTAAATTGCCCTTTCATTCTTGGATGAAAAATACCGAGAAAGTAATCAGTCTATTGGAAACCAGTGACAATAAAAATAATTGGTGAAAAGTGCAGTTATAGTTCTTTCAAGCCCACCATGGAGCAGCCACAAGCGGCCAATGAGGCTTTCAACATACAAACATTAAAACAGGAAGCCGGTCCGAAGTTTTGTCCAAGAATTCGGGGCCTGCTTCCGAAGCTATCGGATGAAGAGGATGACTTGGCTGACTCGGGTGCCGTATCGGTGTATGAGATATGCAGAGATTCCGAGGCCGAGTCCGCTCCATCCGGGTCTCCGCCCACCAGCCAATATAGCGACCGAATGGCGTAGGATATCACATGTCCATTGCCAGCCCCAGAACCAGGGCAGAAGAGGTGTCTGAAGACACGTAAAAAACAATCATCAACACACAATAATCATCAACACACAAACCGGAGAAGGATTAAAAAATCAAATCACACTAAGACACTACAACGGCGTTGAATTTACAGATCACTTACAGCTATAAAAACAATATATCGACTCTGTATGTGATTGTGTGTTTGTAAAAGTTGTTTAATATACTCAAATTTAGTGTAGAAATAACAATAAATCCATAATTTGAGTGTCATTGCGCTTTAATGGAGGTTAAATCCAATCACAGAAAGAAATATTTTTTTTAATGAAAACGAAACGTTTTTGTATGAAGTTCGGTGAAGTATCTAGTGTAAATTACCCTTTCATTCTTAGATGAAAAATACCGAGAAAGTAATCAGTGCATTGGAAACCAGTGACAATAAAAATAATTGGTGAAAAGTGCAGTTATAGTTCTTCCAAGCATACAATGGAGCAGCCACAAGCGGCCAATGAGGATTTCGACATACAAACATAAAAAAAAGAGGTCGGTTTGAAGTTTTGTCCAAGAATTCGGGGCCTGCTTCAAAAGCTATCGGATGAAGAGGATGACTTGGCTGACTCGGATGCCGTATCGGTGAGATGAGATGAGATATGCAGAGAGTCCGAGGCCGAGTCCGCTCCATCCGAGTCTCCGCCCACCAACCAATATAGCGACCGAATGGCGTAGGATATCCCATGTCCATTGCCAGCCCCAGAACCAGGGCAGAAGAGGTGTCTGAAGACACGTAAATAACAATCATCAACACACAATAATTATCAACACACAAACCGGAGAAGGATTAAAAAAATCAAGATTTTCCTTAAGCAACGGAAAATCGACAACTATACAAATCCTCGAAATCCAAGGACGCCAAGTTCACCTGCCATGAGGTTGAAGTAGAAAAATCGATGCCCTTTAAAGAAGTATCGAGGAAGACAGGATATCTAGTAGACCAGGATATCTACTGGGTACACCTAAAATCAAAGGACATAGTAAAATAAAGAAACTGCCAGCAATTCAGGCACACTCCACCGAACTGTAGGATACAATAGCTAGTTTCAATTTAGTTTAAAATCTAGTGTAGTTTAAAACGTAGTGACACTAAGACACTACAACGACGTTGAATTTACAGATCACTTACAGCTATAAAAACAATATATCGACTCTGTATGTGATTGTGTGTTTGTAAAAGTTGTTTAATATGCTCAAATTTAGTGTAGAAATAACAATAAATCCATAATTTGAGTGTCATTGCGCTTTAATGGAGGTTAATTCCAATCACAAAAAGAAATATTTTTTTTAATGAAAACGAACGTTTTTGTATGAAGTTCGGTGAAGTATCTAGTGTAAATTGCCCTTTCATTCTTAGATGAAAAATACCGAGAAAGTAATCAGTCTATTGGAAACCAGTGGCAATAAAAATAATTGGTGAAAAGTGCAGTTATAGTTCTTTCAAGCCCACCATGGAGCAGCCACAAGCGGCCAATGAGGATTTCAACATACAAACATTAAAAAAGGAAGCCGGTCTGAAGTTTTGTCCAAGAATTCGGGGCCTACTTCCGAAGCTATCGGATGAAGAAGATGACTTGGCTGACTCGGATGCCGTATCGGTGAGATGAGATGAGATATGCAGAGAGTCCGAGGCCGAGTCCGCTCCATCCGAGTCTCCGCCCACCAGCCAATATAGCGACCGAATGGCGTAGGATATCCCATGTCCATTGCCAGCCCCAGAACCAGGGCAGAAGAGGTGTCTGAAGACACGTAAAAAACAATCATCAACACACAATAATCCTCAACACACAAACCGGAGAAGGATTCAAAAAATCAAGATTTTCCTTAAGCAACGGAAAATCGACAACTATACCTAAGTCCCCAACGCCGAAAGGAAAAGCCTAATGGTAACTAAGGGAGTACACTAATGGTAATTAAGGGAGTACACTATTCGCACACAGACGAAGAAACCCTAGAAGAATTTAAAAAAAAACGAGGAAATACCAGCCATCAAGGTATCTGCGTTCAATTCCTCGAAATCCAAGGACGCCAAGTTCACCTGACATTAGGTTGAAGTAGAAAAATCGATGCCCTTTAAAGAAGTATCGAGGAAGACAGGATATCTAGTAGACCAGGATATCTACTGGGTACACCTAAAATCAAAGGACATAGTAAAATGAAGGAACTGCCAGCAATTTGGGCACACTGCACCGAACTGTAGGATACAATAGCTAGTTTCAGTTTAGTTTAAAATCTAGTTTAGTTTAAAACGTAGTGACACTAAGACACTACAACGACGTTGAATTTACAAATCACTTACATCTACGAAAACAATATATGGACTCTGTATGTGATTGTGTGTTTGTGTCGCCGAACGACGTAGGATGAATATATAAGATTTAGCCCTAATTCTGTATTGATAGGAATAAAAGTTGTTTAATATACTAAAATTTAGTGTAGAAATAACAATAAATCCATAATTTGAGTGTCATTGCGCTTCAATGGAGGTTAATTCCAATCACAGAAAGAAATTTTTTTTTTGATGAAAACGAAACGTTTTTGTATGAAGTTCGGTGAAGTAATTAGTGTAAATTGCCCTTTCATTCTTAGATGAAAAATACCAAGAAAGTAATCAGTGTATTGGAAACCAGTGTCAATAAAAAAATTGGTGAAAAGTGCAGTTATAGTTCTTCCAAGCCCACCATGGAGCAGCCACAAGCGGCCAATGAGGCTTTCAACATACAAACTTAAAAAAATGAAGCCGGTCTGAAGTTTTGTCCAAGAATTCGGGGACTGCTTCAAAAGCTATCGGATGACTTGGCTGACTCGGATGCTGTATCGGTGTATGAGATATGCAGAGAGTCCGAGGCCGAGTCCGCTCCATCCGAGTCTCCACCCACCAGCCAATATAGCGACCGAATGGCGTAGGATATCCCATGTCCATTGCCAGCCCCAGAACCAGGGCAGAAAAGGTGTCTGAAGACACGTAAAAAACAATCATCAACACACAACGATCATCAACACACAAACCGCAGAAGGATTAAAAAAATCAAGATTTTCCTTAAGCAAAGGAAAATCGACAACTATACTTAAGTCCCCAACGCCGAAAGGAAAAGCCTAATGGTAATTAAGGGAGTACACTATTCGCACACAGATGAAGAAACCCTAGAAGAATGTAAAAAAAACGAGGGAATACCGGCCATCAAGGTATCTGCGTTCAAATCCTCGAAATCCAAGGACGCCAAGTTCACCTGCCATGACGTTGAAGTAGAAAAATCGATGCCCTTTAAAGAAGTATCGAGGAAGACAGGATATCTAGTAGACCAGGATATCTACTGGGTACACCTAAAATCAAAGGACATAGTAAAATTAAGGAACTGCCAGCAATTTAGGCACACTGCACCGAACTGTAGGATACAGTTTAGTTTAGTTTAAAAGTTTAAAATCTAGTTTAGTTTAAAACGTAGTGACACTAAGACACTACAACGACGTTGAATTTACAGATCACTATGTGACTGTGATTGTGTGTTTGTGACGCCGAACGACGTAGCCAATATAGCGACCGAATGGCGTAGGATATCCCATGTCCATTGCCAGCCCCAGAACCAGGGCAGAAGAGGTGTCTGAAGATACGTAAAAAACAATCATCAACACACAATAATCATCAACACACAAACCGCAGAAGTATTAAAAAAATCAAGATTTTCCTTAAGCAACGGAAAATCGACAACTATACTTAAGTCCCCAACGCCGAAAGGAAAAGCCTAATGGTAATTAAGGGACTACACTATTCGCACACAGACGAAGAAACCCTAGAAGAATTTAAAAAAAACGAGGGAATACCAGCCATCAAGGTATCTGCGATCAAATCCTCGAAATCCAAGGACGCCATGTTCACCTGCCATGACGTTGAAGTAGAAAAATCGATGCCCTTTAAAGAAGTATCGAGGAAGACAGGATATCTAGTAGAACAGGATATCTACTGGGTACACCTAAAATCAAAGGACATAGTAAAATGAAGGAATTGCCAGCAATTTAGGCACATTGCACCGAACTGTAGGATACAATAGCTAGTTTCAGTTTAGTTTAAAACGTAGTGACACTAAGACACTACAACGACGTTGAATTTACAGATCACTTACAGCTATGAAAACAAAATATCGACTCTGTATGTGATTGTGTGTTTGTGACGCCGAACGACGTAGGATGAATATATAAGATTTAGCCCTAATTTTGTATTGATAGGAATAGAAGTTGTTTAATATGCTCAAATTTAGTGTAGAAATAACAATAAATCCATAATTTGAGTGTCATTGCGCTTCAATGGAATTTAATTCCAATCACAGAAAGAAATTTTTTTTTTAATGAAAACGAAACGTTTTTGTATGAAGTTCGGTGAAGTAATTAGTGTAAATTGCCCTTTCATTCTTAGATGAAAAATACCAAGAAAGTAATCAGTGCATTGGAAACCAGTGTCAATAAACAAAATTCGTGAAAAGTGCAGTTATAGTTCTTCCAAGCCCACCATGGAGCAGCCACAAGCGGCCAATGAGGCTTTCAACATACAAACATTAAAAAAGGAAGCCGATCTGAAGTTTTGTCCAAGAATTCGGGGCCTGCTTCAAAAGCTATCGGATGAAGAGGATGACTTGGCTGACTCGGATGCCGTATCGGTGTATGAGACATGCAGAGACTCCGAGGCCGAGTCCGCTTCATCCGAGTCTCCGCCCACCAGCCAATATAGCGACCGAATGGCGTAAGATATCCCATGTCCATTGCCAGCCCCAGAACCAGGGTAGAAGAGGTGTCTGAAGACACGTAAAAAACAATCATCAACACACAACAATCATCAACACACAAACCGCAGAAGGATTAAAAAAATTAAGATTTTCCTTAAGCATAGAAAAATCGGCAACTATACTTAGGTCCCCAACGCCGAAAGGAAAAGCCTAATGGTAATTAAGGGAGTACACTATTCGCACACAGACGAAGAAACCCTAGAAGAATTTAAAAAAAAACGAGGGAATACCGGCCATCAAGGTATCTGCGTTCAAATCCTCGAAATCCAAGGACGCCAAGTTCACCTGCCATTAGGTTGAAGTAGAAAAATCGATGTCCTTTAAAGAAGTATAGAGGAAGACAGGATATCTAGTAGACCAGGATATCTACTGGGTACACCTAAAATCAAAGGACATAGTAAAATGAAGGAACTACCAGCTATTTAGGGACACTGCACCGAACTGTGGGATACAATAGCTAGTTTCAGTTTAGTTTAAAATCTAGTTTAGTTTAAAACGTAGTGACACTAAGACACTACAACGGCGTTGAATTTACAGATCACTGACAGCTATAAAAGCAATATATCGACTCTGTATGTGATTGTGTGTTAGTGACGCCGAACAACGTAGGATGAATATATAAGATTTAACCCTAATTTTGTATTGATAGGAATAAAAGTTGTTAATTATGCTCAAATTTAGTGTAGAAATAACAATAAATCCATAATTTGAGTGTCATTGCGCTTTAATGGAGGTTAATTCCAATCACAGAAAGATATATTTTTTTTAATGAAAACGAAACGTTTTTATATGAAATTCGGTGAAGTAATTAGTGTAAATTGCACTTTCATTCTTGGATGAAAAATACCGAGAAAGTAATCAGTGTATTGGAAACCAGTGACCATAAAAATAATTGGTGAAAAGTGCAGTTATAGTTCTTCCAAGCATACAATGGAGCAGCCACAAGCGGCCAATGAGGCCTTCAACATACAAACATTAAAAAAGGAGGCCGGTCTGAAGGTTTGTCCAAGAATTCGGGGCCTGCTTCAAAAGCTATCGGATGAAGAGGATGTCTTGGCTGACTCGGATGCCGTATCGGTGAGATGAAATGAGATATGCAGAGAGTCCGAGGCCGAGTCCGCTCCATCCGAGTCTCCGCCCACCAGCCAATATAGCGACCGAATGGCGTAGGATATCCCATGTCCATTGCCAGCCCCAGAACCCGGGCAGAAGAGGTGTCTGAAGACACGTAAAAAACAATCATCAACACACAAACCGCAGAAGGATTACACTTACACTGCACCGAACTGTAGGCTACAATAGCTAGTTTCAGTTTAGTTTAAAACGTAGTGACACTAAGACACTACAACGACGTTGAATTTACAGATCACTTACAGCTATAAAATCAATATATCGACTATGTATGTGATTGTGTGTTTGTGACGCCGAACAACGTAGGATGAATATATAAGATTTAACCCTAATTTTGTATTGATAGGCATAAAAGTTGTTAATTATGCTAAAATTTAGTGTAGAAATAACAATAAATCCATAATTTGAGTGTCATTGGGCTTTAATGGAGGTTAATTCCAATCACAGAAAGAAATATTTTTTTTAATGAAAACGAAACGTTTTTGTATGAATTTCGGTGAAGTAATTAGTGTAAATTGCCCTTTCATTCTTAGACGAAAAATACCGAGAAAGTAATCAGTGTATTGGAAACCAATGACCATAAAAATAATTGGTGAAAAGTGCAGTTATAGTTCTTCCAAGCCCACCATGGAGCAGCCACAAGCGGCCAATGAGGCTTTCAACATACAAACATTAAAAAAGGAAGCCGATCTGAAGTTTTGTCCAAGAATTCGGGGCCTGCTTCAAAAGCTATCGGATGAAGAGGATGACTTGGCTGACTCGGATGCCGTATCGGTGTATGAGACATGCAGAGACTCCGATGCTAAAATTTAGTGTAGAAATAACAATAAATCCATAATTTGAGTGTCATTGGGCTTTAATGGAGGTTAATTCCAATCACAGAAAGAAATATTTTTTTTAATGAAAACGAAACGTTTTTGTATGAATTTCGGTGAAGTAATTAGTGTAAATTGCCCTTTCATTCTTAGACGAAAAATACCGAGAATGTAATCAGTGTATTGGAAACCAGTGACCATAAAAATAATTGGTGAAAAGTGCAGTTATAGTTCTTCCAAGCCCACCATGGAGCAGCCACAAGCGGCCAATGAGGCTTTCAACATACAAACATTAAAAAAGGAAGCCGATCTGAAGTTTTGTCCAAGAATTCGGGGCCTGCTTCAAAAGCTATCGGATGAAGAGGATGACTTGGCTGACTCGGATGCCGTATCGGTGTATGAGACATGCAGAGACTCCGAGGCCGAGTCCGCTTCATCCGAGTCTCCGCCCACCAGCCAATATAGCGACCGAATGGCGTAGGATATCCCATGCCCATTGCCAGCCCCAGAACCAGAGCAGAAGAGGTGTCTGAAGACACGTAAAAAACAATCATCAACACAAAATAATCATCAACACACAAACCGCAGAAGGATTAAAAAAATCAAGATTTTCCTTAAGCAACGGAAAATCGACAACTATACTTAAGTCCCCAACGCCGAAAGGAAAAGCCTAATGGTAATTAATTGAGTACACTATTCGCACACAGACGAAGAAACCCTAGAAGAATTAAAAAAAAACGAGGGAATACCAGCCGTCAAGGTATCTGCGTTCAAATCCTCGAAATCCAAGGACGCCAAGATCACCTGCCATTAGGTTGAAGTAGAAAAATCGATGCCCTTTAAAGAAGTATCGAGGAAGACAGGATATATAGTAGACCAGGATATCTACTGGGTACACCTAAAATCAAAGGACATAGTAAAATGAAGGAACTGCCAACAATTTAGGCACACTGCACCGAACTGTAGGATACAATAGCTAGTTTCAGTTTAGTTTAAAATCTAGTTTAGTTTAAAACGTAGTGACACTAAGCACTACAACGACGTTGAATTTACAGATCACTTACAGATATAAAAACAATATATCGACTCTGTATGTGATTGTGTGTTTGTGTCGCCGAACGACATAGGATGAATATATAAGATTTAAGCCTAATTTTGTATTGATATAAATAAAAGTTGTTTAATATGCTCAAATTTAGTGTAGAAATAACAATAAATCCATAATTTGAGTGTCATTGCGCTTTAATGGAGGTTAATTCCAATCACAGAAAGAAATATTTTTTTTAATGAAAACGAAACGTTTTTATATGAAATTCCGTGAAGTAATTAGTGTAAATTGCCCTTTCATTCTTGGATGAAAAATAACGATAAAGTAATCAGTGTATTGGTACCAGTGACAATAAAAATAATTAGTGAAAAGTGAAGTTATGGTGCTTCCAAGCCCACCATGGAGCAGCCACAAGCTACCATTGAGTCCGTCAACATACAAACGTTAAAAAAGCAAGCCGGTCTGCAGTTTTGTCCAAGAATTCGGGGCCTGCTTCAAAAGCTATCGGATGAAGAGGATGACTTGGCTGGCTCGGATGCCGTATCGGTGTATGAGGTATGCAGAGAGTCCGAGGCCGAGTCCGCTCCATCCGAGTCTCCGCCCACCAGCCAATATAGCGACCGAATGGCGTAGGATATCCCATGTCCATTGCCAGCCCCAGAACCAGGGCAGAAGAGGTGTCTGAAGACACGTAAAAAACAATCATCAACACACAACAATCATCAACACACAAACCGCAGAAGGATTAAACAAATCAAGATTTTCCTTCAGCAACGGAAAATCGACAACTATACTTAAGTCCCCAACGCCGAAAGGAAAAGCCTAATGGTAATTAAAGGAGTACACTAATGGTAATTAAGGGAGTACACTATTCGCACACAGACGAAGAAACCCTAGAAGAATTTAAAAAAAAAGAGGGAATACCAGACATCAAGGTATCTGCGTTCAAATCCTCGAAATCCAAGGACGCCAAGTTCACCTGCCATTAGGTTGAAGTAGAAAAATTGATGCCCTTTAAAGAAGTATCGAGGAAGACAGGATATCTAGTAGACCAGGATATCTACTGGGTACACCTAAAATCAATGGACATAGTAAAATGAATGAACTGCCAGCAATTTAGGCACACTGCACCGAACTGTAGGATACAATAGCTAGTTTCAGTTTAGTTTAAAATCTAGTTTAGTTTAAAACGTAGTGACACTAAGACACTACAACGACGTTGAATTTACAGATCACTTACAGATATAAAAACAATATATCGACTCTGTATGTAATTGTGTGTTTGTAAAAGTTGTTTAATATGCTCAAATTTAGTGTAGAAATAACAATAAATCCATAATTTGAGTGTCATTGCGCTTTAATGGAGGTTAATTCCAATCACAGAAAAAAATATTTTTTGTAATGAAAACGAAACGTTTTTATATGAAATTCGGTGAAGTAATTAGTGTAAATTGCCCTTTCATTCTTGGATGAAAAATACCGAGAAAGTAGTCAGTGTATTGGAAACCAGTGACCATACAAATAATTGGTGAAAAGTGCAGTTATAGTTCCTTAAATAACACCATGGAGCAGCCACAAGCGGCCAATGAGGCTTTCAACATACAAACATTAAAAAAGGAAGCCGGTCTGAAGTTTTGTCCAAGAATTCGGGGCCTGCTTCAAAAGCTATCGGATGAAGAGGATGACTTGGCTGACTCGGATGCCGTATCGGTGTATGAGATATGCAGAGAGTCCGAGGCCGAGTCCGCTCCATCCGAGTCTCCGCCCATAAGCCAATATAGCGACCGAATGGCGTAGGATATCCCATGTCCACTGGCAGCCCCAGAACCAGGGCAGAAGAGGTGTCTGAAGACACGTAAAAAACAATCATCAACACACAATAATCATCAACACACAAACCGCAGAAGGATTAAAAAAATCAAGATTTTCCTTAAGCAACGGAAAATCGACAACTATACTTAGGTCCCCAACGCCGAAATTAAAAGCCTAATGGTAATTAAAGGAGTACACTATTCGCACACAGACGAAGAAACCCTAGAAGAATTAAAAAAAAAAAACGAGGGAATACCAGCCATCAAGGTATCTGCGTTCAAATCCTCGAAATCCAAGGACGACAAGTTCACCTGCCATTAGGTTGAAGTAGAAAAATTGATGCCCTTTAAAGAAGTATCGAGGAAGACAGGATATCTATTAGACCAGGATATCTACTGGGTACACAAAAAAAAAACCTACGCACCGAACTGTAGGATACAATAGCTAGTTTCAGTTTAGTTTAAAATCTAGTTTAGTTTAAAACGTAGTGACACTAGTTTCAGTTTAGTTTAAAATCTAGTTTAGTTTAAAACGTAGTGACACTAAGCACTACAACGACCTTGAATTTACAGATCACTTACAGATATAAAAACAATATATCGACTCTGTATGTGATTGTGTGTTTGTGTCGCCGAACGACGTAGGATGAATATATAAGATTTAACCCTAATATTGTATTGATAGGAATAAAGGTTGTTTAATATGCTCAAATTTTGTGTAGAAATAACAATAAATCCATAATCTGAGTGTCATTGCGCTTTAATGGAGGTTAATTCCAATCACAGAAAGAAATATTTTTTTTAATGAAAACGAAACCTTTTTATGTGAAATTCGGTGAAGTAATTAGTGTAAATTGCCCTTTCATTCTTGGATGAAAAATACCGAGAAAGTAATCAGTGTATTGGAAACCAGTGACCATACAAATAATTGGTGAAAAGTGCGGTTATAGTTCTTCCAAGCCCACCATGGAGCAGCCACAAGCGGCCAATGAGGCTTTCAACATACAAACATTAAAAAAGGAAGCCGATCTGAACTTTTGTCCAAGAATTCGGGGCCTGCTTCAAAAGCTATCGGATGAAGAGGATGACTTGGCTGACTCGGATGCCGTATCGGTGAGATGAGATATGCAGCGAGTATGAGGCCGAATCCGCCTCATCCGAGTCTCCGCCCACCAGCCAATATAGCGACCAAATGGCGTAGGACATCCCATGTCCATTGCCAGCCCCAGAACCAGGGCAGAAGAGGTGTCTGAAGACACGTAAAAAACCTCAGCAAGGAGAAACAATCATCAACACACAAACCGCAGCAGGATTAAAAAAATCAAGATTTTCCTTAAGCAACGGAAAATCGACAACTATACTTAAGTCCCCAACGCCGAAAGGTAAAGCCTAATGGTAATTAAGGGAGTACACTATTCGCACACAGACGAAGAAACCCTAGTGTCATTGGGCTTTAGTGGAGGTTAATTCCAATCACAGAAAGAAATATTTTTTTTAATGAAAACGAAACGTTTTTGTATGAATTTCGGTGAAGTAATTAGTGTAAATTGCCCTTTCATTCTTAGACGAAAGATACCGAGAAAGTAATCAGTGTATTGGAAACCAATGACCATAAAAATAATTGGTGAAAAGTGCGGTTATAGTTCTTCCAAGCCCACCATGGAGCAGCCACAAGCGGCCAATGAGGCTTTCAACATACAAACATTAAAAAAGGAAGCCGGTCTGAAGTTTTGTCCAAGAATTCGGGGCCTGCTTCAAAAGCTATCGGATGAAGAGGATGACTTGGCTGACTCGGATGCCGTATCGGTGTATGAGACATGCAGAGACTCCGAGGCCGAGTCCGCTTCATCCGAGTCTCCGCCCACCAGCCAATATAGCGACCGAATGGCGTAGGATATCCCATGCCCATTGCCAGCCCCAGAACCAGAGCAGAAGAGGTGTCTGAAGACACGTAAAAAACAATCATCAACACAAAATAATCATCAACACACAAACCGCAGAAGGATTAAAAAAATCAAGATTTTCCTTAAGCAACGGAAAATCGACAACTATACTTAAGTCCCCAACGCCGAAAGGAAAAGCCTAATGGTAATTAAGGGAGTACACTATTCGCACACAGACGAAGAAACCCTAGAAGAATTAAAAAAAAAACGAGGGAATACCAGCCGTCAAGGTATCTGCGTTCAAATCCTCGAAATCCAAGGACGCCAAGTTCACCTGCCATTAGGTTGAAGTAGAAAAATCGATGCCCTTTAAAGAAGTATCGAGGAAGACAGGATATATAGTAGACCAGGATATCTACTGGGTACACCTAAAATCAAAGGACATAGTAAAATGAAGGAACTGCCAACAATTTAGGCACACTGCACCGAACTGTAGGATACAATAGCTAGTTTCAGTTTAGTTTAAAATCTAGTTTAGTTTAAAACGTAGTGACACTAAGCACTACAACGACGTTGAATTTACAGATCACTTACAGATATAAAAACAATATATCGACTCTGTATGTGATTGTGTGTTTGTGTCGCCGAACGACGTAGGATGAATATATAAGATTTAACCCTAATTTTGTATTGATATAAATAAAAGTTGTTTAATATGCTCAAATTTAGTGTAGAAATAACAATAAATCCATAATTTGAGTGTCATTGCGCTTTAATGGAGGTTAATTCCAATCACAGAAAGAAATATTTTTTTTAATGAAAACGAAACGTTTTTATATGAAATTCCGTGAAGTAATTAGTGTAAATTGCCCTTTCATTCTTGGATGAAAAATAGCGATAAAGTAATCAGTGTATTGGTACCAGTGACAATAAAAATAATTGGTGAAAAGTGAAGTTATGGTGCTTCCAAGCCCACCATGGAGCAGCCACAAGCTACCATTGAGTCCGTCAACATACAAACGTTAAAAAAGCAAGCCGGTCTGCAGTTTTGTCCAAGAATTCGGGGCCTGCTTCAAAAGCTATCGGATGAAGAGGATGACTTGGCTGGCTCGGATGCCGTATCGGTGTATGAGGTATGCAGAGAGTCCGAGGCCGAGTCCGCTCCATCCGAGTCTCCGCCCACCAGCCAATATAGCGACCGAATGGCGTAGGATATCCCATGTCCATTGCCAGCCCCAGAACCAGGGCAGAAGAGGTGTCTGAAGACACGTAAAAAACAATCATCAACACACAACAATCATCAACACACAAACCGCAGAAGGATTAAACAAATCAAGATTTTCCTTCAGCAACGGAAAATCGACAACTATACTTAAGTCCCCAACGCCGAAAGGAAAAGCCTAATGGTAATTAAAGGAGTACACTAATGGTAATTAAGGGAGTACACTATTCGCACACAGACGAAGAAACCCTAGAAGAATTTAAAAAAAAAAGAGGGAATACCAGACATCAAGGTATCTGCGTTCAAATCCTCGAAATCCAAGGACGCCAAGTTCACCTGCCATTAGGTTGAAGTAGAAAAATTGATGCCCTTTAAAGAAGTATCGAGGAAGACAGGATATCTAGTAGACCAGGATATCTACTGGGTACACCTAAAATCAATGGACATAGTAAAATGAAGGAACTGCCAGCAATTTAGGCACACTGCACCGAACTGTAGGATACAATAGCTAGTTTCAGTTTAGTTTAAAATCTAGTTTAGTTTAAAACGTAGTGACACTAAGACACTACAACGACGTTGAATTTACAGATCACTTACAGATATAAAAACAATATATCGACTCTGTATGTAATTGTGTGTTTGTAAAAGTTGTTTAATATGCTCAAATTTAGTGTAGAAATAACAATAAATCCATAATTTGAGTGTCATTGCGCTTTAATGGAGGTTAATTCCAATCACAGAAAAAAATATTTTTTGTAATGAAAACGAAACGTGTTTATATGAAATTCGGTGAAGTAATTAGTGTAAATTGCCCTTTCATTCTTGGATGAAAAATACCGAGAAAGTAGTCAGTGTATTGGAAACCAGTGACCATACAAATAATTGGTGAAAAGTGCAGTTATAGTTCCTTAAATAACACCATGGAGCAGCCACAAGCGGCCAATGAGGCTTTCAACATACAAACATTAAAAAAGGAAGCCGGTCTGAAGTTTTGTCCAAGAATTCGGGGCCTGCTTCAAAAGCCATCGGATGAAGAGGATGACTTGGCTGACTCGGATGCCGTATCGGTGTATGAGATATGCAGAGAGTCCGAGGCCGAGTCCGCTCCATCCGAGTCTCCGCCCATAAGCCAATATAGCGACCGAATGGCGTAGGATATCCCATGTCCATTGGCAGCCCCAGAACCAGGGCAGAAGAGGTGTCTGAAGACACGTAAAAAACAATCATCAACACACAATAATCATCAACACACAAACCGCAGAAGGATTAAAAAAATCAAGATTTTCCTTAAGCAACGGAAAATCGACAACTATACTTAGGTCCCCAACGCCGAAATTAAAAGCCTAATGGTAATTAAAGGAGTACACTATTCGCACACAGACGAAGAAACCCTAGAAGAATTAAAAAAAAAAACGAGGGAATACCAGCCATCAAGGTATCTGCGTTCAAATCCTCGAAATCCAAGGACGACAAGTTCACCTGCCATTAGGTTGAAGTAGAAAAATTGATGCCCTTTAAAGAAGTATCGAGGAAGACAGGATATCTAGTAGACCAGGATATCTACTGGGTACACCTAAAAAAAAAAACCTACGCACCGAACTGTAGGATACAATAGCTAGTTTCAGTTTAGTTTAAAATCTAGTTTAGTTTAAAACGTAGTGACACTAGTTTCAGTTTAGTTTAAAATCTAGTTTAGTTTAAAACGTAGTGACACTAAGCACTACAACGACCTTGAATTTACAGATCACTTACAGATATAAAAACAATATATCGACTCTGTATGTGATTGTGTGATTGTGGCTTTCAACATACAAACATTAAAAAAGGAAGCCGATCTGAACTTTTGTCCAAGATTTCGGGGCCTGCTTCAAAAGCTATCGGATGAAGAGGATGACTTGGCTGACTCGGATGCCGTATCGGTGAGATGAGATATGCAGCGAGTATGAGGCCGAGTCCGCCTCATCCGAGTCTCCGCCCACCAGCCAATATAGCGACCAAATGGCGTAGGACATCCCATGTCCATTGCCAGCCCCAGAACCAGGGCAGAAGAGGTGTCTGAAGACACGTAAAAAACCTCAGCAAGGAGAAACAATCATCAACACACAAACCGCAGCAGGATTAAAAAAATCAAGATTTTCCTTAAGCAACGGAAAATCGACAACTATACTTAAGTCCCCAACGCCGAAAGGAAAAGCCTAATGGTAATTAAGGGAGTACACTATTCGCACACAGACGAAGAAACCCTAGAAGAATTTAAAAAAAACGAGGGAATACCAGCCATCAAGGTATCTGCGTTCATCCAAGGACGCCAAGTTCACCTGCCATTAGGTTGAAGTAGAAAAATCGATGCCCTTTAAAGAAGTATCGAGGAAGACAGGATATCTAGTAGACCAGGATATCTACTGGGTACACCTCATCAAAGGACATAGTAAAATGAAGGAACTGCCAGCAATTTAGGTACACTGCACAGAACTGTAGGATACAATAGCTAGTTTCAGTTTAGTTTAAAACGTAGTGACACTAAGACACTACAACGACGTTGAATTTACAGATCACTTACAGCTATAAAAACAATATATCGACTCTGTATGTGATTGTGTGTTTGTGACGCCGAACGACGTAGGATGAATATATAAGATTTAACCCTAATTTTGTATTGATAGGAACAAAAGTTGTTTAATATGCTCAAATTTAGTGTAGAAATAACAATAAATCCATAATTTGAGTGTCATTGCGCTTTAATGGAGGTTAATTCCAATCACAGAAAGAAATATTTTTTTTAATGAAAACGAAACGTTTTTGTATGAAATTCGGTGAAGTAATTAGTGTAAATTGCCATTTCATTCTTGGATGAAAAATACCGAGAAAGTAATCAGTATATTGGAAACCAGTGACAACAAAAATAATTAGTGAAAAGTGCAGTTATAGTGCTTCCAAGCCCACTATGGAGCAGCCACAAGCGGCCAATTAGGCCTTCAACATGATGGTAGGCCTCATACAAATATTAAAAAAGGAAGCCGGTCTGAAGTTTTGTCCAAGAATTTGGGGCCTGCTTCAAAAGCTATCTGACTCGGATGTCGTATCGGTGTTTGAGATATGCAACGAGCATGAGGCCGAGTCCGCTCATCCGAGTCTCCGCCCACCAGCTAATATAGCGACCGAATGGCGTAGGATATCCCATGTCCATTGCCAGCCCCAGAACCAGGGCAGAAGAGGTGTCTGAAGACACGTAAAAATCCTCAGCAAGGGGCAGCCACAAGCGGCCAATAAGTCTTTCAACACACAAACATTAAAAAGGAAGCCGGTCTGAAGTTTTGTCCAAGAATTCGGGGTCTGCTTCAAAAGCTATCAGATGAAGAGGATGACTTGGCTGACTCGGATGCCGTATCGGTGTATGAGATATGCAGAGAGTCCGAGGCCGAGTCCGCTCCATCCGAGTCTCCGCGCACCAGCCAATATAGCGACCGAATGGTGTAGGATATCCCATGTCCATTGCCAGCCCCAGAACCAGGGCAGAAGAGGTGTCTGAAGACACGTAAATAACAATCATCAACACACAAACCGCAGAAGGATTACAAAAATCAAGATTTTCCTTAAGCAACGGAAAATCGACAACTATACTTAAGTCCCCAACGCCGAAAGGAAAAGCCTAATGGTAACTAAGGGAGTACACTAATGGTAATTAAGGGAGCACACTATTCGCACACAGACGAAGAAACCCTAGAAGAATTAAAAAAAAAGAGGGAATACCAGCCATCAAGGTATCTGCGTTCAAATCCTCGAAATCCAAGGACGCCAAGTTCACCTGCCATTAGGTTGAAGTAGAAAAATCGATGCCCTTTAAAGAAGTATCGAGGAAGACAGGATATCTAGTAGACCAGGATATCTACTGGGTACACTTAAAATCAAAGGACATAGTAAAATGAAGGAACCGCCAGCAATTTAGGCACACTGCACAGAACTGTAGGATACAAAAGCTAGTTTCAGTTTAGTTTAAAATCTACTTAGTTTAAAACGTAGTGACACTAAGACACTACAACGACGTTGAATTTACAGATAACTTACAGCTATAAAAACAATATATCGACTCTGTATGTAATTGTGTGTTTGTAAAAGTTGTTTAATATGCTCAAATTCAGTGTAGAAGTAACAATAAATCCATAATTTGAGTGTCATTGCGCTTTAATGGAGGTTAATTCCAATCACAGAAAGAAATATTTTTTTTAATGAAAACGAAACGTTTTTGTATGATGTTCGGTGAAGTATCTAGTGTAAATTGCCCTTTCATTCTTAGATGAAAAATACCGAGAAAGTAATCAGTGCATTGGAAACCAGTGACAATAAAAATAATTGGTGAAAAGTGCAGTTATAGTTCTTCCAAGCCCACAATGGAGCAGCCACAAGCGGCCAATGAGGCTTTCAACATACAAACATAACAAAAAAGAGGTCGGTTTGAAGTTTTGTCCAAGAATTCGGGGCCTGCTTCAAAAGCTATCTTATGAAGAGGATAACTTGGCTGACTCGGATGCCGTATCGGTGAGATGAGATGAGATATGCAGAGAGTCCGAGGCCGAGTCCGCTCCATCCTAGTCTCCGCCCACCAGCCAATATAGCGACCGAATGGCGTAGGATATCCCATGTCCATTGCCAGCCCCAGAACCAGGGCAGAAGAGGTGTCTGAAGACATGTAAAAAACAATCATCAAAAATTTAGTTTAGTTTAAAACGTAGTGACACTAAGACACTACAACGACGTTGAATTTACAGATCACTAACAGCTATGAAAACAATATATCGACTCTGTATGTGATTGTGTGTTTGTGACGCCGAACGACGTAGGATGAATATTTAAGATTTAAACCTAATTTTGTATTGATAGGAATAAAAGTTGTTTAATATGCTCAAATTTAGTGTAGAAATAACAATAAATCCATAATTTGAGTGTCATTGCGCTTTAATGGAGGTTAATTTCAATCACAGAAAGAAATATTTTTTTAATGAAAACGAAACGTTTTTGTATGAAATTCGGTGAAGTAATTAGTGTAAATTGCCCTTTCATTCTTAGATGAAAAATACCGAGAAAGTAATCAGTGCATTGGAAACCAGTGACAATAAAAATAATTGGTGAAAAGTGCAGTTATAGTTCTTCCAAGCCCACCATGGAGCAGCCACAAGCCGCCAATGAGGCTTTCAACATACAAACATAACAAAAAAGAGGTCGGTTTGAAGTTTTGTCCAAGAATTCGGGGCCTGCTTCAAAAGCTATCGGATGAAGAGGATGACTTGGCTGACTCGGATGCCGTATCGGTGAGATGAGATGAGATATGCAGAGAGTCCGAGGCCGAGTCCGCTCCATCCTAGTCTCCGCCCACCAGCCAATATAGCGACCGAATGGCGTAGGATATCCCATGTCCATTGCCAGCCCCAGAACCAGGGCAGAAGAGGTGTCTGAAGACACGTAAAAAACAATCATCAACACACAATAATCATCAACACACAAACCGGAGAAGGATTAAAAAAATCAAGATTTTCCTTAAGCAACGGAAAATCGACAACTATACTTAAGTCCCCAACGCCGAAAGGAAAAGCCTAATGGTAATTAAGGGAGTACACTATTCGCACACAGACGAAGAAACCCTAGAAGAATTTTAAAAAAACCAGGGAATACCAGCCATCAAGGTATCTGCGTTCAAATCCTCGAAATCCAAGGACGCCAAGTTCACCTGCCATGAGGTTGAAGTAGAAAAATCGATGCCCTTTAAAGAAGTATCGAGGAAGACAGGATATCTAGTAGACCAGGATATCTACTGGGTACACCTAAAATCAAAGGAAAAAGTAAAATGAAGAAACTGCCAGCAATTTAGGCACACTGCACCGAACTGTAGGATACAATAGCTAGTTTCAGTTTAGTTTAAAATCTACTTTAGTTTAAAACGTAGTGACACTAAGACACTACAACGACGTTGAATTTACAGATCACTTACAGCTATAAAAACAATATATCGACTCTGTATGTGATTGTGTGTTTGTGACGCCGAACGACGTAGGATGAATATATAAGATTTAACCCTAATTTTGTATTGAAAGGAATAAAAGTTGTTTAATATGCTCAAATTTAGTATGCTCAAATTTTTTTAATGGAGCTAACCTCCATTAAAAAAGTTTCGATCACAGAAAGAAATATTTTTTAATGAAAACGAAACATTTTTATATGACTTTTGGTGCAGTAATTAGTGTAAATTGCCCTTTCATTCTTGGATGAAAAATAACGATACAGTAATCAGTGTATTGGAAACCAGTGACAATAAAAATAATTGGTGAAAAGTGCAGTTATATTGCTTCCAAGCCCACCATAGAGCAGCCACAAGCTACCATTGAGGCCTTCAACATACAAACATTAAAAAAGGAAGCCGGTCTGCAGTTTTGTCCAAGAATTCGGAGCCTGGTTCAAAAGCTATCGGATGAAGAGGATGACTTGGCTGACTCGGATGCCGTATCTGTGTATGAGATATGCAGAGATTCCGAGACCGAGTCCGCTCCATCCGAGTCTCCGCCCACCAGCCAATATAGCGACCGAATGGCGTAGGATATCCCATGTTCATTGCCAGCCCCAGAACCAGGGCAGAAGAGGTGTCTGAAGACACGTAAAAAACAACCATCAACACACAATAATCATCAACACACAAACCGGAGAAGGATTAAAAAAATCAAATCACACTAAGACACTTCAACGACGTTGAATTTACAGATCACTTACAGCTATAAAAACAATATATCGACTCTGTATGTGATTGTGTGTTTGTGACGCCGAACGACGTAGGATCAATATATAAGATTTAACCCTAATTTTTGGATTGATAGGAACAAAAGTTGTTTAATATGCTCAAATTTAGTGTAGAAATAACAATAAATCCATAATTTGAGTGTCATTGCGCTTTGATGGAGGTTAATTTCAATCACAGAGAGAAATATTTTTTTTGATGAAAACGAAAAATTTTTATATGAAATTCGGTGAAGTAATTATTGTAAATTGCCCTTTCATTCTTGGATGAAAAATACCGAGAAAGTAATCAGTCTATTGGAAACCAGTGACAATAAAAATAATTGGTGAAAAGTGCAGTTATAGTTCTTTCAAGCCCACCATGGAGCAGCCACAAGCGGCCAATGAGGCTTTCAACATACAAACATTAAAACAGGAAGCCGGTCCGAAGTTTTGTCCAAGAATTCGGGGCCTGCTTCCGAAGCTATCGGATGAAGAGGATGACTTGGCTGACTCGGGTGCCGTATCGGTGTATGAGATATGCAGAGATTCCGAGGCCGAGTCCGCTCCATCCGGGTCTCCGCCCACCAGCCAATATAGCGACCGAATGGCGTAGGATATCACATGTCCATTGCCAGCCCCAGAACCAGGGCAGAAGAGGTGTCTGAAGACACGTAAAAAACAATCATCAACACACAATAATCATCAACACACAAACCGGAGAAGGATTAAAAAATCAAATCACACTAAGACACTACAACGGCGTTGAATTTACAGATCACTTACAGCTATAAAAACAATATATCGACTCTGTATGTGATTGTGTGTTTGTAAAAGTTGTTTAATATACTCAAATTTAGTGTAGAAATAACAATAAATCCATAATTTGAGTGTCATTGCGCTTTAATGGAGGTTAAATCCAATCACAGAAAGAAATATTTTTTTTAATGAAAACGAAACGTTTTTGTATGAAGTTCGGTGAAGTATCTAGTGTAAATTACCCTTTCATTCTTAGATGAAAAATACCGAGAAAGTAATCAGTGCATTGGAAACCAGTGACAATAAAAATAATTGGTGAAAAGTGCAGTTATAGTTCTTCCAAGCATACAATGGAGCAGCCACAAGCGGCCAATGAGGATTTCGACATACAAACATAAAAAAAAGAGGTCGGTTTGAAGTTTTGTCCAAGAATTCGGGGCCTGCTTCAAAAGCTATCGGATGAAGAGGATGACTTGGCTGACTCGGATGCCGTATCGGTGAGATGAGATGAGATATGCAGAGAGTCCGAGGCCGAGTCCGCTCCATCCGAGTCTCCGCCCACCAACCAATATAGCGACCGAATGGCGTAGGATATCCCATGTCCATTGCCAGCCCCAGAACCAGGGCAGAAGAGGTGTCTGAAGACACGTAAATAACAATCATCAACACACAATAATTATCAACACACAAACCGGAGAAGGATTAAAAAAATCAAGATTTTCCTTAAGCAACGGAAAATCGACAACTATACAAATCCTCGAAATCCAAGGACGCCAAGTTCACCTGCCATGAGGTTGAAGTAGAAAAATCGATGCCCTTTAAAGAAGTATCGAGGAAGACAGGATATCTAGTAGACCAGGATATCTACTGGGTACACCTAAAATCAAAGGACATAGTAAAATAAAGAAACTGCCAGCAATTCAGGCACACTCCACCGAACTGTAGGATACAATAGCTAGTTTCAGTTTAGTTTAAAATCTAGTGTAGTTTAAAACGTAGTGACACTAAGACACTACAACGACGTTGAATTTACAGATCACTTACAGCTATAAAAACAATATATCGACTCTGTATGTGATTGTGTGTTTGTAAAAGTTGTTTAATATGCTCAAATTTAGTGTAGAAATAACAATAAATCCATAATTTGAGTGTCATTGCGCTTTAATGGAGGTTAATTCCAATCACAAAAAGAAATATTTTTTTTAATGAAAACGAACGTTTTTGTATGAAGTTCGGTGAAGTATCTAGTGTAAATTGCCCTTTCATTCTTAGATGAAAAATACCGAGAAAGTAATCAGTCTATTGGAAACCAGTGGCAATAAAAATAATTGGTGAAAAGTGCAGTTATAGTTCTTTCAAGCCCACCATGGAGCAGCCACAAGCGGCCAATGAGGATTTCAACATACAAACATTAAAAAAGGAAGCCGGTCTGAAGTTTTGTCCAAGAATTCGGGGCCTACTTCCGAAGCTATCGGATGAAGAAGATGACTTGGCTGACTCGGATGCCGTATCGGTGAGATGAGATGAGATATGCAGAGAGTCCGAGGCCGAGTCCGCTCCATCCGAGTCTCCGCCCACCAGCCAATATAGCGACCGAATGGCGTAGGATATCCCATGTCCATTGCCAGCCCCAGAACCAGGGCAGAAGAGGTGTCTGAAGACACGTAAAAAACAATCATCAACACACAATAATCCTCAACACACAAACCGGAGAAGGATTCAAAAAATCAAGATTTTCCTTAAGCAACGGAAAATCGACAACTATACCTAAGTCCCCAACGCCGAAAGGAAAAGCCTAATGGTAACTAAGGGAGTACACTAATGGTAATTAAGGGAGTACACTATTCGCACACAGACGAAGAAACCCTAGAAGAATTTAAAAAAAAACGAGGAAATACCAGCCATCAAGGTATCTGCGTTCAATTCCTCGAAATCCAAGGACGCCAAGTTCACCTGACATTAGGTTGAAGTAGAAAAATCGATGCCCTTTAAAGAAGTATCGAGGAAGACAGGATATCTAGTAGACCAGGATATCTACTGAGTACACCTAAAATCAAAGGACATAGTAAAATGAAGGAACTGCCAGCAATTTGGGCACACTGCACCGAACTGTAGGATACAATAGCTAGTTTCAGTTTAGTTTAAAATCTAGTTTAGTTTAAAACGTAGTGACACTAAGACACTACAACGACGTTGAATTTACAAATCACTTACATCTACGAAAACAATATATGGACTCTGTATGTGATTGTGTGTTTGTGTCGCCGAACGACGTAGGATGAATATATAAGATTTAGCCCTAATTCTGTATTGATAGGAATAAAAGTTGTTTAATATACTAAAATTTAGTGTAGAAATAACAATAAATCCATAATTTGAGTGTCATTGCGCTTCAATGGAGGTTAATTCCAATCACAGAAAGAAATTTTTTTTTTAATGAAAACGAAACGTTTTTGTATGAAGTTCGGTGAAGTAATTAGTGTAAATTGCCCTTTCATTCTTAGATGAAAAATACCAAGAAAGTAATCAGTGTATTGGAAACCAGTGTCAATAAAAAAATTGGTGAAAAGTGCAGTTATAGTTCTTCCAAGCCCACCATGGAGCAGCCACAAGCGGCCAATGAGGCTTTCAACATACAAACTTAAAAAAATGAAGCCGGTCTGAAGTTTTGTCCAAGAATTCGGGGACTGCTTCAAAAGCTATCGGATGACTTGGCTGACTCGGATGCTGTATCGGTGTATGAGATATGCAGAGAGTCCGAGGCCGAGTCCGCTCCATCCGAGTCTCCGCCCACCAGCCAATATAGCGACCGAATGGCGTAGGATATCCCATGTTCATTGCCAGCCCCAGAACCAGGGCAGAAGAGGTGTCTGAAGACACGTAAAAAACAACCATCAACACACAATAATCATCAACACACAAACCGGAGAAGGATTAAAAAAATCAAATCACACTAAGACACTTCAACGACGTTGAATTTACAGATCACTTACAGCTATGAAAACAATATATCGACTCTGTATGTGATTGTGTGTTTGTGACGCCGAACGACGTAGGATGAATATATAAGATTTAGCCCTAATTTTGTATTGATAGGAATAGAAGTTGTTTAATATGCTCAAATTTAGTGTAGAAATAACAATAAATCCATAATTTGAGTGTCATTGCGCTTCAATGGAATTTAATTCCAATCACAGAAAGAAATTTTTTTTTTAATGAAAACGAAACGTTTTTGTATGAAGTTCGGTGAAGTAATTAGTGTAAATTGCCCTTTCATTCTTAGATGAAAAATACCAAGAAAGTAATCAGTGCATTGGAAACCAGTGTCAATAAACAAAATTCGTGAAAAGTGCAGTTATAGTTCTTCCAAGCCCACCATGGAGCAGCCACAAGCGGCCAATGAGGCTTTCAACATACAAACATTAAAAAAGGAAGCCGATCTGAAGTTTTGTCCAAGAATTCGGGGCCTGCTTCAAAAGCTATCGGATGAAGAGGATGACTTGGCTGACTCGGATGCCGTATCGGTGTATGAGACATGCAGAGACTCCGATGCTAAAATTTAGTGTAGAAATAACAATAAATCCATAATTTGAGTGTCATTGGGCTTTAATGGAGGTTAATTCCAATCACAGAAAGAAATATTTTTTTTAATGAAAACGAAACGTTTTTGTATGAATTTCGGTGAAGTAATTAGTGTAAATTGCCCTTTCATTCTTAGACGAAAAATACCGAGAATGTAATCAGTGTATTGGAAACCAGTGACCATAAAAATAATTGGTGAAAAGTGCAGTTATAGTTCTTCCAAGCCCACAATGGAGCAGCCACAAGCGGCCAATGAGGCTTTCAACATACAAACATTAAAAAAGGAAGCCGATCTGAAGTTTTGTCCAAGAATTCGGGGCCTGCTTCAAAAGCTATCGGATGAAGAGGATGACTTGGCTGACTCGGATGCCGTATCGGTGTATGAGACATGCAGAGACTCCGAGGCCGAGTCCGCTTCATCCGAGTCTCCGCCCACCAGCCAATATAGCGACCGAATGGCGTAGGATATCCCATGTCCATTGCCAGCCCCAGAACCAGGGTAGAAGAGGTGTCTGAAGACACGTAAAAAACAAACATCAACACACAACAATCATCAACACACAAACCGCAGAAGGATTAAAAAAATTAAGATTTTCCTTAAGCATAGAAAAATCGGCAACTATACTTAGGTCCCCAACGCCGAAAGGAAAAGCCTAATGGTAATTAAGGGAGTACACTATTCGCACACAGGCGAAGAAACCCTAGAAGAATTTAAAAAAAAACGAGGGAATACCGGCCATCAAGGTATCTGCGTTCAAATCCTCGAAATCCAAGGACGCCAAGTTCACCTGCCATTAGGTTGAAGTAGAAAAATCGATGTCCTTTAAAGAAGTATAGAGGAAGACAGGATATCTAGTAGACCAGGATATCTACTGGGTACACCTAAAATCAAAGGACATAGTAAAATGAAGGAACTACCAGCTATTTAGGGACACTGCACCGAACTGTGGGATACAATAGCTAGTTTCAGTTTAGTTTAAAATCTAGTTTAGTTTAAAACGTAGTGACACTAAGACACTACAACGGCGTTGAATTTACAGATCACTGACAGCTATAAAAGCAATATATCGACTCTGTATGTGATTGTGTGTTAGTGACGCCGAACAACGTAGGATGAATATATAAGATTTAACCCTAATTTTGTATTGATAGGAATAAAAGTTGTTAATTATGCTCAAATTTAGTGTAGAAATAACAATAAATCCATAATTTGAGTGTCATTGCGCTTTAATGGAGGTTAATTCCAATCACAGAAAGATATATTTTTTTTAATGAAAACGAAACGTTTTTATATGAAATTCGGTGAAGTAATTAGTGTAAATTGCACTTTCATTCTTGGATGAAAAATACCGAGAAAGTAATCAGTGTATTGGAAACCAGTGACCATAAAAATAATTGGTGAAAAGTGCAGTTATAGTTCTTCCAAGCATACAATGGAGCAGCCACAAGCGGCCAATGAGGCCTTCAACATACAAACATTAAAAAAGGAGGCCGGTCTGAAGGTTTGTCCAAGAATTCGGGGCCTGCTTCAAAAGCTATCGGATGAAGAGGATGTCTTGGCTGACTCGGATGCCGTATCGGTGAGATGAAATGAGATATGCAGAGAGTCCGAGGCCGAGTCCGCTCCATCCGAGTCTCCGCCCACCAGCCAATATAGCGACCGAATGGCGTAGGATATCCCATGTCCATTGCCAGCCCCAGAACCCGGGCAGAAGAGGTGTCTGAAGACACGTAAAAAACAATCATCAACACACAAACCGCAGAAGGATTACACTTACACTGCACCGAACTGTAGGCTACAATAGCTAGTTTCAGTTTAGTTTAAAACGTAGTGACACTAAGACACTACAACGACGTTGAATTTACAGATCACTTACAGCTATAAAAACAATATATCGACTATGTATGTGATTGTGTGTTTGTGACGCCGAACAACGTAGGATGAATATATAAGATTTAACCCTAATTTTGTATTGATAGGCATAAAAGTTGTTAATTATGCTAAAATTTAGTGTAGAAATAACAATAAATCCATAATTTGAGTGTCATTGGGCTTTAATGGAGGTTAATTCCAATCACAGAAAGAAATATTTTTTTTAATGAAAACGAAACGTTTTTGTATGAATTTCGGTGAAGTAATTAGTGTAAATTGCCCTTTCATTCTTAGACGAAAAATACCGAGAAAGTAATCAGTGTATTGGAAACCAATGACCATAAAAATAATTGGTGAAAAGTGCGGTTATAGTTCTTCCAAGCCCACCATGGAGCAGCCACAAGCGGCCAATGAGGCTTTCAACATACAAACATTAAAAAAGGAAGCCGATCTGAAGTTTTGTCCAAGAATTCGGGGCCTGCTTCAAAAGCTATCGGATGAAGAGGATGACTTGGCTGACTCGGATGCCGTATCGGTGTATGAGACATGCAGAGACTCCGATGCTAAAATTTAGTGTAGAAATAACAATAAATCCATAATTTGAGTGTCATTGGGCTTTAATGGAGGTTAATTCCAATCACAGAAAGAAATATTTTTTTTAATGAAAACGAAACGTTTTTGTATGAATTTCGGTGAAGTAATTAGTGTAAATTGCCCTTTCATTCTTAGACGAAAAATACCGAGAATGTAATCAGTGTATTGGAAACCAGTGACCATAAAAATAATTGGTGAAAAGTGCAGTTATAGTTCTTCCAAGCCCACCATGGAGCAGCCACAAGCGGCCAATGAGGCTTTCAACATACAAACATTAAAAAAGGAAGCCGATCTGAAGTTTTGTCCAAGAATTCGGGGCCTGCTTCAAAAGCTATCGGATGAAGAGGATGACTTGGCTGACTCGGATGCCGTATCGGTGTATGAGACATGCAGAGACTCCGAGGCCGAGTCCGCTTCATCCGAGTCTCCGCCCACCAGCCAATATAGCGACCGAATGGCGTAGGATATCCCATGCCCATTGCCAGCCCCAGAACCAGAGCAGAAGAGGTGTCTGAAGACACGTAAAAAACAATCATCAACACAAAATAATCATCAACACACAAACCGCAGAAGGATTAAAAAAATCAAGATTTTCCTTAAGCAACGGAAAATCGACAACTATACTTAAGTCCCCAACGCCGAAAGGAAAAGCCTAATGGTAATTAATTGAGTACACTATTCGCACACAGACGAAGAAACCCTAGAAGAATTAAAAAAAAACGAGGGAATACCAGCCGTCAAGGTATCTGCGTTCAAATCCTCGAAATCCAAGGACGCCAAGATCACCTGCCATTAGGTTGAAGTAGAAAAATCGATGCCCTTTAAAGAAGTATCGAGGAAGACAGGATATATAGTAGACCAGGATATCTACTGGGTACACCTAAAATCAAAGGACATAGTAAAATGAAGGAACTGCCAACAATTTAGGCACACTGCACCGAACTGTAGGATACAATAGCTAGTTTCAGTTTAGTTTAAAATCTAGTTTAGTTTAAAACGTAGTGACACTAAGCACTACAACGACGTTGAATTTACAGATCACTTACAGATATAAAAACAATATATCGACTCTGTATGTGATTGTGTGTTTGTGTCGCCGAACGACGTAGGATGAATATATAAGATTTAACCCTAATTTTGTATTGATATAAATAAAAGTTGTTTAATATGCTCAAATTTAGTGTAGAAATAACAATAAATCCATAATTTGAGTGTCATTGCGCTTTAATGGAGGTTAATTCCAATCACAGAAAGAAATATTTTTTTTAATGAAAACGAAACGTTTTTATATGAAATTCCGTGAAGTAATTAGTGTAAATTGCCCTTTCATTCTTGGATGAAAAATAACGATAAAGTAATCAGTGTATTGGTACCAGTGACAATAAAAATAATTAGTGAAAAGTGAAGTTATGGTGCTTCCAAGCCCACCATGGAGCAGCCACAAGCTACCATTGAGTCCGTCAACATACAAACGTTAAAAAAGCAAGCCGGTCTGCAGTTTTGTCCAAGAATTCGGGGCCTGCTTCAAAAGCTATCGGATGAAGAGGATGACTTGGCTGGCTCGGATGCCGTATCGGTGTATGAGGTATGCAGAGAGTCCGAGGCCGAGTCCGCTCCATCCGAGTCTCCGCCCACCAGCCAATATAGCGACCGAATGGCGTAGGATATCCCATGTCCATTGCCAGCCCCAGAACCAGGGCAGAAGAGGTGTCTGAAGACACGTAAAAAACAATCATCAACACACAACAATCATCAACACACAAACCGCAGAAGGATTAAACAAATCAAGATTTTCCTTCAGCAACGGAAAATCGACAACTATACTTAAGTCCCCAACGCCGAAAGGAAAAGCCTAATGGTAATTAAAGGAGTACACTAATGGTAATTAAGGGAGTACACTATTCGCACACAGACGAAGAAACCCTAGAAGAATTTAAAAAAAAAGAGGGAATACCAGACATCAAGGTATCTGCGTTCAAATCCTCGAAATCCAAGGACGCCAAGTTCACCTGCCATTAGGTTGAAGTAGAAAAATTGATGCCCTTTAAAGAAGTATCGAGGAAGACAGGATATCTAGTAGACCAGGATATCTACTGGGTACACCTAAAATCAATGGACATAGTAAAATGAATGAACTGCCAGCAATTTAGGCACACTGCACCGAACTGTAGGATACAATAGCTAGTTTCAGTTTAGTTTAAAATCTAGTTTAGTTTAAAACGTAGTGACACTAAGACACTACAACGACGTTGAATTTACAGATCACTTACAGATATAAAAACAATATATCGACTCTGTATGTAATTGTGTGTTTGTAAAAGTTGTTTAATATGCTCAAATTTAGTGTAGAAATAACAATAAATCCATAATTTGAGTGTCATTGCGCTTTAATGGAGGTTAATTCCAATCACAGAAAAAAATATTTTTTGTAATGAAAACGAAACGTTTTTATATGAAATTCGGTGAAGTAATTAGTGTAAATTGCCCTTTCATTCTTGGATGAAAAATACCGAGAAAGTAGTCAGTGTATTGGAAACCAGTGACCATACAAATAATTGGTGAAAAGTGCAGTTATAGTTCCTTAAATAACACCATGGAGCAGCCACAAGCGGCCAATGAGGCTTTCAACATACAAACATTAAAAAAGGAAGCCGGTCTGAAGTTTTGTCCAAGAATTCGGGGCCTGCTTCAAAAGCTATCGGATGAAGAGGATGACTTGGCTGACTCGGATGCCGTATCGGTGTATGAGATATGCAGAGAGTCCGAGGCCGAGTCCGCTCCATCCGAGTCTCCGCCCATAAGCCAATATAGCGACCGAATGGCGTAGGATATCCCATGTCCACTGGCAGCCCCAGAACCAGGGCAGAAGAGGTGTCTGAAGACACGTAAAAAACAATCATCAACACACAATAATCATCAACACACAAACCGCAGAAGGATTAAAAAAATCAAGATTTTCCTTAAGCAACGGAAAATCGACAACTATACTTAGGTCCCCAACGCCGAAATTAAAAGCCTAATGGTAATTAAAGGAGTACACTATTCGCACACAGACGAAGAAACCCTAGAAGAATTAAAAAAAAAAAAAACGAGGGAATACCAGCCATCAAGGTATCTGCGTTCAAATCCTCGAAATCCAAGGACGACAAGTTCACCTGCCATTAGGTTGAAGTAGAAAAATTGATGCCCTTTAAAGAAGTATCGAGGAAGACAGGATATCTATTAGACCAGGATATCTACTGGGTACACAGAAAAAAAAACCTACGCACCGAACTGTAGGATACAATAGCTAGTTTCAGTTTGGTTTAAAATCTAGTTTAGTTTAAAACGTAGTGACACTAGTTTCAGTTTAGTTTAAAATCTAGTTTAGTTTAAAACGTAGTGACACTAAGCACTACAACGACCTTGAATTTACAGATCACTTACAGATATAAAAACAATATATCGACTCTGTATGTGATTGTGTGTTTGTGTCGCCGAACGACGTAGGATGAATATATAAGATTTAACCCTAATATTGTATTGATAGGAATAAAAGTTGTTTAATATGCTCAAATTTTGTGTAGAAATAACAATAAATCCATAATCTGAGTGTCATTGCGCTTTAATGGAGGTTAATTCCAATCACAGAAAGAAATATTTTTTTTAATGAAAACGAAACCTTTTTATGTGAAATTCGGTGAAGTAATTAGTGTAAATTGCCCTTTCATTCTTGGATGAAAAATACCGAGAAAGTAATCAGTGTATTGGAAACCAGTGACCATACAAATAATTGGTGAAAAGTGCGGTTATAGTTCTTCCAAGCCCACCATGGAGCAGCCACAAGCGGCCAATGAGGCTTTCAACATACAAACATTAAAAAAGGAAGCCGATCTGAACTTTTGTCCAAGAATTCGGGGCCTGCTTCAAAAGCTATCGGATGAAGAGGATGACTTGGCTGACTCGGATGCCGTATCGGTGAGATGAGATATGCAGCGAGTATGAGGCCGAATCCGCCTCATCCGAGTCTCCGCCCACCAGCCAATATAGCGACCAAATGGCGTAGGACATCCCATGTCCATTGCCAGCCCCAGAACCAGGGCAGAAGAGGTGTCTGAGGACACGTAAAAAAACCTCAGCAAGGAGAAACAATCATCAACACACAAACCGCAGCAGGATTAAAAAAATCAAGATTTTCCTTAAGCAACGGAAAATCGACAACTATACTTAAGTCCCCAACGCCGAAAGGTAAAGCCTAATGGTAATTAAGGGAGTACACTATTCGCACACAGACGAAGAAACCCTAGTGTCATTGGGCTTTAGTGGAGGTTAATTCCAATCACAGAAAGAAATATTTTTTTTAATGAAAACGAAACGTTTTTGTATGAATTTCGGTGAAGTAATTAGTGTAAATTGCCCTTTCATTCTTAGACGAAAAATACCGATAAAGTAATCAGTGTATTGGAAACCAATGACCATAAAAATAATTGGTGAAAAGTGCGGTTATAGTTCTTCCAAGCCCACCATGGAGCAGCCACAAGCGGCCAATGAGGCTTTCAACATACAAACATTAAAAAAGGAAGCCGGTCTGAAGTTTTGTCCAAGAATTCGGGGCCTGCTTCAAAAGCTATCGGATGAAGAGGATGACTTGGCTGACTCGGATGCCGTATCGGTGTATGAGACATGCAGAGACTCCGAGGCCGAGTCCGCTTCATCCGAGTCTCCGCCCACCAGCCAATATAGCGACCGAATGGCGTAGGATATCCCATGCCCATTGCCAGCCCCAGAACCAGAGCAGAAGAGGTGTCTGAAGACACGTAAAAAACAATCATCAACACAAAATAATCATCAACACACAAACCGCAGAAGGATTAAAAAAATCAAGATTTTCCTTAAGCAACGGAAAATCGACAACTATACTTAAGTCCCCAACGCCGAAAGGAAAAGCCTAATGGTAATTAAGGGAGTACACTATTCGCACACAGACGAAGAAACCCTAGAAGAATTAAAAAAAAAACGAGGGAATACCAGCCGTCAAGGTATCTGCGTTCAAATCCTCGAAATCCAAGGACGCCAAGTTCACCTGCCATTAGGTTGAAGTAGAAAAATCGATGCCCTTTAAAGAAGTATCGAGGAAGACAGGATATATAGTAGACCAGGATATCTACTGGGTACACCTAAAATCAAAGGACATAGTAAAATGAAGGAACTGCCAACAATTTAGGCACACTGCACCGAACTGTAGGATACAATAGCTAGTTTCAGTTTAGTTTAAAATCTAGTTTAGTTTAAAACGTAGTGACACTAAGCACTCCAACGACGTTGAATTTACAGATCACTTACAGATATAAAAACAATATATCGACTCTGTATGTGATTGTGTGTTTGTGTCGCCGAACGACGTAGGATGAATATATAAGATTTAACCCTAATTTTGTATTGATATAAATAAAAGTTGTTTAATATGCTCAAATTTAGTGTAGAAATAACAATAAATCCATAATTTGAGTGTCATTGCGCTTTAATGGAGGTTAATTCCAATCACAGAAAGAAATATTTTTTTTAATGAAAACGAAACGTTTTTATATGAAATTCCGTGAAGTAATTAGCGTAAATTGCCCTTTCATTCTTGGATGAAAAATAACGATAAAGTAATCAGTGTATTGGTACCAGTGACAATAAAAATAATTGGTGAAAAGTGAAGTTATGGTGCTTCCAAGCCCACCATGGAGCAGCCACAAGCTACCATTGAGTCCGTCAACATACAAACGTTAAAAAAGCAAGCCGGTCTGCAGTTTTGTCCAAGAATTCGGGGCCTGCTTCAAAAGCTATCGGATGAAGAGGATGACTTGGCTGGCTCGGATGCCGTATCGGTGTATGAGGTATGCAGAGAGTCCGAGGCCGAGTCCGCTCCATCCGAGTCTCCGCCCACCAGCCAATATAGCGACCGAATGACGTAGGATATCCCATGTCCATTGCCAGCCCCAGAACCAGGGCAGAAGAGGTGTCTGAAGACACGTAAAAAACAATCATCAACACACAACAATCATCAACACACAAACCGCAGAAGGATTAAACAAATCAAGATTTTCCTTCAGCAACGGAAAATCGACAACTATACTTAAGTCCCCAACGCCGAAAGGAAAAGCCTAATGGTAATTAAAGGAGTACACTAATGGTAATTAAGGGAGTACACTATTCGCACACAGACGAAGAAACCCTAGAAGAATTTAAAAAAAAAAGAGGGAATACCAGACATCAAGGTATCTGCGTTCAAATCCTCGAAATCCAAGGACGCCAAGTTCACCTGCCATTAGGTTGAAGTAGAAAAATTGATGCCCTTTAAAGAAGTATCGAGGAAGACAGGATATCTAGTAGACCAGGATATCTACTGGGTACACCTAAAATCAATGGACATAGTAAAATGAAGGAACTGCCAGCAATTTAGGCACACTGCACCGAACTGTAGGATACAATAGCTAGTTTCAGTTTAGTTTAAAATCTAGTTTAGTTTAAAACGTAGTGACACTAAGACACTACAACGACGTTGAATTTACAGATCACTTACAGATATAAAAACAATATATCGACTCTGTATGTAATTGTGTGTTTGTAAAAGTTGTTTAATATGCTCAAATTTAGTGTAGAAATAACAATAAATCCATAATTTGAGTGTCATTGCGCTTTAATGGAGGTTAATTCCAATCACAGAAAAAAATATTTTTTGTAATGAAAACGAAACGTTTTTATATGAAATTCGGTGAAGTAATTAGTGTAAATTGCCCTTTCATTCTTGGATGAAAAATACCGAGAAAGTAGTCAGTGTATTGGAAACCAGTGACCATACAAATAATTGGTGAAAAGTGCAGTTATAGTTCCTTAAATAACACCATGGAGCAGCCACAAGCGGCCAATGAGGCTTTCAACATACAAACATTAAAAAAGGAAGCCGGTCTGAAGTTTTGTCCAAGAATTCGGGGCCTGCTTCAAAAGCTATCGGATGAAGAGGATGACTTGGCTGACTCGGATGCCGTATCGGTGTATGAGATATGCAGAGAGTCCGAGGCCGAGTCCGCTCCATCCGAGTCTCCGCCCATAAGCCAATATAGCGACCGAATGGCGTAGGATATCCCATGTCCATTGGCAGCCCCAGAACCAGGGCAGAAGAGGTGTCTGAAGACACGTAAAAAACAATCATCAACACACAATAATCATCAACACACAAACCGGAGAAGGATTAAAAAAATCAAGATTTTCCTTAAGCAACGGAAAATCGACAACTATACTTAGGTCCCCAACGCCGAAATTAAAAGCCTAATGGTAATTAAAGGAGTACACTATTCGCACACAGACGAAGAAACCCTAGAAGAATTAAAAAAAAAACGAGGGAATACCAGCCATCAAGGTATCTGCGTTCAAATCCTCGAAATCCAAGGACGACAAGTTCACCTGCCATTAGGTTGAAGTAGAAAAATTGATGCCCTTTAAAGAAGTATCGAGGAAGACAGGATATCTAGTAGACCAGGATATCTACTGGGTACACCTAAAAAAAAAACCTACGCACCGAACTGTAGGATACAATAGCTAGTTTCAGTTTAGTTTAAAATCTAGTTTAGTTTAAAACGTAGTGACACTAGTTTCAGTTTAGTTTAAAATCTAGTTTAGTTTAAAACGTAGTGACACTAAGCACTACAACGACCTTGAATTTACAGATCACTTACAGATATAAAAACAATATATCGACTCTGTATGTGATTGTGTGTTTGTGTCGCCGAACGACGTAGGATGAATATATAAGATTTAACCCTAATATTGTATTGATAGGAATAAAAGTTGTTTAATATGCTCAAATTTTGTGTAGAAATAACAATAAATCCATAATTTGAGTGTCATTGCGCTTTAATGGAGGTTAATTCCAATCACAGAAAGAAATATTTTTTTTAATGAAAACGAAACCTTTTTATGTGAAATTCGGTGAAGTAATTAGTGTAAATTGCCATTTCATTCTTGGATGAAAAATACCGAGAAAGTAATCAGTGTATTGGAAACCAGTGACCATACAAATAATTGGTGAAAAGTGCGGTTATAGTTCTTCCAAGCCCACCATGGAGCAGCCACAAGCGGCCAATGAGGCTTTCAACATACAAACATTAAAAAAGGAAGCCGATCTGAACTTTTGTCCAGGAATTCGGGGCCTGCTTCAAAAGCTATCGGATGAAGAGGATGACTTGGCTGACTCGGATGCCGTATCGGTGAGATGAGATATGCAGCGAGTATGAGGCCGAGTCCGCCTCATCCGAGTCTCCGCCCACCAGCCAATATAGCGACCAAATGGCGTAGGACATCCCATGTCCATTGCCAGCCCCAGAACCAGGGCAGAAGAGGTGTCTGAAGACACGTAAAAAACCTCAGCAAGGAGAAACAATCATCAACACACAAACCGCAGCAGGATTAAAAAAATCAAGATTTTCCTTAAGCAACGGAAAATCGACAACTATACTTAAGTCCCCAACGCCGAAAGGAAAAGCCTAATGGTAATTAAGGGAGTACACTATTCGCACACAGACGAAGAAACCCTAGAAGAATTTAAAAAAAACGAGGGAATACCAGCCATCAAGGTATCTGCGTTCAAATCCTCGAAATCCAAGGACGCCAAGTTCACCTGCCATTAGGTTGAAGTAGAAAAATCGATGCCCTTTAAAGAAGTATCGAGGAAGACAGGTTATCTAGTAGACCAGGATATCTACTGGGTACACCTCATCAAAGGACATAGTAAAATGAAGGAACTGCCAGCAATTTAGGTACACTGCACAGAACTGTAGGATACAATAGCTAGTTTCAGTTTAGTTTAAAACGTAGTGACACTAAGACACTACAACGACGTTGAATTTACAGATCACTTACAGCTATAAAAACAATATATCGACTCTGTATGTGATTGTGTGTTTGTGACGCCGAACGACGTAGGATGAATATATAAGATTTAACCCTAATTTTGTATTGATAGGAACAAAAGTTGTTTAATATGCTCAAATTTAGTGTAGAAATAACAATAAATCCATAATTTGAGTGTCATTGCGCTTTAATGGAGGTTAATTCCAATCACAGAAAGAAATATTTTTTTTAATGAAAACGAAACGTTTTTGTATGAAATTCGGTGAAGTAATTAGTGTAAATTGCCCTTCCATTCTTAGATGAAAAATACCGAAAAAGTAACCAGTGCATTGGAAACCAGTGACAATAAAAATAATTGGTGAAAAGTGCAGTTATAGTTCTTTAAATAACACCATGGAGCAGCCACAAGCGGCCAATGAGGCTTTCAACATACAAACATTAAAAAAGGAGGCCGGTCTGAAGTTTTGTGCAAGAATTCGGGGCCTGCTTCAAAAGCTATCGGATGAAGAGGATGTCTTGGCTGACTCGGATGCCGTATCGGTGAGATGAGATGAGATATGCAGAGAGTCCGAGGCCGAGTCCGCTCCATCCGAGTCTCCGCCCACCAGCCAATATAGCGACCGAATGGCGTATGATATCCCATGTCCATTGCCAACCCCAGAACCAGGGCAGAAGAGGTGTCTGAAGACACGTAAAAAACAATCATCAACACACAACAATCATCAATACACAAACCGCAGAAGGATTAAAAAATCAAGATTTTCCTTAAGCAACTGGTACACAAAGTTTAAGATCGGCGTATTTGAAAGAGCTTTCATCAAAAAAAGATTCTGTGGATCAATGTTAAAGTTAGATGAGACATAATCCACAATTGAGCCACTTTGACAAATATGTATTCTCTTAGTCACTTTATGTGCTTGTGACGCCGAGCGACGTAGGATGAATATATAAGGTTTAACCCTAATTTTGTATTGATAGGAATAAAAGTTGATTAATATGCTCACATTTAGTGTAGAAATAACAATAAATCCATAATTTGAGTGTCATTGCGCTTTAATGGAGGTTAATTCCAATCACAGAAAGAAATATTTCTGAAGATATCTCTATTCGCACACAGACGAAGAAATCCTAGAAGAATTTAAAAAAAACGAGGGAATACCAGCCATCAAGGTATGTGCGTTCAAATCCTCGAAATCCAAGGACGCCAAGTTCACCTGCCATGAGGTTGAAGAAAAATCGATGCCCTTTAAAGAAGTATCGAATAAGACAGGATATCTAGCTAGACCAGGATATCTACTGGGTAAACCTGAAATCAAAGGACATAGTAAAATACAGGAACTGCCAGCGATTTAGGCACATTGCACTCAACTGTGGGATACAATAGCTAGTTTTAGTTTAGTTTAAAATTACTTTTATTTCAAATAAATGGTAAGCAATGATTAATTACATTAAGTCTAATTGGTTTGGGCTATGGCCGTCTACCAGGTTAATAATAGAATTTCAAGCTTAATTTGATTATTAAAAATTACTTTGTTATATGTTTATTAATTTGTTATTAAAAATCCCCTTCTAAAACTCGTTTTCTGTATCGCAGTGCAGCTACGGTGTAGTTGTATCAAATGTCCCACCCTCTCTCCATTCTAAATTGCTTAACGCTTCTTCTTCTTTTAGAATATCTTTCGCAAACACCAAAACACGAAATGCCTTCAAAGGGGAGTATTTGTCGGTAAGCGGAACATCCTCTTTAAAAAGTATCTAAAGAACTTTTCAACGGAATCATGTGGGCTATAATACCAAACCTGCGCTGAGTATACACCCTTGTTCAACTCCCATTGAAGTCTCATATTCTTTTACTCTCATATAGTGCTCTGAGGATACGAATAATTTTAGTTGATATACCATTTTTGTGCAATTTATAGAAGAGTACTTCGCGGGGTCAAAAGCATGTCAATGCCGCCCGAAAATCGACAAAAAAATATAATTTCTTGCCGCCTCTATCCATTTCGTGTTTTGAGAGAAACCGAAAAGCTCTCTCTAATACCCTTCGGCCAGAGTTCGGAATCGAGGAAATTGGGCAACATATGCTCTGGTACACAAATTTTAAAATCGACTTATTTGAAAGAGCTTTCATCAACATCGACTTTGATCAGTTTGTGGCACTCTAGATTCTGTGGATCAATGTTAAAGTTAGATGAGAATTAATCCACAATTGAGCAGGTTTGAAGAGATATGAAGCCACTTTGTTCGGCTACCAATCTCTTTATACAGCGTGTTTAAAATTGTTAATCAGTTCAGCCTGAAAGGCAGCACAGAGTTTCTAAGTAAAATAATAATGATTCTGAAATTGTAATAAAGTACAAGCAGTGAAACAGTGTTAGAAAATAAATTCGTGTATAGCGTGAATAGTGAACTTTTGTGTTTCATTCGTCACAATCCAGTGATCGAACCCCTTTTAGTGGCCAATTTCATTAATTTTACGTAGACTCGTTTCTGTATTCTCTTAGTCACTTTATGTGTTAGTGACGCCGAGCGACGTAGGATGATTTAACCCTAATTTTGTATTGATAGGAATAAAAGGTGATTAAAACCATAATTTGAGTGTCTTTGCGCTTTAGTCACATTAAGAAATATTTTTTTAATGAAAACGAAACTTTTTTAAATGATATTCAGTGAAGTAATTACTATAAATTGCTCTTTCATTCTCGGACGAAAAATACCGAGAAAGTAATCAGTATATTGGAAACCAGTGACAACAAAAATAATTAGTGAAAAGTGCAGTTATAGTGCTTCCAAGCCCACTATGGAGCAGCCACAAGCGGCCAATTAGGCCTTCAACATGATGGTAGGCCTCATACAAATATTAAAAAAGGAAGCCGGTCTGAAGTTTTGTCCAAGAATTTGGGGCCTGCTTCAAAAGCTATCTGACTCGGATGTCGTATCGGTGTTTGAGATATGCAACGAGCATGAGGCCGAGTCCGCTCATCCGAGTCTCCGCCCACCAGCTAATATAGCGACCGAATGGCGTAGGATATCCCATGTCCATTGCCAGCCCCAGAACCAGGGCAGAAGAGGTGTCTGAAGACACGTAAAAATCCTCAGCAAGGGGAAAACAATCATCAACACACAAACCGCAGAAGGATTAAAAAAATCAAGATTTTCCTTAAGCAACGGAAAATCGACAACTATACTTAAGTCCCCAACGCCGAAAGGAAAAGCCTAATGGTAATTAAGGGAGTACACTATTCGCACACAGACGAAGAAACCCTAGAAGAATTAAAAAAAAAACGAGGGAATACCAGCCGTCAAGGTATCTGCGTTCAAATCCTCGAAATCCAAGGACGCCAAGTTCACCTGCCATTAGGTTGAAGTAGAAAAATCGATGCCCTTTAAAGAAGTATCGAGGAAGACAGGATATATAGTAGACCAGGATATCTACTGGGTACACCTAAAATCAAAGGACATAGTAAAATGAAGGAACTGCCAACAATTTAGGCACACTGCACCGAACTGTAGGATACAATAGCTAGTTTCAGTTTAGTTTAAAATCTAGTTTAGTTTAAAACGTAGTGACACTAAGCACTACAACGACGTTGAATTTACAGATCACTTACAGATATAAAAACAATATATCGACTCTGTATGTGATTGTGTGTTTGTGTCGCCGAACGACGTAGGATGAATATATAAGATTTAACCCTAATTTTGTATTGATATAAATAAAAGTTGTTTAATATGCTCAAATTTAGTGTAGAAATAACAATAAATCCATAATTTGAGTGTCATTGCGCTTTAATGGAGGTTAATTCCAATCACAGAAAGAAATATTTTTTTTAATGAAAACGAAACGTTTTTATATGAAATTCCGTGAAGTAATTAGTGTAAATTGCCCTTTCATTCTTGGATGAAAAATAACGATAAAGTAATCAGTGTATTGGTACCAGTGACAATAAAAATAATTGGTGAAAAGTGAAGTTATGGTGCTTCCAAGCCCACCATGGAGCAGCCACAAGCTACCATTGAGTCCGTCAACATACAAACGTTAAAAAAGCAAGCCGGTCTGCAGTTTTGTCCAAGAATTCGGGGCCTGCTTCAAAAGCTATCGGATGAAGAGGATGACTTGGCTGGCTCGGATGCCGTATCGGTGTATGAGGTATGCAGAGAGTCCGAGGCCGAGTCCGCTCCATCCGAGTCTCCGCCCACCAGCCAATATAGCGACCGAATGACGTAGGATATCCCATGTCCATTGCCAGCCCCAGAACCAGGGCAGAAGAGGTGTCTGAAGACACGTAAAAAACAATCATCAACACACAACAATCATCAACACACAAACCGCAGAAGGATTAAACAAATCAAGATTTTCCTTCAGCAACGGAAAATCGACAACTATACTTAAGTCCCCAACGCCGAAAGGAAAAGCCTAATGGTAATTAAAGGAGTACACTAATGGTAATTAAGGGAGTACACTATTCGCACACAGACGAAGAAACCCTAGAAGAATTTAAAAAAAAAGAGGGAATACCAGACATCAAGGTATCTGCGTTCAAATCCTCGAAATCCAAGGACGCCAAGTTCACCTGCCATTAGGTTGAAGTAGAAAAATTGATGCCCTTTAAAGAAGTATCGAGGAAGACAGGATATCTAGTAGACCAGGATATCTACTGGGTACACCTAAAATCAATGGACATAGTAAAATGAAGGAACTGCCAGCAATTTAGGCACACTGCACCGAACTGTAGGATACAATAGCTAGTTTCAGTTTAGTTTAAAATCTAGTTTAGTTTAAAACGTAGTGACACTAAGACACTACAACGACGTTGAATTTACAGATCACTTACAGATATAAAAACAATATATCGACTCTGTATGTAATTGTGTGTTTGTAAAAGTTGTTTAATATGCTCAAATTTAGTGTAGAAATAACAATAAATCCATAATTTGAGTGTCATTGCGCTTTAATGGAGGTTAATTCCAATCACAGAAAAAAATATTTTTTGTAATGAAAACGAAACGTTTTTATATGAAATTCGGTGAAGTAATTAGTGTAAATTGCCCTTTCATTCTTGGATGAAAAATACCGAGAAAGTAGTCAGTGTATTGGAAACCAGTGACCATACAAATAATTGGTGAAAAGTGCAGTTATAGTTCCTTAAATAACACCATGGAGCAGCCACAAGCGGCCAATGAGGCTTTCAACATACAAACATTAAAAAAGGAAGCCGGTCTGAAGTTTTGTCCAAGAATTCGGGGCCTGCTTCAAAAGCTATCGGATGAAGAGGATGACTTGGCTGACTCGGATGCCGTATCGGTGTATGAGATATGCAGAGAGTCCGAGGCCGAGTCCGCTCCATCCGAGTCTCCGCCCATAAGCCAATATAGCGACCGAATGGCGTAGGATATCCCATGTCCATTGGCAGCCCCAGAACCAGGGCAGAAGAGGTGTCTGAAGACACGTAAAAAACAATCATCAACACACAATAATCATCAACACACAAACCGGAGAAGGATTAAAAAAATCAAGATTTTCCTTAAGCAACGGAAAATCGACAACTATACTTAGGTCCCCAACGCCGAAATTAAAAGCCTAATGGTAATTAAAGGAGTACACTATTCGCACACAGACGAAGAAACCCTAGAAGAATTAAAAAAAAAACGAGGGAATACCAGCCATCAAGGTATCTGCGTTCAAATCCTCGAAATCCAAGGACGACAAGTTCACCTGCCATTAGGTTGAAGTAGAAAAATTGATGCCCTTTAAAGAAGTATCGAGGAAGACAGGATATCTAGTAGACCAGGATATCTACTGGGTACACCTAAAAAAAAAACCTACGCACCGAACTGTAGGATACAATAGCTAGTTTCAGTTTAGTTTAAAATCTAGTTTAGTTTAAAACGTAGTGACACTAGTTTCAGTTTAGTTTAAAATCTAGTTTAGTTTAAAACGTAGTGACACTAAGCACTACAACGACCTTGAATTTACAGATCACTTACAGATATAAAAACAATATATCGACTCTGTATGTGATTGTGTGTTTGTGTCGCCGAACGACGTAGGATGAATATATAAGATTTAACCCTAATATTGTATTGATAGGAATAAAAGTTGTTTAATATGCTCAAATTTTGTGTAGAAATAACAATAAATCCATAATTTGAGTGTCATTGCGCTTTAATGGAGGTTAATTCCAATCACAGAAAGAAATATTTTTTTTAATGAAAACGAAACCTTTTTATGTGAAATTCGGTGAAGTAATTAGTGTAAATTGCCATTTCATTCTTGGATGAAAAATACCGAGAAAGTAATCAGTGTATTGGAAACCAGTGACCATACAAATAATTGGTGAAAAGTGCGGTTATAGTTCTTCCAAGCCCACCATGGAGCAGCCACAAGCGGCCAATGAGGCTTTCAACATACAAACATTAAAAAAGGAAGCCGATCTGAACTTTTGTCCAGGAATTCGGGGCCTGCTTCAAAAGCTATCGGATGAAGAGGATGACTTGGCTGACTCGGATGCCGTATCGGTGAGATGAGATATGCAGCGAGTATGAGGCCGAGTCCGCCTCATCCGAGTCTCCGCCCACCAGCCAATATAGCGACCAAATGGCGTAGGACATCCCATGTCCATTGCCAGCCCCAGAACCAGGGCAGAAGAGGTGTCTGAAGACACGTAAAAAACCTCAGCAAGGAGAAACAATCATCAACACACAAACCGCAGCAGGATTAAAAAAATCAAGATTTTCCTTAAGCAACGGAAAATCGACAACTATACTTAAGTCCCCAACGCCGAAAGGAAAAGCCTAATGGTAATTAAGGGAGTACACTATTCGCACACAGACGAAGAAACCCTAGAAGAATTTAAAAAAAACGAGGGAATACCAGCCATCAAGGTATCTGCGTTCAAATCCTCGAAATCCAAGGACGCCAAGTTCACCTGCCATTAGGTTGAAGTAGAAAAATCGATGCCCTTTAAAGAAGTATCGAGGAAGACAGGATATCTAGTAGACCAGGATATCTACTGGGTACACCTCATCAAAGGACATAGTAAAATGAAGGAACTGCCAGCAATTTAGGTACACTGCACAGAACTGTAGGATACAATAGCTAGTTTCAGTTTAGTTTAAAACGTAGTGACACTAAGACACTACAACGACGTTGAATTTACAGATCACTTACAGCTATAAAAACAATATATCGACTCTGTATGTGATTGTGTGTTTGTGACGCCGAACGACGTAGGATGAATATATAAGATTTAACCCTAATTTTGTATTGATAGGAACAAAAGTTGTTTAATATGCTCAAATTTAGTGTAGAAATAACAATAAATCCATAATTTGAGTGTCATTGCGCTTTAATGGAGGTTAATTCCAATCACAGAAAGAAATATTTTTTTTAATGAAAACGAAACGTTTTTGTATGAAATTCGGTGAAGTAATTAGTGTAAATTGCCCTTCCATTCTTAGATGAAAAATACCGAAAAAGTAACCAGTGCATTGGAAACCAGTGACAATAAAAATAATTGGTGAAAAGTGCAGTTATAGTTCTTTAAATAACACCATGGAGCAGCCACAAGCGGCCAATGAGGCTTTCAACATACAAACATTAAAAAAGGAGGCCGGTCTGAAGTTTTGTGCAAGAATTCGGGGCCTGCTTCAAAAGCTATCGGATGAAGAGGATGTCTTGGCTGACTCGGCTGCCGTATCGGTGAGATGAGATGAGATATGCAGAGAGTCCGAGGCCGAGTCCGCTCCATCCGAGTCTCCGCCCACCAGCCAATATAGCGACCGAATGGCGTATGATATCCCATGTCCATTGCCAACCCCAGAACCAGGGCAGAAGAGGTGTCTGAAGACACGTAAAAAACAATCATCAACACACAACAATCATCAATACACAAACCGCAGAAGGATTAAAAAATCAAGATTTTCCTTAAGCAACTGGTACACAAAGTTTAAGATCGGCGTATTTGAAAGAGCTTTCATCAAAAAAAGATTCTGTGGATCAATGTTAAAGTTAGATGAGACATAATCCACAATTGAGCCACTTTGACAAATATGTATTCTCTTAGTCACTTTATGTGCTTGTGACGCCGAGCGACGTAGGATGAATATATAAGGTTTAACCCTAATTTTGTATTGATAGGAATAAAAGTTGATTAATATGCTCACATTTAGTGTAGAAATAACAATAAATCCATAATTTGAGTGTCATTGCGCTTTAATGGAGGTTAATTCCAATCACAGAAAGAAATATTTCTGAAGATATCTCTATTCGCACACAGACGAAGAAATCCTAGAAGAATTTAAAAAAAACGAGGGAATACCAGCCATCAAGGTATGTGCGTTCAAATCCTCGAAATCCAAGGACGCCAAGTTCACCTGCCATGAGGTTGAAGAAAAATCGATGCCCTTTAAAGAAGTATCGAATAAGACAGGATATCTAGCTAGACCAGGATATCTACTGGGTAAACCTGAAATCAAAGGACATAGTAAAATACAGGAACTGCCAGCGATTTAGGCACATTGCACTCAACTGTGGGATACAATAGCTAGTTTTAGTTTAGTTTAAAATTACTTTTATTTCAAATAAATGGTAAGCAATGATTAATTACATTAAGTCTAATTGGTTTGGGCTATGGCCGTCTACCAGGTTAATAATAGAATTTCAAGCTTAATTTGATTATTAAAAATTACTTTGTTATATGTTTATTAATTTGTTATTAAAAATCCCCTTCTAAAACTCGTTTTCTGTATCGCAGTGCAGCTACGGTGTAGTTGTATCAAATGTCCCACCCTCTCTCCATTCTAAATTGCTTAACGCTTCTTCTTCTTTTAGAATATCTTTCGCAAACACCAAAACACGAAATGCCTTCAAAGGGGAGTATTTGTCGGTAAGCGGAACATCCTCTTTAAAAAGTATCTAAAGAACTTTTCAACGGAATCATGTGGGCTATAATACCAAACCTGCGCTGAGTATACACCCTTGTTCAACTCCCATTGAAGTCTCATATTCTTTTACTCTCATATAGTGCTCTGAGGATACGAATAATTTTAGTTGATATACCATTTTTGTGCAATTTATAGAAGAGTACTTCGCGGGGTCAAAAGCATGTCAATGCCGCCCGAAAATCGACAAAAAAATATAATTTCTTGCCGCCTCTATCCATTTCGTGTTTTGAGAGAAACCGAAAAGCTCTCTCTAATACCCTTCGGCCAGAGTTCGGAATCGAGGAAATTGGGCAACATATGCTCTGGTACACAAATTTTAAAATCGACTTATTTGAAAGAGCTTTCATCAACATCGACTTTGATCAGTTTGTGGCACTCTAGATTCTGTGGATCAATGTTAAAGTTAGATGAGAATTAATCCACAATTGAGCAGGTTTGAAGAGATATGAAGCCACTTTGTTCGGCTACCAATCTCTTTATACAGCGTGTTTAAAATTGTTAATCAGTTCAGCCTGAAAGGCAGCACAGAGTTTCTAAGTAAAATAATAATGATTCTGAAATTGTAATAAAGTACAAGCAGTGAAACAGTGTTAGAAAATAAATTCGTGTATAGCGTGAATAGTGAACTTTTGTGTTTCATTCGTCACAATCCAGTGATCGAACCCCTTTTAGTGGCCAATTTCATTAATTTTACGTAGACTCGTTTCTGTATTCTCTTAGTCACTTTATGTGTTAGTGACGCCGAGCGACGTAGGATGATTTAACCCTAATTTTGTATTGATAGGAATAAAAGGTGATTAAAACCATAATTTGAGTGTCTTTGCGCTTTAGTCACATTAAGAAATATTTTTTTAATGAAAACGAAACTTTTTTAAATGATATTCAGTGAAGTAATTACTATAAATTGCTCTTTCATTCTCGGACGAAAAATACCGAGAAAGTAATCAGTATATTGGAAACCAGTGACAACAAAAATAATTAGTGAAAAGTGCAGTTATAGTGCTTCCAAGCCCACTATGGAGCAGCCACAAGCGGCCAATTAGGCCTTCAACATGATGGTAGGCCTCATACAAATATTAAAAAAGGAAGCCGGTCTGAAGTTTTGTCCAAGAATTTGGGGCCTGCTTCAAAAGCTATCTGACTCGGATGTCGTATCGGTGTTTGAGATATGCAACGAGCATGAGGCCGAGTCCGCTCATCCGAGTCTCCGCCCACCAGCTAATATAGCGACCGAATGGCGTAGGATATCCCATGTCCATTGCCAGCCCCAGAACCAGGGCAGAAGAGGTGTCTGAAGACACGTAAAAATCCTCAGCAAGGGGAAAACAATCATCAACACACAAACCGCAGAAGGATTAAAAAAATCAAGATTTTCCTTAAGCAACGGAAAATCGACAACTATACTTAAATCCCCAACGCCGAAAGGAAAAGCCTAATGGTAATTAAGGCAGTACACTATTCGCACACAGACGAAAAAATCCTAGAAGAATTAAAAAAAAAAAAAAACGAGGGAATACCAACCATCAAGGTATCTGCGTTCAAATCCTCGAAATCCAAGGACGCCAAGTTCACCTGCCATGAGGTTGAAGTAGAAAAATCGATGCCCTTTAAAGAAGTCAGGATATCTAGCTAGACCAGGATATCTACTGGGTACACCTGAAATCAAAGGACATAGTAAAATGCAGGAACTGCCAGCGATTAAGGCACATTGCACCCAACTGTTCGATACAATAGCTAGTTTTAGTTTAGTTTAAAATTACTTTTATTTCAAATAAATGGTAAGCAATGATTAATTACATTAAGTCTAATTGGTTTGGGCTATGGCCGTCTACCAGGTTAATAATAGAATTTCAAGCTTAATTTGATTATTAAAAATTACTTTGTTATATGTTTATTAATTTGTTATTAAAAATCCTCTTCTAAAACTCGTTTTCTGTATCGCAGTGCAGCTACGGTGTAGTCGTATCAAATGTCCCACCCTCTCTCCATTCTAAATTGCTTAACGCTTCTTCTTCTTTTAGAATATCTTTCGCAAACACCAAAACACGAAATGCCTTCAAAGGGGAGTATTTGTCGGTAAGCGGAACATCCTCTTTAAAAAGTATCTAAAGAACTTTTCAACGGAATCATGTGGTATTTTTATAGTCCCTTGTTTAACTCCCATTGAAGTCTCTCTTCTTTTACTCTCATATAGTGCTCTCAGGATACGAATAATTTTAGGTGATATACCATTTTTGTGCAATTTATAGAGAAGTGCTTCGCGGGGTATCGTGTCAAAAGCCGCCCGAAAATCGACAAAATAGGCATACAATTTCTTGTGTTTTACAATTTTGTTTTATACGCATTAGCAATATTGGTGAGTCCAAATGTTGGGTCTATTGTGGAGTAACCCTTTCTAAAACCAGCTTGGAATTCTGTAATCATGCTGTTTTCCTCTACCCAATCACTAATCCGTTTGTATATTAAAGCTGCGAACAACTTGGTCGAAGTGTTGAAAAACGAAATATCCGTATAGTTTGCTGGATCTTTATAGTCGCATTTTTTAAGTAATGGGAATATTATAGATTTTTTGAAACTATCAGGAACCTGAGCAGTGTCGAAAATCCGTAAGCAAGGACTTTATTTTGCTTGGAATTTTTTATAACTTCCTTAACATTTTCAAGTGAGAAAGGTGCACAAGTTTGTCATCAATAAGCATAGGAGAAAATAGGAGTAACGTTAGAGGGGCGTTAAGAAACCTACTAAAGTGTGTGTTTTAGGAGCGGATCTTTCAATGATAGGGCGATGGTGTTAGTGCGTCCATTTATATATTTCACGACTTCCCAAAATTCAGTTGAAGATCTTGTGTTATTTATCGCAGATATGTTTTCATTATCAAATGTGGTTTTTTTTCTCAGAGCAAATTCGTTTAAACTCCTTGCTGGCTTTTCTGTAGAGTTCTTTAAAGTTGGTCGAGTAATGTGATCTTAATAGCTTTAAAACATTTATTTCTGGCTTTCAAGCATTCTGAGTCAAACCACTTTTGTTTATACACAGTCTTACATTTTGCGTTTTTGCTCGGTGGTACAGCTTCCTTAATAATGTCTGTTCAGTTTTTGATATCAGCTGGTTTATTTTGGGCTTTCCGTTCATTCAAGTTGTGTTGCTAACTATCGACTATTCGATCTTTCCAGATCAACTTCGGGAAAGACTTAATTGTTTTAAGCCTACATTGTTTACACTTACAATTACAGATATAGTTATTTCTAAGAGCATTCGGGCAGAAAAAATTTCCGTTCCAACTTGGAAGTCATCCAAAATATTACTCCATTTACCTGCTATAAAACAGTAATCAATAACTGAACACGATGATCCCCGAATAACCGTGAATAGGCTTTCGGAGTCTCCTGCACAGCTACCATTCAGAACACGACAGTCATACGCATGGCAATTTGCAGTATTTTGATTATTGACTGTCACAGACTGAATCCTTCGATTTGCGAACTTTATTTAGGTACGCGCCATCATATCCAGTTACGAAATTATTTTGAGAGAACCCTATCCGATCATTAAAATCACCGACAAGCCTTATATCATTCGTATTCAAGAATTGAAGTGAATCAGACAGTCTGTCAAAATCTCTTTGCCAGTGATTCCAGTTTAAATATATTGGTAACAAAACCACATCAGTCGCTGGTATTGATAACTCAGGCCTGCAATTCACCCAATCTTTCAAAACTATTAGATATATCATCCAGGTTGTCGCGATATGCATAAAATGTTCTTCCACTTCCTTTTCCAAATGTTGATATTATCACTGCAGATGCTCAGTTGAGTTTATACTTCAAAAATATGTTTTTAAATCTAGTTTCACCAAACTCTAAAAGATGTGTTTCAAATAAACAAATATATCAAACTTTTGAACATAATTAAAAAAATCACAGTATTAATTTTTACATTTTTTAATTACTTTTTACTAATTAGTACTACAATTAAAAATTATTTTTTTAAAACTACTGATAATAGTAATAACAACTCACATAAATAATAATGCACAGAAGAAACAAAATATAACATACAATCCTAATTTAATTTAGAGTAAATACTAAGTCCTTCTTACATACAGTTCGTTTAGATCATTTATAAATTTATTTGGATATACTTCTATCCAGATTACTATTATAATCTGGAATATTTGAATTCCACTACATCTTTCTAAGAGCAAACCTAGTAAATCTCTTTTGTATTCCCTCAATACGAATAGTGCTATTGTTATATTAAGGATTCCATATTACACAACAGTATTCTTATATAGAGCGAATTAGAGAAACTTACACCAACTTCAGAGTATAAGGATCTTGCAAATCTTTTGAATTTCGAAACAAAAATCTCAGCATGGAGTTAGCCTTTGAAATAATATTGTCTATGTGCATAGAAAAAGTCAGTTGAATGTCGAATATAACCCCTAAGTCTTTATGCGAATATACTCTTGTGAATATTCTAAAATGTCATAACTAAGCATTTACGAATATCCATTCAAATCGCACCAATTCTTTACAGATGAGATATCATTTAGTAACTCCATTGCATCCGTCAATGATCGCACTGATTTATAGATTTTTAAATCGTCAGCGTATAAACGGCAGTTAGAATGGAAAACATAATAAGGCAAATCGTTACTAAAAAGAAGAAACAGAATACTGCCGAGGTGACTACCTTGTGGTACCCCAGAGAAATTGAAAATTACCTGTGACAGATCATTACCTACTTTTACAAACTGTGTACGATTTATCCATTTCAAGATTTTAGAATGAAAGCCAATCATCTCTAACTTCTTTATGAGCACGTTATGTTGAACCCGGTCAAATGCTTTCGAGAAGTCGGTATATATATATATAGTCAACTTGAAATCTCGCTTCCATGGAACTTAGGCAAAGGTTTGTAAAAACAACCAAATTGATCCAAGTTGATCTTCCACTCACAAAGCCATGTTGAAATTGTGATATCGAATTTCAACAAACAAAATTTTTGTAGCAATAGAATAATTTCGGGATTAATTGAGTTGAGCTATTGGTCTGTAGTTGACAACAGAACTTCTAGGTCCAGATTTGTGAATTGATGAAAGTATACTTCCAGCAATCCAAAAATTGGTCACGAGCCAGTGACATATTAAAAATGATAGTCAAGGGATTGAATAATCCATCCTTACACATTTAAAAAAAAAAAAAAAAAAACGTGGAAAGATTATCAGGCGCTAGGCTTGAACTAGAATCCAGAGAGGACAGCTCGGAAATAATATCAGCATTTGTCAATTCTAATTGCCCTATGCCTGTGATTGTATTTGTTCGAAGTTCTGATCTGCAACTTATCCCTAAGTCAACAAAGTTTGATTGGAAATGTAATGCAAGCATATCGCATGTAACCTTACCTTCATCAGTAGATGTATTATTGTAGAACATGTTCGATGAAATTCCAACAGAATTACGTTTAGCATTGATAAACGTCCAAAAGGCTTCGAGTTCTGTTCGGTATTTGACTCGAGAGAAAATTTGCATTACCTGGTTAACTGGAAACTTAGTATAAACTGCGTTTAAACTTGGGAAATCAAAAGTTTAACTCATCAACAAAAATTAAATCCAAAATTTTTGTCAATTGAATTGCGAAATATTGAATTGAAATTTGCCTGCCTAAAGTACGTTGCATTCATTGAGTCGATGACTTCAAATTCGAAATTTTCAGTAACATTAGAAGCGAACATACATTTGTCTTCTTCAGAGAAAATCCACCATATATGAGCTTGATAAAATTCCATTATTAGACCCCGGTGTAATGTATGAGACAAAAACATAGATGTTTGACAAAGTAGAATTACTCGCATTACAATACTCAATGCACACACATAATTAATCAATAACAGCTGATGAATCTGTTAATGCAATTTCTATACTCTTAAACAAAGAATGAACAGCCAGCAGTTTACTTCCACCTCTGTCCTTATCAAGTTGAACATAACATCGATCACGTCGATAGACATCAAAGTCTGAGGTGAAAAGTTCTGCAGAACAAATGCCTTCATGCAAAAAGATGTCAGTTAAGGCGATCATAGCATAAGAGCAATCAGCAGCAGCGACGAAAACATCATTGGTCTTAGTTCCCATTCTCATTATGTTCGTCTTTCCATTCATTCGTTCATTCTGTCCATTCCGTTTTTTAGAGAAACCGAAAGGCCCTCTCTAATATCCTTCGGCCAGAGTTCGGAATCGAGGAAGTCAGGCAACATATGCTCTGGTACACAAAGTTTAAAATCGACTTATATGAAAGAGCTTTCATCAACATCGACTTTGATCAGTTTGTGGCACTCTAGATTCTGCGGATCAATGTTAAAGTTAGATGAGACATAATCCACAATTGAGCAGCAGGCTTGAAGAGATATGAAGCCACTTTGGTCGGCTAACAATCTCGAGTTCCACAGCGACGTTGGGATTGTTGTTGGTTCCAATGGCGGTTCGAATGTGAGCAACTGTTTGTCATATGGAAGTATCGGGCAGGGGTTCATCGACCTGTCAATCGATTTCCACTAATGCTCTTGTTGTGTTTGATTTAATTTGCACAGCTGATACTGCAAGAGTAAACTTCTTACTAAAAACGGCCTGTTCCATGGATGAACAATTTGAGTTTTTGCTGTCAGCAACTATAGCACTAGGAGGCAAAAGTGTAGGACTTAGGTTATGCTGCTTAGCAGAATTTACACCTTGGGTACTGCCTTTCAAAATGAAAGGGGATGCGCGGGGCATAGGCCCTTTGTTCATAGCTTGAGAGCGAGTAATAACTTGCGATTTAGCACGATTCTAGTACATGCTTATGCAAAAACCGCCACCTATACATGAATGGAATACAAAAAATGATGTACATAACCAAGAGGGGAATCAATAGCCTGAGGCCACAGCAGGATCTAGAAACAATACTGGGAGTATGAATATCAGAACTGTGGTCTATGCGAATCAGTACAGTGCAGTTCAGTTGCTGAATTAATAGAGATCAGTTGGAAAATTATAACAATTCAGTTCAGTTTGGGAATTTATACAGCGTGCTTAAAAGTGTTAATCAGTTCAGCCTGAAAGGCAGAAAGGAGTTTTTAAGTAAAGTAATAGTGATTCTGAAAGTGTAATAAAGTACACGAAGTAAAACTGTGTTTGAAAATAATACACGAATTTATTTTCGTGAATAGTTAACTTTTGTGATTCACAATCCAGTGATCGAACCCCTTTTTGTGGCGTATATTTAGCATGTGTAAACATACACAGGAAATGCAACATTCATTATCAGAACGAAATTCAGTGTGTATAAAATTATGATTTGTATTAGCACCATGTCTGAGACTGGCTGTAAAGTTATATGAGCCACTTTGACAAATATGTATTCTCTTAGTCACTTTATGTGTTTGTGACGCCGAGCGACGTGGTATGAATATATAAGATTTAACAATAATTTTATATTGATACGAATAAAAGTTGATTAATATGCTCACATTTAGTGTAGAAAGAACAATAAATCCATAATTTGAGTGTCTTTGCGCTTTAAAGGATATTAATTCCATTTCCATCTACACTATTCGCACACAGACGAAAAAATCCTAGAAGAATTAAAAAAAAAAAACGAGGGAATACCAACCATCAAGGTATCTGCGTTCAAATCCTCGAAATCCAAGGACGCCAAGTTCACCTGCCATGAGGTTGAAGTAGAAAAATCGATGCCCTTTAAAGAAGTCAGGATATCTAGCTAGACCAGGATATCTACTGGGTACACCTGAAATCAAAGGACATAGTAAAATGCAGGAACTGCCAGCGATTAAGGCACATTGCACCCAACTGTTCGATACAATAGCTAGTTTTAGTTTAGTTTAAAATTACTTTTATTTCAAATAAATGGTTAGCAATGATTAATTACATTAAGTCTAATTGGTTTGACCTATGGCCGTCTACCAGGTTGATAATAGAATTTCAAGCTTAATTTGATTATTAAAAATTATTTTGTTATATGTTTATTAATTTGTTATTAAAAATCCCCTTCTAAAACTCGTTTTCTGTATCGCAGTGCAGCTACGGTGTATTTGTATCAAATGTCCCACCCTCTCTCTCCATTCAAAATGCTTAATGTTTCTTCTTCTATTAGAATATCTTTCGCAAACACCAAAACACAAAATGCCTTCAAAGGGGAGTATTTGTCGGTAAGCGGAAATCCTCTTTAAAAAAGTATCTAAAGAACTCTTCAACGGAATCATGTGGTATTTTTATAGTCCCCACCCTGTGCTGAGTATACACCCTTGTTTAACACCCATTGAAGTCTCTCTTCTTTTACTCTCATATAGTGCTCTCAGGATACGAATAATTTTAGGTGATATACCATTTTTGTGCAATTTATAGAGAAGTGCTTCGCGGGGTATCGTGTCAAAAGCCGCCCGAAAATCGACAAAATAGGCATACAATTTCTTGTGTTTTACAATTTTGTTTTATACGCATTAGCAATATTGGTGAGTCCAAATGTTGGGTCTATTGTGGAGTAACCCTTTCTAAAACCAGCTTGGAATTCTGTAATCATGCTGTTTTCCTCTACCCAATCACTAATCCGTTTGTATATTAAAGCTGCGAACAACTTGGTCGAAGTGTTGAAAAACGAAATATCCGTATAGTTTGCTGGATCTTTATAGTCGCATTTTTTAAGTAATGGGAATATTATAGATTTTTTGAAACTATCAGGAACCTGAGCAGTGTCGAAAATCCGTAAGCAAGGACTTTATTTTGCTTGGAATTTTTTATAACTTCCTTAACATTTTCAAGTGAGAAAGGTGCACAAGTTTGTCATCAATAAGCATAGGAGAAAATAGGGGTGACGTTAGAGGGGCGTTAGGAAACCTACTAAAGTGTGTGTTTTAGGAGCGGATCTTTCAATGATAGGGCGATGGTGTTAGTGCGTCCATTTATATATTTCACGACTTCCCAAAATTCAGTTGAAGATCTTGTGTTATTTATCGCAGATATGTTTTCATTATCAAATGTGGTTTTTTTCTCAGAGCAAATTCGTTTAAACTCCTTGCTGGCTTTTCTGTAGAGTTCTTTAAAGTTGGTCGAGTAATATGATCTTAATAGCTTTAAAACATTTATTTCTGGCTTTCAAGCATTCTGAGTCAAACCACTTTTGTTTATACACAGTCTTACATTTTGCGTTTTTGCTCGGTGGTACAGCTTCCTTAATAATGTCTGTTCAGTTTTTGATATCAGCTGGTTTATTTTGGGCTTTCCGTTCTTCAATTATCACATTCAAGTTGTGTTGATAACTATCGACTATTCGATCTTTCCAGATCAACTTCGGGAAAAGACTTAATTGTTTTAAGCCTACATTGTTTACACTTACAATTACAGATATAGTTATTTCTAAGAGCATTCGGGCAGAAAAAATTTCCGTTCCAACTTGGAAGTCATCCAAAATATTACTCCATTTACCTGCTATAAAACAGTAATCAATAACTGAACACGATGATCCCCGAATAACCGTGAATAGGCTTTCGGAGTCTCCTGCACAGCTACCATTCAGAACACGACAGTCATACGCATGGCAATTTGCAGTATTTTGATTATTGACTGTCACAGACTGAATCCTTCGATTTGCGAACTTTATTTAGGTACGCGCCATCATATCCAGTTACGAAATTATTTTGAGAGAACCCTATCCGATCATTAAAATCACCGACAAGCCTTATATCATTCGTATTCAAGAATTGAAGTGAATCAGACAGTCTGTCAAAATCTCTTTGCCAGTGATTCCAGTTTAAATATATTGGTAACAAAACCACATCAGTCGCTGGTATTGATAACTCAGGCCTGCAATTCACCCAATCTTTCAAAACTATTAGATATATCATCCAGGTTGTCGCGATATGCATAAAATGTTCTTCCACTTCCTTTTCCAAATGTTGATATTATCACTGCAGATGCTCAGTTGAGTTTATACTTCAAAAATATGTTTTTAAATCTAGTTTCACCAAACTCTAAAAGATGTGTTTCAAATAAACAAATATATCAAACTTTTGAACATAATTAAAAAAATCACAGTATTAATTTTTACATTTTTTAATTACTTTTTACTAATTAGTACTACAATTAAAAATTATTTTTTTAAAACTACTGATAATAGTAATAACAACTCACATAAATAATAATGCACAGAAGAAACAAAATATAACATACAATCCTAATTTAATTTAGAGTAAATACTAAGTCCTTCTTACATACAGTTCGTTTAGATCATTTATAAATTTATTTGGATATACTTCTATCCAGATTACTATTATAATCTGGAATATTTGAATTCCACTACATCTTTCTAAGAGCAAACCTAGTAAATCTCTTTTGTATTCCCTCAATACGAATAGTGCTATTGTTATATTAAGGATTCCATATTACACAACAGTATTCTTATATAGAGCGAATTAGAGAAACTTACACCAACTTCAGAGTATAAGGATCTTGAAAATCTTTTGAATTTCGAAACAAAAATCTCAGCATGGAGTTAGCCTTTGAAATAATATTGTCTATGTGCATAGAAAAAGTCAGTTGAATGTCGAATATAACCCCTAAGTCTTTATGCGAATATACTCTTGTGAATATTCTAAAATGTCATAACTAAGCATTTACGAATATCCATTCAAATCGCACCAATTCTTTACAGATGAGATATCATTTAGTAACTCCATTGCATCCGTCAATGATCGCACTGATTTATAGATTTTTAAATCGTCAGCGTATAAACGGCAGTTAGAATGGAAAACATAATAAGGCAAATCGTTACTAAAAAGAAGAAACAGAATACTGCCGAGGTGACTACCTTGTGGTACCCCAGAGAAATTGAAAATTACCTGTGACAGATCATTACCTACTTTTACAAACTGTGTACGATTTATCCATTTCAAGATTTTAGAATGAAAGCCAATCATCTCTAACTTCTTTATGAGCACGTTATGTTGAACCCGGTCAAATGCTTTCGAGAAGTCGGTATATATATATATAGTCAACTTGAAATCTCGCTTCCATGGAACTTAGGCAAAGGTTTGTAAAAACAACCAAATTGATCCAAGTTGATCTTCCACTCACAAAGCCATGTTGAAATTGTGATATCGAATTTCAACAAACAAAATTTTTGTAGCAATAGAATAATTTCGGGATTAATTGAGTTGAGCTATTGGTCTGTAGTTGACAACAGAACTTCTAGGTCCAGATTTGTGAATTGATGAAAGTATACTTCCAGCAATCCAAAAATTGGTCACGAGCCAGTGACATATTAAAAATGATAGTCAAGGGATTGAATAATCCATCCTTACACATTTAAAAAAAAAAAAAAAACGTGGAAAGATTATCAGGCGCTAGGCTTGAACTAGAATCCAGAGAGGACAGCTCGGAAATAATATCAGCATTTGTCAATTCTAATTGCCCTATGCCTGTGATTGTATTTGTTCGAAGTTCTGATCTGCAACTTATCCCTAAGTCAACAAAGTTTGATTGGAAATGTAATGCAAGCATATCGCATGTAACCTTACCTTCATCAGTAGATGTATTATTGTAGAACATGTTCGATGAAATTCCAACAGAATTACGTTTAGCATTGATAAACGTCCAAAAGGCTTCGAGTTCTGTTCGATATTTGACTCGAGAGAAAATTTGCATTAACTGGTTAACTGGAAACTTAGTATAAACTGCGTTTAAACTTGGGAAATCAAAAGTTTAACTCATCAACAAAAATTAAATCCAAAATTTTTGTCAATTGAATTGCGAAATATTGAATTGAAATTTGCCTGCCTAAAGTACGTTGCATTCATTGAGTCGATGACTTCAAATTCGAAATTTTCAGTAACATTAGAAGCGAACATACATTTGTCTTCTTCAGAGAAAATCCACCATATATGAGCTTGATAAAATTCCATTATTAGACCCCGGTGTAATGTATGAGACAAAAACATAGATGTTTGACAAAGTAGAATTACTCGCATTACAATACTCAATGCACACACATAATTAATCAATAACAGCTGATGAATCTGTTAATGCAATTTCTATACTCTTAAACAAAGAATGAACAGCCAGCAGTTTACTTCCACCTCTGTCCTTATCAAGATGAACATAACATCGATCACGTCGATAGACATCAAAGTCTGAGGTGAAAAGTTCTGCAGAACAAATGCCTTCATGCAAAAAGATGTCAGTTAAGGCGATCATAGCATAAGAGCAATCAGCAGCAGCGACGAAAACATCATTGGTCTTAGTTCCCATTCTCATTATGTTCGTCTTTCCATTCATTCGTTCATTCTGTCCATTCCGTTTTTTAGAGAAACCGAAAGGCCCTCTCTAATATCCTTCGGCCAGAGTTCGGAATCGAGGAAGTCAGGCAACATATGCTCTGGTACACAAAGTTTAAAATCGACTTATATGAAAGAGCTTTCATCAACATCGACTTTGATCAGTTTGTGGCACTCTAGATTCTGCGGATCAATGTTAAAATTAGATGAGACATAATCCACAATTGAGCAGCAGGCTTGAAGAGATATGAAGCCACTTTGGTCGGCTAACAATCTCGAGTTCCACAGCGACGTTGGGATTGTTGTTGGTTCCAATGGCGGTTCGAATGTGAGCAACTGTTTGTCATATGGAAGTATCGGGCAGGGGTTCATCGACCTGTCAATCGATTTCCACTACTGTTCTTGTTGTGATTGATTTAATTTGCACAGCTGATACCGCAAGAGTAAACTTCTTACTAAAAACGGCCTGTTCCATGGATGAACAATTTGAGTTTTTGCTGTCAGCAACTATAGCACTAGGAGGCAAAAGTGTAGGACTTAGGTTATGCTGCTTAGCAGAATTTACACCTTGGGTACTGCCTTTCAAAATGAAAGGGGATGCGCGGGGCATAGGCCCTTTGTTCATAGCTTGAGAGCGAGTAATAACTTGCGATTTAGCACGATTCTAGTACATGCTTATGCAAAAACCGCCACCTATACATGAATGGAATACAAAAAATGATGTACATAACCAAGAGGGGAATCAATAGCCTGAGGCCACAGCAGGATCTAGAAACAATACTGGGAGTATGAATATCAGAACTGTGGTCTATGCGAATCAGTACAGTGCAGTTCAGTTGCTGAATTAATAGAGATCAGTTGGAAAATTATAACAATTCAGTTCAGTTTGGGAATTTATACAGCGTGCTTAAAAGTGTTAATCAGTTCAGCCTGAAAGGCAGAAAGGAGTTTTTAAGTAAAGTAATAGTGATTCTGAAAGTGTAATAAAGTACACGAAGTAAAACTGTGTTTGAAAATAATACACGAATTTATTTTCGTGAATAGTTAACTTTTTTGATTCACAATCCAGTGATCGAACCCCTTTTTGTGGCGTATATTTAGCATGTGTAAACATACACAGGAAATGCAACATTCATTATCAGAACGAAATTCAGTGTGTATAAAATTATGATTTGTATTAGCACCATGTCTGAGACTGGCTGTAAAGTTATATGAGCCACTTTGACAAATATGTATTCTCTTAGTCACTTTATGTGTTTGTGACGCCGAGCGACGTAGTATGAATATATAAGATTTAACAATAATTTTATATTGATACGAATAAAAGTTGATTAATATGCTCACATTTAGTGTAGAAAGAACAATAAATCCATAATTTGAGTGTCTTTGCGCTTTAAAGGATATTAATTCCATTTCCATCTACACTATTCGCACACAGACGAAAAAATCCTAGAAGAATAAAAAAAAAAAAACGAGGGAATACCAGCCATCAAGGTATCTGCGTTCAAATCCTCGAAATCCAAGGACGCCAAGTTCACCTGCCATGAGGTTGAAGTAGAAAAATCGATGCCCTTTAAAGAAGTCAGGATATCTAGCTAAACCAGGATATCTACTGGGTACACCTGAAATCAAAGGACATAGTAAAATGCAGGAACTGCCAGCGATTAAGGCACATTGCACCCAACTGTTCGATACAATAGCTAGTTTTAGTTTAGTTTAAAATTACTTTTATTTCAAATAAATGGTTAGCAATGATTAATTACATTAAGTCTAATTGGTTTGACCTATGGCCGTCTACCAGGTTGATAATAGAATTTCAAGCTTAATTTGATTATTAAAAATTATTTTGTTATATGTTTATTAATTTGTTATTAAAAATCCCCTTCTAAAACTCGTTTTCTGTATCGCAGTGCAGCTACGGTGTATTTGTATCAAATGTCCCACCCTCTCTCTCCATTCAAAATGCTTAATGCTTCTTCTTCTATTAGAATATCTTTCGCAAACACCAAAACACAAAATGCCTTCAAAGGGGAGTATTTGTCGGTAAGCGGAAATCCTCTTTAAAAAAGTATCTAAAGAACTTTTCAACGGAATCATGTGGTATTTTTATAGTCCCCACCCTGTGCTGAGTATACACCCTTGTTTAACTCCCATTGAAGTCTCTCTTCTTTTACTCTCATATAGTGCTCTCAGGATACGAATAATTTTAGGTGATATACCATTTTTGTGCAATTTATAGAGAAGTGCTTCGCGGGGTATCGTGTCAAAAGCCGCCCGAAAATCGACAAAATAGGCATACAATTTCTTGTGTTTTACAATTTTGTTTTATACGCATTAGCAATATTGGTGAGTCCAAATGTTGGGTCTATTGTGGAGTAACCCTTTCTAAAACCAGCTTGGAATTCTGTAATCATGCTGTTTTCCTCTACCCAATCACTAATCCGTTTGTATATTAAAGCTGCGAACAACTTGGTCGAAGTGTTGAAAAACGAAATATCCGTATAGTTTGCTGGATCTTTATAGTCGCATTTTTTAAGTAATGGGAATATTATAGATTTTTTGAAACTATCAGGAACCTGAGCAGTGTCGAAAATCCGTAAGCAAGGACTTTATTTTGCTTGGAATTTTTTATAACTTCCTTAACATTTTCAAGTGAGAAAGGTGCACAAGTTTGTCATCAATAAGCATAGGAGAAAATAGGGGTGACGTTAGAGGGGCGTTAGGAAACCTACTAAAGTGTGTGTTTTAGGAGCGGATCTTTCAATGATAGGGCGACGGTGTTAGTGCGTCCATTTATATATTTCACGACTTCCCAAAATTCAGTTGAAGATCTTGTGTTATTTATCAAAGATATGTTTTCATTATCAAATGTGGTTTTTTTCTCAGAGCAAATTCGTTTAAACTCCTTGCTGGCTTTTCTGTAGAGTTCTTTAAAGTTGGTCGAGTAATATGATCTTAATAGCTTTAAAACATTTATTTCTGGCTTTCAAGCATTCTGAGTCAAACCACTTTTGTTTATACACAGTCTTACATTTTGCGTTTTTGCTCGGTGGTACAGCTTCCTTAATAATGTCTGTTCAGTTTTTGATATCAGCTGGTTTATTTTGGGCTTTCCGTTCATTCAAGTTGTGTTGATAACTATCGACTATTCGATCTTTCCAGATCAACTTCGGGAAAAGACTTAATTGTTTTAAGCCTACATTGTTTACACTTACAATTACAGATATAGTTATTTCTAAGAGCATTCGGGCAGAAAAAATTTCCGTTCCAACTTGGAAGTCATCCAAAATATTACTCCATTTACCTGCTATAAAACAGTAATCAATAACTGAACACGATGATCCCCGAATAACCGTGAATAGGCTTTCGGAGTCTCCTGCACAGCTACCATTCAGAACACGACAGTCATACGCATGGCAATTTGCAGTATTTTGATTATTGACTGTCACAGACTGAATCCTTCGATTTGCGAACTTTATTTAGGTACGCGCCATCATATCCAGTTACGAAATTATTTTGAGAGAACCCTATCCGATCATTAAAATCACCGACAAGCCTTATATCATTCGTATTCAAGAATTGAAGTGAATCAGACAGTCTGTCAAAATCTCTTTGCCAGTGATTCCAGTTTAAATATATTGGTAACAAAACCACATCAGTCGCTGGTATTGATAACTCAGGCCTGCAATTCACCCAATCTTTCAAAACTATTAGATATATCATCCAGGTTGTCGCGATATGCATAAAATGTTCTTCCACTTCCTTTTCCAAATGTTGATATTATCACTGCAGATGCTCAGTTGAGTTTATACTTCAAAAATATGTTTTTAAATCTAGTTTCACCAAACTCTAAAAGATGTGTTTCAAATAAACAAATATATCAAACTTTTGAACATAATTAAAAAAATCACAGTATTAATTTTTACATTTTTTAATTACTTTTTACTAATTAGTACTACAATTAAAAATTAATTTTTTAAAACTACTGATAATAGTAATAACAACTCACATAAATAATAATGCACAGAAGAAACAAAATATAACATACAATCCTAATTTAATTTAGAGTAAATACTAAGTCCTTCTTACATACAGTTCGTTTAGATCATTTATAAATTTATTTGGATATACTTCTATCCAGATTACTATTATAATCTGGAATATTTGAATTCCACTACATCTTTCTAAGAGCAAACCTAGTAAATCTCTTTTGTATTCCCTCAATACGAATAGTGCTATTGTTATATTAAGGATTCCATATTACACAACAGTATTCTTATATAGAGCGAATTAGAGAAACTTACACCAACTTCAGAGTATAAGGATCTTGAAAATCTTTTGAATTTCGAAACAAAAATCTCAGCATGGAGTTAGCCTTTGAAATAATATTGTCTATGTGCATAGAAAAAGTCAGTTGAATGTCGAATATAACCCCTAAGTCTTTATGCGAATATACTCTTGTGAATATTCTAAAATGTCATAACTAAGCATTTACGAATATCCATTCAAATCGCACCAATTCTTTACAGATGAGATATCATTTAGTAACTCCATTGCATCCGTCAATGATCGCACTGATTTATAGATTTTTAAATCGTCAGCGTATAAACGGCAGTTAGAATGGAAAACATAATAAGGCAAATCGTTACTAAAAAGAAGAAACAGAATACTGCCGAGGTGACTACCTTGTGGTACCCCAGAGAAATTGAAAATTACCTGTGACAGATCATTACCTACTTTTACAAACTGTGTACGATTTATCCATTTCAAGATTTTAGAATGAAAGCCAATCATCTCTAACTTCTTTATGAGCACGTTATGTTGAACCCGGTCAAATGCTTTCGAGAAGTCGGTATATATATATATAGTCAACTTGAAATCTCGCTTCCATGGAACTTAGGCAAAGGTTTGTAAAAACAACCAAATTGATCCAAGTTGATCTTCCACTCACAAAGCCATGTTGAAATTGTGATATCGAATTTCAACAAACAAAATTTTTGTAGCAATAGAATAATTTCGGGATTAATTGAGTTGAGCTATTGGTCTGTAGTTGACAACAGAACTTCTAGGTCCAGATTTGTGAATTGATGAAAGTATACTTCCAGCAATCCAAAAATTGGTCACGAGCCAGTGACATATTAAAAATGATAGTCAAGGGATTGAATAATCCATCCTTACACATTTAAAAAAAAAAAAAAAAACGTGGAAAGATTATCAGGCGCTGGGCTTGAACTAGTATCCAGAGAGGACAGCTCGGAAATAATATCAGCATTTGTCAATTCTAATTGCCCTATGCCTGTGATTGTATTTGTTCGAAGTTCTGATCTGCAACTTATCCCTAAGTCAACAAAGTTTGATTGGAAATGTAATGCAAGCATATCGCATGTAACCTTACCTTCATCAGTAGATGTATTATTGTAGAACATGTTCGATGAAATTCCAACAGAATTACGTTTAGCATTGATAAACGTCCAAAAGGCTTCGAGTTCTGTTCGGTATTTGACTCGAGAGAAAATTTGCATTACCTGGTTAACTGGAAACTTAGTAAAAACTGCGTTTAAACTTAGGAAAGCAAAAGTTTTATCTCATCAACAAAAATTAAATCCAAAATTTTTTCAATTGAATTGCGAAATATTGAATTGAAATTTGCCTGCCTAAAGTACGTTGCATTCATTGAGTCGATGACTTCAAATTCGAAATTTTGAGTACCATTAGAAGCGAACATACATTTGTCTTCTTCAGAGAAAATCCACCATATATGAGCTTGATAAAATTCCATTATTAGACCCCGGGGTAATGTATGAGACAAAAACATAGATGTTTGACAAAGTAGGCTTCGCATTAAAATACTCAATGCAAACACATAATAAATTAATAACAGCTGATGAATATGTTAATGCAATTTCTATACTCTTAAACAAAGAATGAACAGCCAGTAGTTTACTTCCACTTCTGTCCTTATCAAGTTGAACATAACATCGATCACGTCGATAGACATCAAAGTCTGAGGTGAAAAGTTCTGCAGAACAAATGCCTTCATGCAAAAAGATGTCAGTTAAGGCGATCATAGCATAAGAGCAATCAGCAGCAGCGACGAAAACATCATTGGTCTTAGTTCCCATTATCATTATGTTCGTCTTTCCATTCATTCGTTCATTCTGTCCATTCCGTTTTTTAGAGAAACCGAAAGGCCCTCTCTAATATCCTTCGGCCAGAGTTCGGAATCGAGGAAGTCAGGCAACATATGCTCTGGTACACAAAGTTCAAAATCGACTTATATGAAAGAGCTTTCATCAACATCGACTTTGATCAGTTTGTGGCACTCTAGATTCTGCGGATCAATGTTAAAATTAGATGAGACATAATCCACAATTGAGCAGCAGGCTTGAAGAGATATGAAGCCACTTTGGTCGGCTAACAATCTCGAGTTCCACAGCGACGTTGGGATTGTTGTTGGTTCCAATGGCGGTTCGAATGTGAGCAACTGTTTGTCATATGGAAGTATCGGGCAGGGGTTCATCGACCTGTCAATCGATTTCCACTGCTGTTCTTGTTGTGTTTGATTTAATTTGCACAGCTGATACTGCAAGAGTAAACTTCTTACTAAAAACGGCCTGTTCCATGGATGAACAATTTGAGTTTTTGCTGTCAGCAACTATAGCACTAGGAGGCAAAAGTGTAGGACTTAGGTTATGCTGCTTAGCAGAATTTACACCTTGGGTACTGCCTTTCAAAATGAAAGGGGATGCGCGGGGCATAGGCCCTTTGTTCATAGCTTGAGAGCGAGTAATAACTTGCGATTTAGCACGATTCTAGTACATGCTTATGCAAAAACCGCCACCTATACATGAATGGAATACATAAAAATTGATGTACATAACCAAGAGGGGAATCAATAGCCTGAGGCCACAGCAGGATCTAGAAACAATACTGGGAGTATGAATATCAGAACTGTGGTCTATGCGAATCAGTACAGTGCAGTTCAGTTGCTGAATTAATAGAGATCAGTTGGAAAATTATAACAATTCAGTTCAGTTTGGGAATTTATACAGCGTGCTTAAAAGTGTTAATCAGTTCAGCCTGAAAGGCAGAAAGGAGTTTTTCAGTAAAGTAATAGTGATTCTGAAAGTGTAATAAAGTACACGAAGTAAAACTGTGTTTGAAAATAATACACGAATTTATTTTCGTGAATAGTTAACTTTTTTGATTCACAATCCAGTGATCGGACCCCTTTTTGTGGCGTATATTTAGCATGTGTAAACATACACAGGAAATGCAACATTCATTATCAGAACGAAATTCAGTGTGTATAAAATTATGATTTTTACTAGCACCATGTCTGAGACTGGCGGTAAAGTTATATGAGCCACTTTGACAAATATGTATTCTCTTAGTCACTTTATGTGTTTGTGACGCCGAGCGACGTAGTATGAATATATAAGATTTAACAATAATTTTATATTGATACGAATAAAAGTTGATTAAGTAAATTAGTGTAGAAAGAACAATAAATCCATAATTTGAGTGTCTTTGCGCTTTAAAGGATATTAATTCCATTTCCATCTACACTATTCGCACACAGACGAAAAAATCCTAGAAGACTTTAAAAAAAAAAACGAGGGAATACCAGCCATCAAGGTATCTGCGTTCAAATCCTCGAAATCCAAGGACGCCAAGTTCACCTGCCATGAGGTTGAAGTAGAAAAATCGATGCCCTTTAAAGAAGTCAGGATATCTAGCTAGACCAGGATATCTACTGGGTACACCTGAAATCAAAGGACATAGTAAAATGCAGGAACTGCCAGCGATTAAGGCACATTGCACCCAACTGTTCGATACAATAGCTAGTTTTAGTTTAGTTTAAAATTACTTTTATTTCAAATAAATGGTTAGCAATGATTAATTACATTAAGTCTAATTGGTTTGACCTATGGCCGTCTACCAGGTTGATAATAGAATTTCAAGCTTAATTTGATTATTAAAAATTATTTCGTTATATGTTTATTAATTTGTTATTAAAAATCCCCTTCTAGAACTCGTTTTCTGTATCGCAGTGCAGCTACGGTGTAGTTGTATCAAATGTCCCACCCTCTCTCTCCATTGAAAATTGCTTAATGCTTCTTCTTCTTTTAGAATATCTTTCGCAAACACCAAAACACAAAATGCCTTCAAAGGGAAGTATATGTCGGTAAGCGGAAAATCCTCTTTAAAAAGTATCTAAAGAACTTTTCAACGGAATCATGTGGTCTATTTATAATCCCTAACCTGTGCTGAGTATACACCCTTGTTTAACTCCCATTGAAGTCTCTCTTCTTTTACTCTCATATAGTGCTCTCAGGATACGAATAATTTTAGGTGATATACCATTTTTGTGCAATTTATAGAAAAGTGCTTCGCGGGGTATCGTGCCAAAACCGCCCGAAAATCGACAAAATAGGCAGACAATTTCTTGTGTTTTACAATGTTGTTTTAGAGAGAGAAAATTTGCATTACCTGTAAACAAATCTCTTCAGGAATTCATATTCTTTCCTCATACGACACAATACGCCGCACAGTGAATTGTTTTTAGCACATCTCTTTAATGTTTTATTTAAAGCATTTTTGAGTCTGCATAAGCTCATACTGAACCAGGTTTTTTGGAATAAGCAGATATTTTAATCGGAACATAGCTGGATAACTGGAAACTTAGTATAAACTGCGTTTAAACAAAAATTAAATCCAAAATTCTTTCAATTGAATTGCGAAATATTGAGTTGAAATTTGCCTGCCTAAAGTACGTTGCATTCATTGAGTCGATGACTTCAAATTCGAAATTTTCAGTAACATTAGAACCGAACATACATTTGTCTTCTTCAGAGAAAATCCACCATATATGAGCTTGATAAAATTCCATTATTAGACCCCGGGGCAATGTATGAGACAAAAACATAGATGTTTGACAAAGTAGAATTACTCGCATTAAAATACTCAATGCACACACATAATTAATCAATAACAGCTGATGAATCTGTTAATGCAATTTCTATACTCTTAAACAAAGAATGAACAGCCAGCAGTTTACTTCCACATCTGTCCTTACCAAGTTGAACAAAACATCGATCACGTCGATAGACATCAAAGTCTGAGGTGAAAATTTCTGCAGAACAAATGCCTTCATGCAAAAAGATGTCTGTTAAGGCGATCATAGCATGAGAGCAATCAGCAGCAGCGACGAAAACATCTTTGGTCTTAGTTCCCATTCCACCCACGCTAGATAAAACATCGGTATTATAGCGCACAGGAAGAGGCGGCGTTATGTTCGTCTTTCCATTCATTCGTTCATTCTGTCCATTCCTTTTTTTTGAAAAACCGAAAGACCCTCTCTAATATCCTTCGGCCAGAGTTCGGAATCGAGGAAGTTAGGCAACATATGCTCTGGTACACTATGTTTAAAATTGACGTATTTGAGCTTTCATCAACATCGACTTTGATCAGGGGTTCATCGACCTGTCAATCGATTTCCACTGCTGTTCTTGTTGTGTTTGATTCAATTTGCACAGCTGATACTGCAAGAGTAAACTTCTTACTAAAAACGGCCTGTTCTATGGATGAACAATTTGAGTTTTTGTTGTTAGCAACTATAGCACTAGGAGGCAAAAGTGCAGGACTTGGGTTATGCTGCTTAGCAGAATTTACACCTTGGGTACTGGCTATCAAAACGAAAGGGGATGCACGGGGCATAGGCCTTTTGTTCATAGCTTGAGAGCTAGTAATAACTTGCGATTTAGCACGATTGTAGTACATGCTTATGTAAAAACCGCCACCTGCACAAGAATGGAATACAAAAAATGATGTACATAACCAAGAGGGGAATCAATAGCCTGAGGCCACAGCAGGATCTAGAAACAATACTGGGAGTATGAATATCAGAACGGTGGTCTATGCGAATCAGTACAGTGCAGTTCGGTTGCTGAATTAAAAGAGATCAGTTGGAAAATTATAACACTTCAGTTCAGTTTGGGAATCGATACAGCGTGCTTAAAAGTGTAAATCAGTTCAGCCTGAAAGGCAGAAAGGAGTTTCTGAAAGTGTAATAAAGTACACGAAGTAAAACTGTGTTTGAAAATAAATTCGTGTACATCGTGAATAGTTAACTTTTGTGATTCACAATCCAGTGATCGAACCCCTTTTTGTGGCGTATATTTAGCATGTGTAAACATACACAGGAAATGCAACATTCATTATCAGAACGAAATTCAGTGTGTATAAAATTATGATTTTTACTAGCACCATGTCTGAGATTGGTTGTAAAGTTATATGAGCCACTTTGACAAATATGTATTCTCTTAGTCACTTTATGTGCTTGTGACGCCGAGCGTAGGATGAATATATAAGATTTAACAATAATTTTGTATTGATACGAATAAAAGTTGTTTAATATGCTCACATTTAGTGTAGAAATAACAATAAATTCCTAATTTGAGTGTCATTGCGCTTTAAAGGATGTTAATTCCATTCCAAACTACACTGTTCGCACACAGACGAAGAAATCCTAGAAGAATTTTAAAAACGAGGGAATACCAGCCATCAAGGTATCTGCGTTCAAATCCTCGAAATCCAAGGACGCAAAGTTCACCTGACATGAGGTTGAAGTAGAAAATTCCATGACCTTTAAAAAAGTATCGAGGAAGGCAGGATATCTAGCTAGACCAGGATATCTACTGGGTACACCTGAAATCAAAGGACATAGTAAAACGCACAAATTGACAGCGATTTAGGCACATTGCACCCAACTGTGGGATACAATAGCTAGTTTTAGTTTAGTTTAAAATGTAGTTTAGTTTAAAACGTAGTGACACTAATACACTACAACGAGGTTGAATTTACAGATCATTTACAGCTAAAAAAAACCATATATCACCCCTTTGTATGTGATTTTGTAAAAGAAAAACTCTATATGTACGTATATTTAGCATATGCAAACATACACAGGAAATGCAACATTCATTATTAGAACGAAATTCAGTGTGTATAAAATTATGATTTTGACTAGCACCATGTCTGAGACTGGCAGTAAAGACATATGTGCCACGTTGACAAATATGTATTCTCTTAGTCACTTTATGTGTTTGTAACGCTGAGCGACGTATGATGAATATATACGATTTAACCATAATTTTGTATTGATAGGAATAAAAGTTGATTAATATGTTCACATTTAGTGTAGAAATAACAATAAATCCATAGTTTGAGTGTCATTGCGCTTTAATGGAGGTTAATTCCAATTCCAATCACAGAAAGAAATATTTTTTTTAAAGAAAACGAAACGTTTTTAAGGGAAATTCAGTCAAGTATTTAGTGTAAATTGCCCTTTCATTCTTGGATGAAAAATACCGAGAAAGTAATCAGTGTATTGGAATTCAGTGACAATAAAAATAATTAGTGAAAAGTGCAGTTATAGTGCTTCCAAGCCCACCATGGAGCAACCACAAGCGGCCAATGAGGCCTTCAACATGATTGTAGGCTTCATACAAACATTAAAAAAGAGGCCGGTCTGAAGTTTTGTCCAAGAATTCAGGGCCTATCGGATGAAGAGGATGACTTGGCTGACTCGGATGCCGTATCGGTGTATGAGATATGCAGAGAGTCCGAGGCGGAGTCCGCTCCATCCGTGTCTCCGCCCACCAGCCAATATAGCGACCGAATGGCGTAGGATATCCCATGTAAATTGCCAGCCCCAGAACCAGGGCAGAAGAGGTGTCTGAAGACACGTAATAAACAATCATCAACACACAAACACAGAATGATTATACTTACACTGCACCGAACTGTAGGATACAATAGCTAGTTTCAGTTTAGTTTAAAATCTAGTTTAGTTTAACACTTAGTGGCACTAAGACACTACAACGGCTTTGAATTTACAGATCACTTACAGCTTTAAAAACAATATATCGACTGTATGTATGTGATTGTGCGTTTGTGACGCCGAACGACGTAGGATGAATATATAAGATTTAACCCTTATTTTGATTGATGGGAATAAAAGTTGTAATATATGCTCAAATATATGATATGCTCAAATTTTGTGTAGAAATAACAATAAATCCATAATTTGAGTGTAATTGCGCTTTGAGGGAGGTTAATTCCAATCACAGAAAGAAATATTTTTTTTTAATGAAAACGAAACGTTTTTATATGAAATTCCGTGAAGTAATTAGTGTAAATTGTCCTTTCATTCTTGGATGAAAAATAACGATAAAGTAATCAGTGGATTGGTAACCAGTGACAATAAAAATAATTAGTGAAAAGTGCAGTTATGGTGCTTCCAAGCCCACCATGGAGCAGCCACAAGCTACCATTGAGTCCGTCAACATACAAACATTAAAAAAGGAAGCCGGTTTGAAGTTTTGTCCGAGAATTCGGGGCCTGCTTCAAAAGCTATCGGATGAAGAGGATGACTTGGCTGACTCGGATGCCGTATCGGTGTATGAGATGTGCAGAGAGTCCGAGGCCGAGTCCGCTCCATCCGAGTCTCCGCCCACCAGCCAATATAGCGACCGAATGGCGTAGGATATCCCATGTCCATTGCCAGCCCCAGAACCAAGGCAGAAGAAGTGTCTGAAGACACGTAAAAAACAATCATCAACACACAACAATCATCAACACACAAACCGCAGAAGGATTAAAAAAATCAAGATTTTCCTTAAGCAGCGGAAAATCGACAACTATACTTAAGTCCCCAACGCCGAAAGGAAAAGCCTAATGGTAATTAAGGGATTACACTAATGGTAATTAAGGGAGTACACTATTCGCACACAGACGAAGAACCCCTAGAAGAATGTAAAAAAAACGCGGGAATACCAGCCATCAAGGTATCTGCGTTCAAATCCTCGAAATCCAAGGACGCCAAGTTCACCTGCCATTAGGTTGAAGTAGAACAATCGATGCCCTTTAAAGAAGTATCGAGGAGGACAGGATATCTAGTAGACCAGGATATCTACTGGGTACACCTAAAATCAAAGGACATAGTAAAATGAAGGAACTGCCAGCAATTTAGGCACATTGCACCGAACTGTAGGATACAATAGCTAGTTTCGGTTTAGTTTAAAACGTAGTGACACTAAGAAACTACAACGACGTTGAATTTACAGATCACTTACAGGTATAAAAACAATATATCGACTCTGTATGTGATTGTGTGTTTGTGACGCCGAACGACGTAGGATGAATATATAAGATTTAACCCTAATTTTGTATTGATAGGAATAAAAGTTGTTTAATATGCTCAAATTTAGTGTAGAAATAACAATAAATCCATAATTTGAGTGTCATTGCGCTTTAATGGTTAATTCCAATCACAGAAAGAAATATTTTTTTAATGAAAACGAAACGTTTTTATATGAAATTCGGTGAAGTAATTAGTGTAAAGTGCCCTTGAATACTTGGATGAAAAATACCGAGAAAGTAATCAGTGTATTGGAAACCAGTGACAATAAAAAAAATTGGTGAAAAGTGCAGTTATAGTTCTTCCAAGCCCACCATGGAGCAGCCACAAGCGGCCAATGAGGCTTTCAACATACAAACATTAAAAAAGGAAGCCGGTCTGAAGTTTTGTCCAAGAATTCGGGGCCTGCTTCAAAAGCTATCGGATGAAGAGGATGACTTGGCTGACTCGGATGCGGTATCGGTGTATGAGATATGCAGAGAGTCCGAGGCCGAGTCCGCTCCATCTGAGTCTCCGCCCACCAGCCAATATAGCGACCGAATGGCGTAGGATATCCCATGTCCATTGCCAGCCCCAGAACCAGGGCAGAAGAGGTGTCTGAAGACACGTAAAAAACAATCATCAAGACACAAACCGCAGAAGGATTAAAAAAATCAAGATTTTCCTTAAGCAACGGAAAATCGACAACTATACTTAAGTCCCCAACGCCGAAAGGAAAGGCCTAATGGTAATTAAGGGAGTACACTATTCGCACACAGACGAAGAAACCCTAGAAGAATTTAAAAAAACGAGGGAATACCAGCTATCAAGGTATCTGCGTTCAAATCCTCGAAATCCGATGACGCCAAGTTCACGTGCCATGAGGTTGAAGTAGAAAAATCGATGTCCTTTAAAGAAGTATTGAGGAAGACAGGATATCTAGCTAGACCAGGATATCTACTGGGTACACCTGAAATCGAGGGACATAGTAAAATGCAGGAACTGCGAGCGATTTAGGCACATTGCACCCAACTGTGGGATACAATAGCTAGTTTTAGTTTAGTTTAAAATGTAGTTTAGTTTAAAACGTAGTGACACTAATACACTACAACGAGGTTGAATTTACAGATCATTTACAGCTAAAAAAAACCATATATCACCCCTTTGTATGTGATTTTGTAAATGAAAAACTATATATGTACGTATATTTAGCATATGCAAACATACACAGGAAATGCAACATTCATTATCAGAACGAAATTCAGTGTGTATAAAATTATGATTTTTACTAGCACCATGTCTGAGACTGGCGGTAAAGTTATATGAGCCACTTTGACAAATATGTATTCTCTTAGTCACTTTATGTGTTTGTGACGCCGAGCGACGTAGTATGAATATATAAGATTTAACAATAATTTTATATTGATACGAATAAAAGTTGATTAATATGCTCACATTTAGTGTAGAAAGAACAATAAATCCATAATTTGAGTGTCTTTGCGCTTTAAAGGATATTAATTCCATTTCCATCTACACTATTCGCACACAGACGAAAAAATCCTAGAAGAATTTAAAAAAAAAAACGAGGGAATACCAGCCATCAAGGTATCTGCGTTCAAATCCTCGAAATCCAAGGACGCCAAGTTCACCTGCCATGAGGTTGAAGTAGAAAAATCGATGCCCTTTAAAGAAGTCAGGATATCTAGCTAGACCAGGATATCTACTGGGTACACCTGAAATCAAAGGACATAGTAAAATGCAGGAACTGCCAGCGATTAAGGCACATTGCACCCAACTGTTCGATACAATAGCTAGTTTTAGTTTAGTTTAAAATTACTTTTATTTCAAATAAATGGTTAGCAATGATTAATTACATTAAGTCTAATTGGTTTGACCTATGGCCGTCTACCAGGTTGATAATAGAATTTCAAGCTTAATTTGATTATTAAAAATTATTTCGTTATATGTTTATTAATTTGTTATTAAAAATCCCCTTCTAGAACTCGTTTTCTGTATCGCAGTGCAGCTACGGTGTAGTTGTATCAAATGTCCCACCCTCTCTCTCCATTGAAAATTGCTTAATGCTTCTTCTTCTTTTAGAATATCTTTCGCAAACACCAAAACACAAAATGCCTTCAAAGGGAAGTATATGTCGGTAAGCGGAAAATCCTCTTTAAAAAGTATCTAAAGAACTTTTCAACGGAATCATGTGGTCTATTTATAATCCCTAACCTGTGCTGAGTATACACCCTTGTTTAACTCCCATTGAAGTCTCTCTTCTTTTACTCTCATATAGTGCTCTCAGGATACGAATAATTTTAGGTGATATACCATTTTTGTGCAATTTATAGAAAAGTGCTTCGCGGGGTATCGTGCCAAAACCGCCCGAAAATCGACAAAATAGGCAGACAATTTCTTGTGTTTTACAATGTTGTTTTAGAGAGAGAAAATTTGCATTACCTGTAAACAAATCTCTTCAGGAATTCATATTCTTTCCTCATACGACACAATACGCCGCACAGTGAATTGTTTTTAGCACATCTCTTTAATGTTTTATTTAAAGCATTTTTGAGTCTGCATAAGCTCATACTGAACCAGGTTTTTTGGAATAAGCAGATATTTTAATCGGAACATAGCTGGATAACTGGAAACTTAGTATAAACTGCGTTTAAACAAAAATTAAATCCAAAATTCTTTCAATTGAATTGCGAAATATTGAGTTGAAATTTGCCTGCCTAAAGTACGTTGCATTCATTGAGTCGATGACTTCAAATTCGAAATTTTCAGTAACATTAGAACCGAACATACATTTGTCTTCTTCAGAGAAAATCCACCATATATGAGCTTGATAAAATTCCATTATTAGACCCCGGGGCAATGTATGAGACAAAAACATAGATGTTTGACAAAGTAGAATTACTCGCATTAAAATACTCAATGCACACACATAATTAATCAATAACAGCTGATGAATCTGTTAATGCAATTTCTATACTCTTAAACAAAGAATGAACAGCCAGCAGTTTACTTCCACATCTGTCCTTACCAAGTTGAACAAAACATCGATCACGTCGATAGACATCAAAGTCTGAGGTGAAAATTTCTGCAGAACAAATGCCTTCATGCAAAAAGATGTCTGTTAAGGCGATCATAGCATGAGAGCAATCAGCAGCAGCGACGAAAACATCTTTGGTCTTAGTTCCCATTCCACCCACGCTAGATAAAACATCGGTATTATAGCGCACAGGAAGAGGCGGCGTTATGTTCGTCTTTCCATTCATTCGTTCATTCTGTCCATTCCTTTTTTTTGAAAAACCGAAAGACCCTCTCTAATATCCTTCGGCCAGAGTTCGGAATCGAGGAAGTTAGGCAACATATGCTCTGGTACACTATGTTTAAAATTGACGTATTTGAGCTTTCATCAACATCGACTTTGATCAGGGGTTCATCGACCTGTCAATCGATTTCCACTGCTGTTCTTGTTGTGTTTGATTCAATTTGCACAGCTGATACTGCAAGAGTAAACTTCTTACTAAAAACGGCCTGTTCTATGGATGAACAATTTGAGTTTTTGTTGTTAGCAACTATAGCACTAGGAGGCAAAAGTGCAGGACTTGGGTTATGCTGCTTAGCAGAATTTACACCTTGGGTACTGGCTATCAAAACGAAAGGGGATGCACGGGGCATAGGCCTTTTGTTCATAGCTTGAGAGCTAGTAATAACTTGCGATTTAGCACGATTGTAGTACATGCTTATGTAAAAACCGCCACCTGCACAAGAATGGAATACAAAAAATGATGTACATAACCAAGAGGGGAATCAATAGCCTGAGGCCACAGCAGGATCTAGAAACAATACTGGGAGTATGAATATCAGAACGGTGGTCTATGCGAATCAGTACAGTGCAGTTCGGTTGCTGAATTAAAAGAGATCAGTTGGAAAATTATAACACTTCAGTTCAGTTTGGGAATCGATACAGCGTGCTTAAAAGTGTAAATCAGTTCAGCCTGAAAGGCAGAAAGGAGTTTCTGAAAGTGTAATAAAGTACACGAAGTAAAACTGTGTTTGAAAATAAATTCGTGTACATCGTGAATAGTTAACTTTTGTGATTCACAATCCAGTGATCGAACCCCTTTTTGTGGCGTATATTTAGCATGTGTAAACATACACAGGAAATGCAACATTCATTATCAGAACGAAATTCAGTGTGTATAAAATTATGATTTTTACTAGCACCATGTCTGAGATTGGTTGTAAAGTTATATGAGCCACTTTGACAAATATGTATTCTCTTAGTCACTTTATGTGCTTGTGACGCCGAGCGTAGGATGAATATATAAGATTTAACAATAATTTTGTATTGATACGAATAAAAGTTGTTTAATATGCTCACATTTAGTGTAGAAATAACAATAAATTCCTAATTTGAGTGTCATTGCGCTTTAAAGGATGTTAATTCCATTCCAAACTACACTGTTCGCACACAGACGAAGAAATCCTAGAAGAATTTTAAAAACGAGGGAATACCAGCCATCAAGGTATCTGCGTTCAAATCCTCGAAATCCAAGGACGCAAAGTTCACCTGACATGAGGTTGAAGTAGAAAATTCCATGACCTTTAAAAAAGTATCGAGGAAGGCAGGATATCTAGCTAGACCAGGATATCTACTGGGTACACCTGAAATCAAAGGACATAGTAAAACGCACAAACTGACAGCGATTTAGGCACATTGCACCCAACTGTGGGATACAATAGCTAGTTTTAGTTTAGTTTAAAATGTAGTTTAGTTTAAAACGTAGTGACACTAATACACTACAACGAGGTTGAATTTACAGATCATTTACAGCTAAAAAAAACCATATATCACCCCTTTGTATGTGATTTTGTAAAAGAAAAACTCTATATGTACGTATATTTAGCATATGCAAACATACACAGGAAATGCAACATTCATTATTAGAACGAAATTCAGTGTGTATAAAATTATGATTTTGACTAGCACCATGTCTGAGACTGGCAGTAAAGACATATGTGCCACGTTGACAAATATGTATTCTCTTAGTCACTTTATGTGTTTGTAACGCTGAGCGACGTATGATGAATATATACGATTTAACCATAATTTTGTATTGATAGGAATAAAAGTTGATTAATATGTTCACATTTAGTGTAGAAATAACAATAAATCCATAGTTTGAGTGTCATTGCGCTTTAATGGAGGTTAATTCCAATTCCAATCACAGAAAGAAATATTTTTTTTAAAGAAAACGAAACGTTTTTAAGGGAAATTCAGTCAAGTATTTAGTGTAAATTGCCCTTTCATTCTTGGATGAAAAATACCGAGAAAGTAATCAGTGTATTGGAATTCAGTGACAATAAAAATAATTAGTGAAAAGTGCAGTTATAGTGCTTCCAAGCCCACCATGGAGCAACCACAAGCGGCCAATGAGGCCTTCAACATGATTGTAGGCTTCATACAAACATTAAAAAAGAGGCCGGTCTGAAGTTTTGTCCAAGAATTCAGGGCCTATCGGATGAAGAGGATGACTTGGCTGACTCGGATGCCGTATCGGTGTATGAGATATGCAGAGAGTCCGAGGCGGAGTCCGCTCCATCCGTGTCTCCGCCCACCAGCCAATATAGCGACCGAATGGCGTAGGATATCCCATGTAAATTGCCAGCCCCAGAACCAGGGCAGAAGAGGTGTCTGAAGACACGTAATAAACAATCATCAACACACAAACACAGAATGATTATACTTACACTGCACCGAACTGTAGGATACAATAGCTAGTTTCAGTTTAGTTTAAAATCTAGTTTAGTTTAACACTTAGTGGCACTAAGACACTACAACGGCTTTGAATTTACAGATCACTTACAGCTTTAAAAACAATATATCGACTGTATGTATGTGATTGTGCGTTTGTGACGCCGAACGACGTAGGATGAATATATAAGATTTAACCCTTATTTTGATTGATGGGAATAAAAGTTGTAATATATGCTCAAATATATGATATGCTCAAATTTTGTGTAGAAATAACAATAAATCCATAATTTGAGTGTAATTGCGCTTTGAGGGAGGTTAATTCCAATCACAGAAAGAAATATTTTTTTTTAATGAAAACGAAACGTTTTTATATGAAATTCCGTGAAGTAATTAGTGTAAATTGTCCTTTCATTCTTGGATGAAAAATAACGATAAAGTAATCAGTGGATTGGTAACCAGTGACAATAAAAATAATTAGTGAAAAGTGCAGTTATGGTGCTTCCAAGCCCACCATGGAGCAGCCACAAGCTACCATTGAGTCCGTCAACATACAAACATTAAAAAAGGAAGCCGGTTTGAAGTTTTGTCCGAGAATTCGGGGCCTGCTTCAAAAGCTATCGGATGAAGAGGATGACTTGGCTGACTCGGATGCCGTATCGGTGTATGAGATGTGCAGAGAGTCCGAGGCCGAGTCCGCTCCATCCGAGTCTCCGCCCACCAGCCAATATAGCGACCGAATGGCGTAGGATATCCCATGTCCATTGCCAGCCCCAGAACCAAGGCAGAAGAAGTGTCTGAAGACACGTAAAAAACAATCATCAACACACAACAATCATCAACACACAAACCGCAGAAGGATTAAAAAAATCAAGATTTTCCTTAAGCAGCGGAAAATCGACAACTATACTTAAGTCCCCAACGCCGAAAGGAAAAGCCTAATGGTAATTAAGGGATTACACTAATGGTAATTAAGGGAGTACACTATTCGCACACAGACGAAGAACCCCTAGAAGAATGTAAAAAAAACGCGGGAATACCAGCCATCAAGGTATCTGCGTTCAAATCCTCGAAATCCAAGGACGCCAAGTTCACCTGCCATTAGGTTGAAGTAGAACAATCGATGCCCTTTAAAGAAGTATCGAGGAGGACAGGATATCTAGTAGACCAGGATATCTACTGGGTACACCTAAAATCAAAGGACATAGTAAAATGAAGGAACTGCCAGCAATTTAGGCACATTGCACCGAACTGTAGGATACAATAGCTAGTTTCGGTTTAGTTTAAAACGTAGTGACACTAAGAAACTACAACGACGTTGAATTTACAGATCACTTACAGGTATAAAAACAATATATCGACTCTGTATGTGATTGTGTGTTTGTGACGCCGAACGACGTAGGATGAATATATAAGATTTAACCCTAATTTTGTATTGATAGGAATAAAAGTTGTTTAATATGCTCAAATTTAGTGTAGAAATAACAATAAATCCATAATTTGAGTGTCATTGCGCTTTAATGGTTAATTCCAATCACAGAAAGAAATATTTTTTTAATGAAAACGAAACGTTTTTATATGAAATTCGGTGAAGTAATTAGTGTAAAGTGCCCTTGAATACTTGGATGAAAAATACCGAGAAAGTAATCAGTGTATTGGAAACCAGTGACAATAAAAAAAATTGGTGAAAAGTGCAGTTATAGTTCTTCCAAGCCCACCATGGAGCAGCCACAAGCGGCCAATGAGGCTTTCAACATACAAACATTAAAAAAGGAAGCCGGTCTGAAGTTTTGTCCAAGAATTCGGGGCCTGCTTCAAAAGCTATCGGATGAAGAGGATGACTTGGCTGACTCGGATGCGGTATCGGTGTATGAGATATGCAGAGAGTCCGAGGCCGAGTCCGCTCCATCTGAGTCTCCGCCCACCAGCCAATATAGCGACCGAATGGCGTAGGATATCCCATGTCCATTGCCAGCCCCAGAACCAGGGCAGAAGAGGTGTCTGAAGACACGTAAAAAACAATCATCAAGACACAAACCGCAGAAGGATTAAAAAAATCAAGATTTTCCTTAAGCAACGGAAAATCGACAACTATACTTAAGTCCCCAACGCCGAAAGGAAAGGCCTAATGGTAATTAAGGGAGTACACTATTCGCACACAGACGAAGAAACCCTAGAAGAATTTAAAAAAACGAGGGAATACCAGCTATCAAGGTATCTGCGTTCAAATCCTCGAAATCCGATGACGCCAAGTTCACGTGCCATGAGGTTGAAGTAGAAAAATCGATGTCCTTTAAAGAAGTATTGAGGAAGACAGGATATCTAGCTAGACCAGGATATCTACTGGGTACACCTGAAATCGAGGGACATAGTAAAATGCAGGAACTGCGAGCGATTTAGGCACATTGCACCCAACTGTGGGATACAATAGCTAGTTTTAGTTTAGTTTAAAATGTAGTTTAGTTTAAAACGTAGTGACACTAATACACTACAACGAGGTTGAATTTACAGATCATTTACAGCTAAAAAAAACCATATATCACCCCTTTGTATGTGATTTTGTAAATGAAAAACTATATATGTACGTATATTTAGCATATGCAAACATACACAGGAAATGCAACATTCATTATTAGAACGAAATTCAGTGTGTATAAAATTATGATTTTTACTAGCACCATGTCTGAGACTGGCGGTAAAGACATATGTGCCACGTTGACAAATATGTAATCCCTTAGTCACTTTATGTGTTTGTGACGCCGAGCGACGTAGTATGAATATATAAGATTTAACAATAATTTTATATTGATACGAATAAAAGTTGATTAAAATGCTCACATTTAGTGTAGAAAGAACAATTAATCCATAACTTGAGTGTCTTTGCGCTTTAAAGGATGTTAATTCCATTCCAAACTACACTGTTCGCACACAGACGAAGAAATCCTAGAAGAATTTTAAAAACGAGGGAATACCAGCCATCAAGGTATCTGCGTTCAAATCCTCGAAATCCAAGGACGCAAAGTTCACCTGACATGAGGTTGAAGTAGAAAATTCCATGACCTTTAAAAAAGTATCGAGGAAGGCAGGATATCTAGCTAGACCAGGATATCTACTGGGTACACCTGAAATCAAAGGACATAGTAAAACGCACAAACTGACAGCGATTTAGGCACATTGCACCCAACTGTGGGATACAATAGCTAGTTTTAGTTTAGTTTAAAATGTAGTTTAGTTTAAAACGTAGTGACACTAATACACTACAACGAGGTTGAATTTACAGATCATTTACAGCTAAAAAAACCATATATCACCACTTTGTATGTGATTTTGTAAAAGAAAGACTACATATGTACGTATATTTAGCATGTGCAAACATACACAGGTAATGCAACATTCATTATTAGAACGAAATTCTGTGTGTATAAAATTATGATTTTTACTAGCACCATGTCTGAGACTGGCGGTAAAGACATATGTGCCACGTTGACAAATATGTAATCCCTTAGTCACTTTATGTGTTTGTGACGCCGAGCGACGTAGGACGAATATATAAGATTTAACAATAATTTTATATTGATACGAATAAAAGTTGATTAATATGCTCACATTTAGTGTAGAAAGAACAATTAATCCATAACTTGAGTGTCTTTGCGCTTTAAAGGATGTTAATTCCATTCCAAACTACACTGTTCGCACACAGACGAAGAAATCCTAGAAGAATTTTAAAAACGAGGGAATACCAGCCATCAAGGTATCTGCGTTCAAATCCTCGAAATCCAAGGACGCAAAGTTCACCTGACATGAGGTTGAAGTAGAAAATTCCATGACCTTTAAAAAAGTATCGAGGAAGGCAGGATATCTAGCTAGACCAGGATATCTACTGGGTACACCTGAAATCAAAGGACATAGTAAAACGCACAAACTGACAGCGATTTAGGCACATTGCACCCAACTGTGGGATACAATAGCTAGTTTTAGTTTAGTTTAAAATGTAGTTTAGTTTAAAACGTAGTGACACTAATACACTACAACGAGGTTGAATTTACAGATCATTTACAGCTAAAAAAAAACCATATATCACCCCTTTGTATGTGATTTTGTAAAAGAAAAACTCTATATGTACGTATATTTAGCATATGCAAACATACACAGGAAATGCAACATTCATTATTAGAACGAAATTCAGTGTGTATAAAATTATGATTTTGACTAGCACCATGTCTGAGACTGGCAGTAAAGACATATGTGCCACGTTGACAAATATGTATTCTCTTAGTCACTTTATGTGTTTGTAACGCTGAGCGACGTATGATGAATATATACGATTTAACCATAATTTTGTATTGATAGGAATAAAAGTTGATTAATATGTTCACATTTAGTGTAGAAATAACAATAAATCCATAGTTTGAGTGTCATTGCGCTTTAATGGAGGTTAATTCCAATTCCAATCACAGAAAGAAATATTTTTTTTAAAGAAAACGAAACGTTTTTAAGAGAAATTCAGTCAAGTATTTAGTGTAAATTGCCCTTTCATTCTTGGATGAAAAATACCGAGAAAGTAATCAGTGTATTGGAATTCAGTGACAATAAAAATAATTAGTGAAAAGTGCAGTTATAGTGCTTCCAAGCCCACCATGGAGCAACCACAAGCGGCCAATGAGGCCTTCAACATGATTGTAGGCTTCATACAAACATTAAAAAAGAGGCCGGTCTGAAGTTTTGTCCAAGAATTCAGGGCCTATCGGATGAAGAGGATGACTTGGCTGACTCGGATGCCGTATCGGTGTATGAGATATGCAGAGAGTCCGAGGCGGAGTCCGCTCCATCCGTGTCTCCGCCCACCAGCCAATATAGCGACCGAATGGCGTAGGATATCCCATGTAAATTGCCAGCCCCAGAACCAGGGCGGAAGAGGTGTCTGAAGACACGTAATAAACAATCATCAACACACAAACACAGAATGATTATACTTACACTGCACCGAACTGTAGGATACAATAGCTAGTTTCAGTTTAGTTTAAAATCTAGTTTAGTTTAACACTTAGTGGCACTAAGACACTACAACGGCTTTGAATTTACAGATCACTTACAGCTTTAAAAACAATATATCGACTGTATGTATGTGATTGTGCGTTTGTGACGCCGAACGACGTAGGATGAATATATAAGATTTAACCCTTATTTTGATTGATGGGAATAAAAGTTGTAATATATGCTCAAATATATGATATGCTCAAATTTTGTGTAGAAATAACAATAAATCCATAATTTGAGTGTAATTGCGCTTTGAGGGAGGTTAATTCCAATCACAGAAAGAAATATTTTTTTTTAATGAAAACGAAACGTTTTTATATGAAATTCCGTGAAGTAATTAGTGTAAATTGTCCTTTCATTCTTGGATGAAAAATAACGATAAAGTAATCAGTGGATTGGTAACCAGTGACAATAAAAATAATTAGTGAAAAGTGCAGTTATGGTGCTTCCAAGCCCACCATGGAGCAGCCACAAGCTACCATTGAGTCCGTCAACATACAAACATTAAAAAAGGAAGCCGGTCTGAAGTTTTGTCCGAGAATTCGGGGCCTGCTTCAAAAGCTATCGGATGAAGAGGATGACTTGGCTGACTCGGATGCCGTATCGGTGTATGAGATGTGCAGAGAGTCCGAGGCCGAGTCCGCTCCATCCGAGTCTCCGCCCACCAGCCAATATAGCGACCGAATGGCGTAGGATATCCCATGTCCATTGCCAGCCCCAGAACCAAGGCAGAAGAAGTGTCTGAAGACACGTAAAAAACAATCATCAACACACAACAATCATCAACACACAAACCGCAGAAGGATTAAAAAAATCAAGATTTTCCTTAAGCAACGGAAAATCGACAACTATACTTAAGTCCCCAACGCCGAAAGGAAAAGCCTAATGGTAATTAAGGGAGTACACTATTCGCACACAGACGAAGAACCCCTAGAAGAATGTAAAAAAAACGCGGGAATACCAGCCATCAAGGTATCTGCGTTCAAATCCTCGAAATCCAAGGACGCCAAGTTCACCTGCCATTAGGTTGAAGTAGAAAAATCGATGCCCTTTAAAGAAGTATCGAGGAGGACAGGATATCTAGTAGACCAGGATATCTACTGGGTACACCTAAAATCAAAGGACATAGTAAAATGAAGGAACTGCCAGCAATTTAGGCACATTGCACCGAACTGTAGGATACAATAGGTAGTTTCGGTTTAGTTTAAAACGTAGTGACACTAAGAAACTACAACGACGTTGAATTTACAGATCACTTACAGGTATAAAAACAATATATCGACTCTGTATGTGATTGTGTGTTTGTGACGCCGAACGACGTAGGATGAATATATAAGATTTAACCCTAATTTTGTATTGATAGGAATAAAAGTTGTTTAATATGCTCAAATTTAGTGTAGAAATAACAATAAATCCATAATTTGAGTGTCATTGCGCTTTGATGGAGGTTAATTTCAATCACAGAGAGAAATATTTTTTTAATGAAAACGAAACGTTTTTATATGAAATTCGGTGAAGTAATTAGTGTAAAGTGCCCTTGAATACTTGGATGAAAAATACCGAGAAAGTAATCAGTGTATTGGAAACCAGTGACAATAAAAAAAATTGGTGAAAAGTGCAGTTATAGTTCCTCCAAGCCCACCATGGAGCAGCCACAAGCGGCCAATGAGGCTTTCAACATACAAACATTAAAAAAGGAAGCCGGTCTGAAGTTTTGTCCAAGAATTCGGGGCCTGCTTCAAAAGCTATCGGATGAAGAGGATGACTTGGCTGACTCGGATGCCGTATCGGTGTATGCGATATGCAGAGAGGCCGAGTCCGCTCCATCCGAGTCTCCGCCCACCAGCCAATATAGCGACCGAATGGCGTAGGATATCCCATGTCCATTGCCAGCCCCAGAACCCGGGCAGAAGAGATGTCTGAAGACACGTAAAAAACAATCATCAACACACACACCGCAGAAGGATTAAAAAAAATCATGATTTTCCTTAAGCAACGGAAAATCGAACCTAATACTTAAGTCCCCAACGCCGAAAGGAAAAACCTAATGGTAATTAAGGGAGTACACTATTCGCACACAGACGAAGAAACCCTGAACGACGTAGGATGAATATATAAGATTTAACCCTAATTTTGTATTGATAGGAATAAAAGTTGTTTAATATGCTCAAATTTAGTGTAGAAATAACAATAAACCCGTAATTTGAGTGTCATTGCGCTTTAATTTAGGTTAATTTCAATTACAGAAAGAAATATTTTTTTTAAGGAAAACGAAACGTTTTTGTATGATGTTCGGTGAAGTAATTAATGTAAATTGCCCTTTCATTGTTAGATGAAAAATACCGAGAAAGTAATCAGTGCATTGGAAACCAGTGACAATAAAAATAATTGGTGAAAAGTGCAGTTATATTGCTTCCAAGCCCACCATAGAGCAGCCACAAGCTACCATTGAGGCCTTCAACATACAAACATTAAAAAAGGAAGCCGGTCTGAAGTGTTGTCCAAGAATTCGGAGCCTGGTTCAAAAGCTATCGGATGAAGAGGATGACTTGGCTGACTCGGATGCCGTATCTGTGTATGAGATATGCAGAGATTCCGAGACCGAGTCCGCTCCATCCGAGTCTCCGCCCACCAGCCAATATAGCGACCGAATGGCGTAGGATATCCCATGTCCATTGCCAGCCCCAGAACCAGGGCAGAAGAGGTGTCTGAAGACACGTAAAAAACAATCATCAACACACAATAATCATCAACACACAAACCGGAGAAGGATTAAAAAAATCAAATCACACTAAGACACTTCAACGACGTTGAATTTACAGATCACTTACAGCTATAAAAACAATATATCGACTCTGTATGTGATTGTGTGTTTGTGACGCCGAACGACGTAGGATCAATATATAAGATTTAACCCTAATTTTTGGATTGATAGGAACAAAAGTTGTTTAATATGCTCAAATTTAGTGTAGAAATAACAATAAATCCATAATTTGAGTGTCATTGCGCTTTGATGGAGGTTAATTTCAATCACAGAGAGAAATATTTTTTTTGATGAAAACGAAAAATTTTTATATGAAGTTCGGTGAAGTAATTAATGTAAATTGCCCTTTCATTGTTAGATGAAAAATACCGAGAAAGTAACCAGTGCATTTTAAACCAGTGACAATAAAAATAATTAGTGAAAAGTGCAGTTATAGTTCTTCCAAGCCCACAATGGAGCAGCCACAAGCGGCCAATGAGGCTTTCAACATACAAACATTAAAAAAGGAGGCCGGTCTGAAGGTTTGTCCAAGAATTCGGGGCCTGCTTCAAAAGCTATCCGATGAAGAGGATGTCTTGGCTGACTCGGATGCCGTATCGGTGAGATGAAATGAGATATGCAGAGAGTCCGAGGCCGAGTCCGCTCCATCCGAGTCTCCGCCCACCAGCCAATATAGCGACCGAATGGCGTAGGATATCCCATGTCCATTGCCAGCCCCAGAACCCGGGCAGAAGAGGTGTCTGAAGACACGTAAAAAACAATCATCAACACACAAGAATCATCAACACACAAACCGCAAAAGGATTAAAAAATCAAGATTTTCCTTAAGCATCTGGTACACAAAGTTTAAGATCGGCGTATTTGAAAGAGCTTTCATCAACATCGACTTTGATCAGTTTGTGGCACTCTAGATTCTGTGGATCAATGTTAAAGTTAGATGAGACATAATCCACAATTGAGCCACTTTGACAAATATGTATTCATTTAGTCACATTATGTGCTTGTGACGCCGAGCGACGTAGGATGAATATATAAGATTTAACCCTAATTTTGTATTGATAGGAATAAAAGTTGATTAATATGCTCACATTTAGTGTAGAAATAACAATAAATCCATAATTTGAGTGTTATTGCGCTTTAATGGAGGTTAATTCCAATCACAGAAAGAAATATTTCTGAAGATATCTCTATTCGCACACAGACGAAGAAATCCTAGAAGAATTTAAAAAAAAACGAGGCAATACCAGCCATCAAGGTATGTGCGTTCAAATCCTCGAAATCCAAGGACGCCAAGTTCACCTGCCATGAGGTTGAAGAAAAATCGATGCCCTTTAAAGAAGTATCGAGGAAGACAGGATATCTAGCTAGACCAGGATATCTACTGGGTAAACCTGGAATCAAAGGACATAGTAAAATACAGGAACTGATAGCGATTTAGGCACATTGCACCCAACTGTGGGATACAATAGCTAGTTTTAGTTTAGTTTAAAAATACTTTTATTTCAAATAAATGGTAAGCAATGGTTAATTACATTAAGTCTAATTGGTTTGGGCTATGGCCGTCTACCAGGTTAATAATAGAATTTCAAGCTTAATTTGATTATTAAAAATTACTTTGTTATATGTTTATTAATTTGTTATTAAAAATCCCCTTCTAAAACTCGTTTTCTGTATCGCAGTACAGCTACGGTGTAGTTGTATTAAATGTCCCACCCTCTCTCCATTCAAAATTGCTTAACGCCAATGAGGCTTTCAACATACAAACATTAAAAAAGGAGGCCGGTCTGAAGGTTTGTCCAAGAATTCGGGGCCTGCTTCAAAAGCTATCCGATGAAGAGGATGTCTTGGCTGACTCGGATGCCGTATCGGTGAGATGAAATGAGATATGCAGAGAGTCCGAGGCCGAGTCCGCTCCATCCGAGTCTCCGCCCACCAGCCAATATAGCGACCGAATGGCGTAGGATATCCCATGTCCATTGCCAGCCCCAGAACCCGGGCAGAAGAGGTGTCTGAAGACACCTAAAAAACAATCATCAACACACAAGAATCATCAACACACAAACCGCAAAAGGATTAAAAAATCAAGATTTTCCTTAAGCATCTGGTACACAAAGTTTAAGATCGGCGTATTTGAAAGAGCTTTCATCAACATCGACTTTGATCAGTTTGTGGCACTCTAGATTCTGTGGATCAATGTTAAAGTTAGATGAGACATAATCCACAATTGAGCCACTTTGACAAATATGTATTCATTTAGTCACTTTATGTGCTTGTGACGCCGAGCGACGTAGGATGAATATATAAGATTTAACCCTAATTTTGTATTGATAGGAATAAAAGTTGATTAATATGCTCACATTTAGTGTAGAAATAACAATAAATCCATAATTTGAGTGTTATTGCGCTTTAATGGAGGTTAATTCCAATCACAGAAAGAAATATTTCTGAAGATATCTCTATTCGCACACAGACGAAGAAATCCTAGAAGAATTTAAAAAAAACGAGGCAATACCAGCCATCAAGGTATGTGCGTTCAAATCCTCGAAATCCAAGGACGCCAAGTTCACCTGCCATGAGGTTGAAGAAAAATCGATGCCCTTTAAAGAAGTATCGAGGAAGACAGGATATCTAGCTAGACCAGGATATCTACTGGGTAAACCTGGAATCAAAGGACATAGTAAAATACAGGAACTGATAGCGATTTAGGCACATTGCACCCAACTGTGGGATACAATAGCTAGTTTTAGTTTAGTTTAAAAATACTTTTATTTCAAATAAATGGTAAGCAATGGTTAATTACATTAAGTCTAATTGGTTTGGGCTATGGCCGTCTACCAGGTTAATAATAGAATTTCAAGCTTAATTTGATTATTAAAAATTACTTTGTTATATGTTTATTAATTTGTTATTAAAAATCCCCTTCTAAAACTCGTTTTCTGTATCGCAGTACAGCTACGGTGTAGTTGTATTAAATGTCCCACCCTCTCTCCATTCAAAATTGCTTAACGCTTCTTCTTCTTTTAGAATATCTTTCGCAAACACCAAAACACGAAATGCCTTCAAAGGGGAGTATTTGTCGGTAAGCGGACCATCCTCTTTAAAAAGTATCTAAAGAACTTTTCAACGGAATCGTGTGGGCTATATTCCCAAACCTGCGCTGAGTATACACCCTTGTTTAATTCCCATTGAAGTCTCATATTCTTTTACTCTCATATAGTGCTCTGAGGATACGAATAATTTTAGTTGATATACCATTTTTGTGCAATTTATAGAAGAGTGCTTCGCGGGGTCAAAAGCATGTCAATGCCGCCCGACAATCGACAAAAAAATATAATTTCTTGCCGCCTCTGTCCATTTCGTGTTTTGAGAGAAACCGAAAAGCTCTCTCTAATACCCTTCGGCCAGAGTTCGGGATCGAGGAAATTGGGCAACATATGCTCTGGTACACAAATTTTAAAATCGACTTATTTGAAAGAGCATCAACATCGACTTTGATCAGTTTGTGGCACTCTAGATTCTGTGAATCAATGTTAAAGTTAGATGAGAATTAATCCACAATTGAGCAGCAGGTTTGAAGAGATATGAAGCCACTTTGGTCGGCTACCAATACAGCGTGTTTAAAATTGTTAATCAGTTCAGCCTGAAAGGCAGCACAGAGTTTCTAAGTAAAATAATAATGATTCTGAAATTGTAATAAAGTACAAGAAGTGAAACAGTGTTTGAAAATAAATTCGTGTATATCGTGAATAGTGAACTTTTGTGTTTCATTCGTCACAATCCAGTGATCGAACCCCTTTTAGTGGCCAATTTGATTAATTTTACGTAGACTCGTTTCTGTATTCTCTTAGTCACTTTATGTGTTTGTGACGCCGAGCGACGTAGGATGAATATATAAGATTTAACCCTAATTTTGTATTGATAGGAATAAAAGGTGATTAATATGCTCACATTTAGTGTAGAAATAACAATAAACCCATAATTTGAGTGCCTTTGTGCTTTAATGAAGGTTAATTATAGTCACATAAAGAAATATTTTTTTAATGAAAACGAAACGTTTTTAAATGATGTTCAGTGAAGTAATTAGTGTAAATTGCCCTTTCATTCTCGGATGAAAAATACCGAGAAAGTAATCAGTATATTGGAAACCAGTGACAACAAAAATAATTAGTGAAAAGTGCAGTTATAGTGCTTCCAAGCCCACTATGGAGCATATTTGTTATTAAAAATCCCCTTCTAAAACTCGTTTTCTGTATCGCAGTGCAGCTACGGTGTTTTTGTATCAAATGTCCCACCCTCTCTCTCGATTCAAAATGCTTAATGCTTCTTCTTCTTTTAGAATATCTTTCGCAAACACCAAAACACAAAATGCCTTTAAAGGGGAGTATTTGTCGTTAAGCGGAAATCCTCTTTAAAAAAGTATCTTAAGAATTTTTCAACGGAATCATGTGGTATATTTATAATCCCTAACCTGTGCTGAGTATACACCCTTGTTTAACTCCCATTGAAGTCTCTCTTCTTTTACTCTCATATAGTGCTCTCAGGATACGAATAATTTTAGGTGATATACCATTTTTGTGCAATTTATAGAAAAGTGCTTCGCGGGGTATCGTGTCAAAAGCCGCCCGAAAATCGACAAAATAGGCATACAATTTCTTGTGTTTTACAATGTTGTTTTATACGCATTAGCAACATTGGTGAGTCCAAATGTTGGGTCTATTGTGGAGTAACCCTTTCTAAAGCCAGCTTGGAATTCTGTAATCATACTGTTTTCCTCTACCCAATCACTAATCCGTTTGTATATTAAAGCTGCGAACAAGTTGGTCGAAGTGTTTAAAAACGAAATATCCGTATAGTTTGCTGGATCTTTATAGTCGCATTTTTTAAGTAATGGGAATATTATAGATTTTTTGAAACTATCAGGAACCTGAGCAGTGTCGAAAATCCGTAAGCAAGGACTTTATTTTGCTTGGAATTTTTTATAACTTCCTTAACATTTTCAAGTGAGAAAGGTGCACAAGTTTGTCATCAATAAGCATAGGAGAAAATAGGGGTGACGTTAGGAAACCTACTAAAGTGTGTGTTTTAGGAGCGGATCTTTCAATGTTAGTGCGTCCATTTATATATTTCACGACTTTCCAAAATTCAGTTGAAGATCTTGTGTTATTTATCAAAGATATGTTTTCATTATCAAATGTGGTTTTTTTCTCAAAGCAAATTCGTTTAAACTCCCTGCTGGCTTCTCTGTAGAGTTCTTTAAAGTTAGTCGAGTTGTATGATCTTAATAGCTTTAAAACATTTATTTCTGGCTTTCAAGCATTCTGAGTCACACCACTTTTGTTTATACACAGTCTTACATTTTGCGTTTTTGCTCGGTGGTACAGCTTCCTTAATAATGTCTGTTCAGTTTTTGATATCAGCTGGTTTATTTTGGGCTTTCCGTTCTTCAATTATCACATTCAAGTTGTGTTGATAACTATCGACTATTCGATCTTTCCAGATCAACTTCGGGAAAAGACTTAATTGTTTTAAGCCTACATTGTTTACACTTACAATTACAGATATAAAAAATTTCCGTTCCAACTTGGAAGTCATCCAAAATATTACTCCATTTACCTGCTATAAAACAGTAATCAATAACTGAACACGATGATCCCCGAATAACCGTGAATAGGCTTTCGGAGTCTCCTGCACAGCTACCATTCAGAACACGACAGTCATACGCATGGCAATTTGCAGTATTTTGATTATTGACTGTCACAGACTGAATCCTTCGATTTGCGAACTTTATTTAGGTACGCGCCATCATATCCAGTTACGAAATTATTTTGAGAGAACCCTATCCGATCATTAAAATCACCGACAAGCCTTATATCATTCGTATTCAAGAATTGAAGTGAATCAGACAGTCTGTCAAAATCTCTTTGCCAGTGATTCCAGTTTAAATATATTGGTAACAAAACCACATCAGTCGCTGGTATTGATAACTCAGGCCTGCAATTCACCCAATCTTTCAAAACTATTAGATATATCATCCAGGTTGTCGCGATATGCATAAAATGTTCTTCCACTTCCTTTTCCAAATGTTGATATTATCACTGCAGATGCTCAGTTGAGTTTATACTTCAAAAATATGTTTTTAAATCTAGTTTCACCAAACTCTAAAAGATGTGTTTCAAATAAACAAATATATCAAACTTTTGAACATAATTAAAAAAATCACAGTATTAATTTTTACATTTTTAATTACTTTTTACTGATTAGTACTACAATTAAAAATTAATTTTTTAAAACTACTGATAATAGTAATAACAACTCACATAAATAATAATGCACAGAAGAAACAAAATATAACATACAATCCTAATTTAATTTAGAGTAAATACTAAGTCCTTCTTACATACAGTTCGTTTAGTTCATTTATAAATTTATTTGGATATACTTCTATCCAGATTACTATTATAATCTGGAATATTTGAATTCCACTACATCTTTCTAAGAGCAAACCTAGTAAATCTCTTTTGTATTCCCTCAATACGAATAGTGCTATTGTTATATTAAGGATTCCATATTACACAACAGTATTCTTATATAGAGCGAATTAGAGAAACTTACACCAACTTCAGAGTATAAGGATCTTGAAAATCTTTTGAATTTCGAAACAAAAATCTCAGCATGGAGTTAGCCTTTGAAATAATATTGTCTATGTGCATAGAAAAAGTCAGTTGAATGTCGAATATAACCCCTAAGTCTTTATGCGAATATACTCTTGTGAATATTCTAAAATGTCATAACTAAGCATTTACGAATATCCATTCAAATCGCACCAATTCTTTACAGATGAGATATCATTTAGTAACTCCATTGCATCCGTCAATGATCGCACTGATTTATAGATTTTTAAATCGTCAGCGTATAAACGGCAGTTAGAATGGAAAACATAATAAGGCAAATCGTTACTAAAAAGAAGAAACAGAATACTGCCGAGGTGACTACCTTGTGGTACCCCAGAGAAATTGAAAATTACCTGTGACAGATCATTACCTACTTTTACAAACTGTGTACGATTTATCCATTTCAAGATTTTAGAATGAAAGCCAATCATCTCTAACTTCTTTATGAGCACGTTATGTTGAACCCGGTCAAATGCTTTCGAGAAGTCAGTATATATATGTAGTCAACTTGAAATCTGGCTTCCATGGAACTTAGGCAAAAGTTTGTAAAAACAACCAAATTGATCCAAGTTGATCTTCCACTCACAAAGCCATGTTGAAATTGTGATATCGAATTTCAACAAACAAAATTTTTGTAGCAATAGAATAATTTCGGGATTAATTGAGTTGAGCTATTGGTCTGTAGTTGACAACAGAACTTTTAGGTCCAGATTTGTGAATTGATGAAAGTATACTTCCAGCAATCCAAAAATTGGTCACGAGCCAGTGACATATTAAAAATGATAGTCAAGGGATTGAATAATCCATCCTTACACAATTAAAAAAAAAAAAAAAAAAACGTGGAAAGATTATCAGGCGCTGGGCTTGAACTAGTATCCAGAGAGGACAGCTCGGAAATAATATCAGCATTTGTCAATTCTAATTGCCCTATGCCTGTGATTGTATTTGTTCGAAGTTCTGATCTGCAACTTATCCCTAAGTCAACAAAGTTTGATTGGAAATGTAATGCAATCATATCGCATGTAACCTTACCTTCATCAGTAGATGTATTATTGTAGAACATGTTCGATGAAATTCCAACAGAATTACGTTTAGCATTGATAAACGTCCAAAAGGCTTCGAGTTCTGTTCGGTATTTGACTCGAGAGAAAATTTGCATTACCTGGTTAACTGGAAACTTAGTAAAAACTGCGTTTAAACTTAGGAAAGCAAAAGTTTTATCTCATCAACAAAAATTAAATCCAAAATTTTTTCAATTGAATTGCGAAATATTGAATTGAAATTTGCCTGCCTAAAGTACGTTGCATTCATTGAGTCGATGACTTCAAATTCGAAATTTTGAGTACCATTAGAAGCGAACATACATTTGTCTTCTTCAGAGAAAATCCACCATATATGAGCTTGATAAAATTCCATTATTAGACCCCGGGGTAATGTATGAGACAAAAACATAGATGTTTGACAAAGTAGGCTTCGCATTAAAATACTCAGTGCAAACACATAATTAATTAATAACAGCTGATGAATCTGTTAATGCAATTTCTATACTCTTAAACAAAGAATGAACAGCCAGCAGTTTACTTCCACCTCTGTCCTTATCAAGATGAACATAACATCGATCACGTCGATAGACATCAAAGTCTGAGGTGAAAAGTTCTGCAGAACAAATGCCTTCATGCAAAAAGATGTCAGTTAAGGCGATCATAGCATAAGAGCAATCAGCAGCAGCGACGAAAACATCATTGGTCTTAGTTCCCATTCTCATTATGTTCGTCTTTCCATTCATTCGTTCATTCTGTCCATTCCGTTTTTTAGAGAAACCGAAAGGCCCTCTCTAATATCCTTCGGCCAGAGTTCGGAATCGAGGAAGTCAGGCAACATATGCTCTGGTACACAAAGTTTAAAATCGACTTATATGAAAGAGCTTTCATCAACATCGACTTTGATCAGTTTGTGGCACTCTAGATTCTGCGGATCAATGTTAAAATTAGATGAGACATAATCCACAATTGAGCAGCAGGCTTGAAGAGATATGAAGCCACTTTGGTCGGCTAACAATCTCGAGTTCCACAGCGACGTTGGGATTGTTGTTGGTTCCAATGGCGGTTCGAATGTGAGCAACTGTTTGTCATATGGAAGTATCGGGCAGGGGTTCATCGACCTGTCAATCGATTTCCACTACTGTTCTTGTTGTGATTGATTTAATTTGCACAGCTGATACCGCAAGAGTAAACTTCTTACTAAAAACGGCCTGTTCCATGGATGAACAATTTGAGTTTTTGCTGTCAGCAACTATAGCACTAGGAGGCAAAAGTGTAGGACTTAGGTTATGCTGCTTAGCAGAATTTACACCTTGGGTACTGCCTTTCAAAATGAAAGGGGATGCGCGGGGCATAGGCCCTTTGTTCATAGCTTGAGAGCGAGTAATAACTTGCGATTTAGCACGATTCTAGTACATGCTTATGCAAAAACCGCCACCTATACATGAATGGAATACAAAAAATGATGTACATAACCAAGAGGGGAATCAATAGCCTGAGGCCACAGCAGGATCTAGAAACAATACTGGGAGTATGAATATCAGAACTGTGGTCTATGCGAATCAGTACAGTGCAGTTCAGTTGCTGAATTAATAGAGATCAGTTGGAAAATTATAACAATTCATTTCAGTTTGGGAATTTATACAGCGTGCTTAAAAGTGTTAATCAGTTCAGCCTGAAAGGCAGAAAGGAGTTTTTAAGTAAAGTAATAGTGATTCTGAAAGTGTAATAAAGTACACGAAGTAAAACTGTGTTTGAAAATAATACACGAATTTATTTTCGTGAATAGTTAACTTTTTTGATTCACAATCCAGTGATCGAACCCCTTTTTGTGGCGTATATTTAGCATGTGTAAACATACACAGGAAATGCAACATTCATTATCAGAACGAAATTCAGTGTGTATAAAATTATGATTTGTATTAGCACCATGTCTGAGACTGGCTGTAAAGTTATATGAACCACTTTGACAAATATGTATTCTCTTAGTCACTTTATGTGTTTGTGACGCCGAGCGACGTAGTATGAATATATAAGATTTAACAATAATTTTATATTGATACGAATAAAAGTTGATTAATATGCTCACATTTAGTGTAGAAAGAACAATAAATCCATAATTTGAGTGTCTTTGCGCTTTAAAGGATATTAATTCCATTTCCATCTACACTATTCGCACACAGACGAAAAAATCCTAGAAGAATTAAAAAAAAAAAAACGAGGGAATACCAACCATCAAGGTATCTGCGTTCAAATCCTCGAAATCCAAGGACGCCAAGTTCACCTGCCATGAGGTTGAAGTAGAAAAATCGATGCCCTTTAAAGAAGTCAGGATATCTAGCTAGACCAGGATATCTACTGGGTACACCTGAAATCAGAGGACATAGTAAAATGCAGGAACTGCCAGCGATTTACACATTGCACCCAATTGTGGGATACAATAGCTAGTTTTAGTTTAGTTTAAAATGACTTTTATTTCAAATAAATGGTTAGCAATGATTAATTACATTAAGTCTAATTGGTTTGGGCTATGGCCGTCTACCAGGTTAATAATAGAATTTCAAGCTTAATTTGATTATTAAAAATTATTTTGTTATATGTTTATTAATTTGTTATTAAAAATCCCCTTCTAGAACTCGTTTTCTGTATCGCAGTGCAGCTACGGTGTAGTTGTATCAAATGTCATACCCTCTCTCTCCATTGAAAATTGCTTAATGCTTCTTCTTCTTTTAGAATATCTTTCGTAAACACCAAAACACGAAATGCCTTCAAAGCTGAGTATTTGTCGGTAAGCGGAACATCCTCTTTAAAAAGTATCTAAAGAACTTTTCAACGGAATCATGTGGGCTATAATCCCAAACCTGCGCTGAGTATACACCCTTGTTTAACTCCCATTGAAGTCTCATATTCTTTTACTCTCATACAGTGCTCTGATGATACGAATAATTTCAGGTGATATACCATTTTTGTGAAATTTATAGAAAAGTGCTTCGCGGGGTATCGCGCCAAAACCGCCCGAAAATCGACAAAATAGGCATACAATTTCTTGTGTTTTACAATGTTGTTTTAGAGGGAGAAAATTTGCATTACCTGTAAACAAATCTCTTCAGGAATTCATATTCTTTCCTCATACGACACAATACGCCGCACAGTTGTTTTTAGCACATCTCTTTAATGTTTTATTTAAAGCATTTTTGAGTCTGCATAAGCTCATACTGAACCAGGTTTTTTGGAATAAGCAGATATTTTAATCGGAACATAGCTGGATAACTGGAAACTTAGTATAAACTGCATTTAAACAAAAATTAAATCCAAAATTCTTTGAATTGAATTGCGAAATATTGAATTGAAATTTGCCTGCCTAAAGTACGTTGCATTCATTGAGTCGATGACTTCAAATTCGAAATTTTCAGTAACATTAGAAGCGAACATACATTTGTCTTCTTCAGAGAAAATCCACCATATATGAGCTTGATAAAATTCCATTATTAGACCCCGGGGTAATGTATGAGACAAAAACATAGATGTTTGACAAAGTAGGCTTCGCATTAAAATACTCAGTGCAAACACATAATTAATTAATAACAGCTGATGAATCTGTTAATGCAATTTCTATACTCTTAAACAAAGAATGAACAGCCAGCAGTTTACTTAGACTTCTGTCCTTATCAAGTTGAATATAACATCGATCACGTCGATAGACATCAAAGTCTGAGGTGAAAAGTTCTGCAGAACAAATGCCTTCATGCAAAAAGATGTCAGTTAAGGCGATCATAGCATAAGAGCAATCAGCAGCAGCGACGAAAACATCATCGGTCTTAGTTCCCATTATCATTATGTTCGTCTTTCCATTCATTCGTTCATTCTGTCCATTCCGTTTTTTAGAGAAACCGAAAGGCCCTCTCTAATATCCTTCGGCCAGAGTTCGGAATCGAGGAAGTCAGGCAACATATGCTCTGGTACACAAAGTTTAAAATCGACTTATATGAAAGAGCTTTCATCAACATCGACTTTGATCAGTTTGTGGCACTCTAGATTCTGCGGATCAATGTTAAAGTTAGATGAGACATAATCCACAATTGAGCAGCAGGCTTGAAGAGATATGAAGCCACTTTGGTCGGCTAACAATCTCGAGTTCCACAGCGACGTTGGGATTGTTGTTGGTTCCAATGGCGGTTCGAATGTGAGCAACTGTTTGTCATATGGAAGTATCGGGCAGGGGTTCATCGACCTGTCAATCGATTTCCACTGATGTTCTTGTTGTGTTTGATTTAATTTGCACAGCTGATACTGCAAGAGTAAATTTCTTGATACATGAATGGAATACAAACAATGATGTACATAACCAAGAGGGGAATCAATAGCCTGAGGCCACAGCAGGATCTAGAAACAATACTGGGAGTATGAATATCAGAACGGTGGTCTATGCGAATCAGTACAGTGCAGTTCGGTTGCTGAATTAAAAGAGATCAGTTGGAAAATTATAACACTTCAGTTCAGTTTGGGAATCGATACAGCGTGCTTAAAAGTGTAAATCAGTTCAGCCTGAAAGGCAGAAAGGAGTTTCTGAAAGTGTAATAAAGTACACGAAGTAAAACTGCGTTTGAAAATAAATTCGTGTACATCGTGAATAGTTAACTTTTGTGATTCACAATCCAGTGATCGAACCCCTTTTTGTGGCGTATATTTAGCATGTGTAAACATACACAGGAAATGCAACATTCATTATCAGAACGAAATTCAGTGTGTATAAAATTATGATTTTTATTAGCACCATGTCTGAGACTGGCTGTAAAGTTATATGAGCCACTTTGACAAATATGTATTCTCTTAGTCACTTTATGTGTTTGTGACGCCGAGCAACGTAGTATGAATATATAAGATTTAACAATAATTTTATATTGATACGAATAAAAGTTGATTAATATGCTCACATTTAGTGTAGAAAGAACAATAAATCCATAATTTGAGTGTCTTTGCGCTTTAAAGGATATTAATTCCATTTCCATCTACACTATTCGCACACAGACGAAGAAATCCTAGAAGAATTAAAAAAAAAACGAGGGAATACCAGCCATCAAGGTATCTGCGTTCAAATCCTCGAAATCCGATGACGCCAAGTTCACGTGCCATGAGGTTGAAGTAGAAAATTCCATGACCTTTAAAGAAGTATCGAGGAGGACAGGATATCTAGTAGACCAGGATATCTACTGGGTACACCTAAAATCAAAGGACATAGTAAAATTAAGGAACTGCCAGCAATTTAGGCACATTGCACCGAACTGTAGGATACAACAGCTAGTTTCGGTTTAGTTTAAAATCTAGTTTAGATTAAAACGTAGTGACACTAATACACTACAACGAGGTTGAATTTACAGATCATTTACAGCTAAAAAAAACCATATATCACCCCTTTGTATGTGATTTTGTAAAAGAAAAACTATATATGTACGTATATTTAGCATATGCAAACATACACAGGAAATACAACATTCATTATTAGAACGAAATTCAGTGTGTATAAAATTATGATTTTTACTAGCACCATGTCTGAGACTGGCAGTAAAGACATATGTGCCACGTTGACAAATATGTATTCCCTTAGTCACTTTATGTGTTTTCGACGCCGAGCGACGTAGGACGAATATATACGATTTAACCATAATTTTGTATTGATAGGAATAAAAGTTGATTAATATGCTCACATTTAGTGTAGAAAGAACAATAAATCCATAATTTGAGTGTCATTGCGCTTTAATGGAGGTTAATTCCAATTCCAATCACTCGGATGCCGTATCGGTGTATGCGATATGCAGAGAGTCCGAGGCCGAGTCCGCTCCATCCGAGTCTCCGCCCACCAGCCAATATAGCGACCGAATGGCGTAGGATATCCCATGTTCATTGCCATCCCCAGAACCAGGGCAGAAGAGGTGTCTGAAGGCATCTCCCATCCCCTCAAAAAACCAGGAAACCCCACCCAACGATTGACCCGTCTCCACCGATGCAACCAACCTCACCGATCCAGCCGACCTCGCCGTCACCGACGACACAAACAGCAACAGAACCACCAAAAAAAACGAACCCAAGCTCTACACTCGATCCCTAAGGCCAACCCCCATCATCAAAGGAACCAGTAATGCAGCCAATAACGTGTTTCTCGGCAAATGTAGCGGGGGATCTCAGACCCGCTACGCCAGAATTAATAAAATAAAAGTGACGGTAAAAAACCTCTTCAAGGGGAAAACAATCATCAACACACAAACCACAGAAAGATTAAAAAAATTAAGATTTTCCTCAAGCAACGGAAAATCGACAACTATGCTTAAACCCCCAAGGCCGAAAGGAAAAGCCTAATGGTAATTAAGGGAGTACACTATTCGCACACAGACGAAGAAACCCTAGAAGAATTTTAAAAAAACGAGGGAATACCAGCCATCGAGGTATCTGCGTTCAAATCCTCGAAATCCAAGGACGCAAAGTTCACCTGACATGAGGTTAAAGTAGAAAAATCCATGCCCTTTAAAGATGTATCGAGGGAGGCAGGATATCTAGCTAGACCAGGATATCTACTGGGTACACCTGAAATCAAAGGATATAGTAAAATGCACGAACTGCAATAGCTGGCTTTAGTTTAGTTTAAAATGACTTTTATTTCAAATAAATGGTTAGCAATGATTTATTACATTAAGTCTAATTGGTTTGGCCGTCTAAAAGGTTGACAATAGAATTTCAAGCTTAATGATTACCAATCGAAAAGTAAATAAAATTATACAATGTTATTAAAAATCCCCTTCTAAAACTCGTTTTCTGCATCGCAGTGTAGCTACGGTGTATTTGTATCAAATGTCCCACCCTCTCTCTCCATTCAAAATGCTTAATGCTTCTTCTTCTTTTAGAATATCTTTCGCAAACACCAAAACACAAAATGCCTTCAAAGGGAAGTATATGTCGGTAAGCGGAAAATCCTCTTTAAAAAGTATCTAAAGAACTTTTCAACGGAATCATGTGGTCTATTTATAATCCCTAACCTGTGCTGAGTATACACCCTTGTTTAACTCCCATTGAAGTCTCTCTTCTTTTACTCTCATATAGTGCTCTCAGGATACGAATAATTTTAGGTGATATACCATTTTTGTGCAATTTATAGAAAAGTGCTTCGCGGGGTATCGTGCCAAAACCGCCCGAAAATCAACAAAATAGGCATACAATTTCTTGTGTTTTACAATGTTGTTTTAGAGAGAGAAAATTTGCATTACCTGTAAACAAATCTCTTCGGGAATTCATATTCTTTCCTCATACGACACAATACGCCGCACAGTGAATTGTTTTTAGCACATCTCTTTAATGTTTTATTTAAAGCATTTTTGAGTCTGCATAAGCTCATACTGAACCAGGTTTTTTGGAATAAGCAGATATTTTAATCGGAACATAGCTGGATAACTGGAAACTTAGTATAAACTGCATTTAAACAAAAATTAAATCCAAAATTCTTTCAATTGAATTGCGAAATATTGAATTGAAATTTGCCTGCCTAAAGTACGTTGCATTCATTGAGTCGATGACTTCAAATTCGAAATTTTCAGTAACATTAGAAGCGAACATACATTTGTCTTCTTCAGAGAAAATCCACCATATATGAGCTTGATAAAATTCCATTATTAGACCCCGGGGTAATGTATGAGACAAAAACATAGATGTTTGACAAAGTAGAATTACTCGCATTAAAATACTCAATGCACACACATAATTAATCAATAACAGCTGATGAATCTGTTAATGCAATTTCTATACTCTTAAACAAAGAATGAACAGCCAGCAGTTTACTTCCACATCTGTCCTTACCAAGTTGAACAAAACATCGATCACGTCGATAGACATCAAAGTCTGAGGTGAAAATTTCTGCAGAACAAATGCCTTCATGCAAAAAGATGTCAGTTAAGGCGATCATAGCATGAGAGCAATCAGCAGCAGCGACGAAAACATCTTTGTTCTTAGTTCCCATTCCACCCACGCTAGATAAAACATCGGTATTATAGCGCACAGGAAGAGGCGGCGTTATGTTCGTCTTTCCATTCATTCGTTCATTCTGTCCATTCCGTTTTTTAGAGAAACCGAAAGACCCTCTCTAATATCCTTCGGCCAGAGTTCGGAATCGAGGAAGTTAGGCAACATATGCTCTGGTACACTATGTTTAAAATTGACGTATTTGAGCTTTCATCAACATCGACTTTGATCAGGGGTTCATCGACCTGTCAATCGATTTCCACTGCTGTTCTTGTTGTGTTTGATTCAATTTGCACAGCTGATACTGCAAGAGTAAACTTCTTACTAAAAACGGCCTGTTCTATGGATGAACAATTTGAGTTTTTGTTGTTAGCAACTATAGCACTAGGAGGCAAAAGTGCAGGACTTGGGTTATGCTGCTTAGCAGAATTTACACCTTGGGTACTGGCTATCAAAACGAAAGGGGATGCACGGGGCATAGGCCTTTTGTTCATAGCTTGAGAGCTAGTAATAACTTGCGATTTAGCACGATTGTAGTACGTGCTTATGTAAAAACCGCCACCTGCACAAGAATGGAATACAAAAAATGATGTACATAACCAAGAGGGGAATCAATAGCCTGAGGCCACAGCAGGATCTAGAAACAATACTGGGAGTATGAATATCAGAACGGTGGTCTATGCGAATCAGTACAGTGCAGTTCGGTTGCTGAATTAAAAGAGATCAGTTGGAAAATTATAACACTTCAGTTCAGTTTGGGAATCGATACAGCGTGCTTAAAAGTGTAAATCAGTTCAGCCTGAAAGGCAGAAAGGAGTTTCTGAAAGTGTAATAAAGTACACGAAGTAAAACTGCGTTTGAAAATAAATTCGTGTACATCGTGAATAGTTAACTTTTGTGATTCACAATCCAGTGATCGAACCCCTTTTTGTGGCGTATATTTAGCATGTGTAAACATACACAGGAAATGCAACATTCATTATCAGAACGAAATTCAGTGTGTATAAAATTATGATTTTTACTAGCACCATGTCTGAGATTGGTTGTAAAGTTATATGAGCCACTTTGACAAATATGTATTCTCTTAGTCACTTTATGTGCTTGTGACGCCGAGCGTAGGATGAATATATAAGATTTAACAATAATTTTGTATTGATACGAATAAAAGTTGTTTAATATGCTCACATTTAGTGTAGAAATAACAATAAATTCCTAATTTGAGTGTCATTGCGCTTTAATGGAGGTTAATTCCAATCACAGAAAGAAATAATTTTTTAATGAAAACGAAACGTTTCTATTTGAAATTCGGTGAAGTAATTAGTGTTAATTGTCCTTTCATTCTTGGATGAAAAATCCGAGAAAGTAATCAGTGCATTGGAAACCAGTGACAATAAAAATAATTAGTGAAAAGTGTAGTTATAGTGTTTCCAAGCCCACCATGGAGCAGCCACAAGCGGCCAATGAGGCCTTTAACATGATTGTAGGGCTCATACAAACATAAAAATAATTAGTGAAAAGTGTAGTTATAGTGTTTCCAAGCCCACCATGGAGCAGAAACAAGCGGCCAATGAGGCCTTTAACATGATTGTAGGCCTCATACAAACATTAAAAAAGGAAGCCGGTCTGAAGTTTTGTCCAAGAATTCGCTATCTGATGAAGATTATGACTTGGCTGACTCGGATGTCGTATCGGTGTTTGAGATATGCAACGAGTATGAGGCCGAGTCCGCTCATCCGAGTCTCCGCCCACCAGCGAATACAGCGACCGAATGGCGTAGGATTTCCCATGTCCATTGCCAAATTCCAGAAGAGGTGTCTGAAGACACGTAAAAATCCTCAGCAAGGGGAAAACAATCATCATCACACAAACCGCAGAAGGATTAAAAAAATCAAGATTTTCCTTAAGCAACGGAAAATCGACAACTATACTTAAATCCCCAACGCCGAAAGGAAAAGCCTAATGGTAATTAAGGGAGAACACTATTCGCACACAGACGAAGAAACCCTAGAAGAATTTAAAAAAACGAGGGAATACCAGCTATCAAGGTATCTGCGTTCAAATCCTCGAAATCCAAGGACGCCAAGTTCACCTGCCATTAGGTTGAAGTAGAAAAATCGATGCCCTTTAAAGAAGTAACGAGGAAGACAGGATATCTAGCTAGACCAGGATATCTACTGGGTACAACTGAAATCAGAGGACATAGTAAAATGCAGGAACTGCCAGCGATTTACACATTGCACCCAATTGTGGGATACAATAGCTAGTTTTAGTTTAGTTTAAAATGACTTTTATTTCAAATAAATGGTTAGCAATGATTAATTACATTAAGTCTAATTGGTTTGGGCTATGGCCGTCTACCAGGTTAATAATAGAATTTCAAGCTTAATTTGATTATTAAAAATTATTTTGTTATATGTTTATTAATTTGTTATTAAAAATCCCCTTCTAGAACTCGTTTTCTGTATCGCAGTGCAGCTACGGTGTAGTTGTATCAAATGTCATACCCTCTCTCTCCATTGAAAATTGCTTAATGCTTCTTCTTCTTTTAGAATATCTTTCGTAAACACCAAAACACGAAATGCCTTCAAAGCTGAGTATTTGTCGGTAAGCGGAACATCCTCTTTAAAAAGTATCTAAAGAACTTTTCAACGGAATCATGTGGGCTATAATCCCAAACCTGCGCTGAGTATACACCCTTGTTTAACTCCCATTGAAGTCTCATATTCTTTTACTCTCATACAGTGCTCTGATGATACGAATAATTTCAGGTGATATACCATTTTTGTGAAATTTATAGAAAAGTGCTTCGCGGGGTATCGCGCCAAAACCGCCCGAAAATCGACAAAATAGGCATACAATTTCTTGTGTTTTACAATGTTGTTTTAGAGGGAGAAAATTTGCATTACCTGTAAACAAATCTCTTCAGGAATTCATATTCTTTCCTCATACGACACAATACGCCGCACAGTTGTTTTTAGCACATCTCTTTAATGTTTTATTTAAAGCATTTTTGAGTCTGCATAAGCTCATACTGAACCAGGTTTTTTGGAATAAGCAGATATTTTAATCGGAACATAGCTGGATAACTGGAAACTTAGTATAAACTGCATTTAAACAAAAATTAAATCCAAAATTCTTTCAATTGAATTGCGAAATATTGAATTGAAATTTGCCTGCCTAAAGTACGTTGCATTCATTGAGTCGATGACTTCAAATTCGAAATTTTCAGTAACATTAGAAGCGAACATACATTTGTCTTCTTCAGAGAAAATCCACCATATATGAGCTTGATAAAATTCCATTATTACACCCCGGGGTAATGTATGAGACAAAAACATAGATGTTTGACAAAGTAGAATTACTCGCATTAAAATACTCAATGCACACACATAATTAATCAATAACAGCTGATGAATCTGTTAATGCAATTTCTATACTCTTAAACAAAGAATGAACAGCCAGCAGTTTACTTCCACCTCTGTCCTTATCAAGTTGAACAAAACATCGATCCCGTCGATAGACATCAAAGTCTGAGGTGAAAATTTCTGCAGAACAAATGCCTTCATGCAAAAAGATGTCAGTTAAGGCGATCATAGCATGAGAGCAATCAGCAGCAGCGACGAAAACATCTTTGGTCTTAGTTCCCATTCCACCCACGCTAGATGAAACATCGGTATTATAGCGTACAGGAAGAGGCGGCGTTATGTTCGTCTTTCCATTCATTCGTTCATTCTGTCCATTCCGTTTTTTAGAGAAACCAAAAGGCCCTCTCTAATATCCTTCGGCCAGAGTTCGGAATCGAGGAAGTTAAGCAACATATGCTCTGGTACACTATGTTTAAAATTGACGTATTTGAGCTTTCATCAACATCGACTTTGATCAGGGGTTCATCGACCTGTCAATCGATTTCCACTGCTGTTCTTGTTGTGTTTGATTTAATTTGCACAGCTGATACTGCAAGAGTAAACTTCTTACTAAAAACGGCCTGTTCCATGGATGAACAATTTGAGTTTTTGCTGTTAGCAACTATAGCACTAGGAGGCAAAAGTGCAGGACTTGGGTTATGCTGCTTAGCAGAATTTACACCTTGGGTACCGGCTTTCAAAACGAAAAGGGATGCACGGGGCATAGGCCCTTTGTTCATAGCTTGAGGGCGAGTAATAACTTGCGATTTAGCACGATTGTAGTACATGCTTATGTAAAAACCGCCACCTGCACAAGAATGGAATACAAAAAATGATGTACATAACCAAGAGGGGAATCAATAGCCTGAGGCCACAGCAGGATCCAGAAACAATACTGGGAGTATGAATATCAGAACGGTGGTCTATGCGAATCAGTACAGTGCAGTTCGGTTGCTGAATTAAAAGAGATCAGTTGGAAAATTATAACACTTCAGTTCAGTTTGGGAATCGATACAGCGTGCTTAAAAGTGTAAATCAGTTCAGCCTGAAAGGCAGAAAGGAGTTTCTGAAAGTGTAATAAAGTACACGAAGTAAAACTGTGTTTGAAAATAAATTCGTGTACATCGTGAATAGTTAACTTTTGTGATTCACAATCCAGTGATCGAACCCCTTTTTGTGGCATATATTTAGCATGTGTAAACATACACAGGAAATGCAACATTCATTATCAGAACGAAATTCAGTGTGTTTAAAATTATGATTTTTACTAGCACCATGTCTGAGATTGATTGTAAAGTTATATGAGCCACTTTGACAAATATGTATTCTCTTAGTCACTTTAATTTGAGTGTCATTGCGCTTTAATGGAGTTTAATTCCAATCACAGAAAGAAATATTTTTTTAATGAAAACGAAACGTTTCTTTTTGAAATTCGGTGAAGTAATTAGTGTAAATTGTCCTTTCATTCTTGGATGAAAAATTCCGAGAAAGTAATCAGTGCATTGGAAACCAGTGACAATAAAAATAATTAGTGAAAAGTGTAGTTATAGTGTTTCCAAGCCCACCATGGAGCAGCCACAAGCGGCCAATGAGGCCTTTAACATTAATATAGGCCTCATACAAACATAAAAATAATTAGTGAAAAGTGTAGTTATAGTGTTTCCAAGCCCACCATGTAGCAGCCACAAGCGGCCAATGAGGCCTTTAACATGATTGTAGGCCCCATACAAACATTAAAAAAGGAAGCCGGTCTGAAGTTTTGTCCAAGAATTCGGGGCCTGCTTTAAAAGCTATCTGATGAAGAGGATGACTTGGCTGACTCGGATGTCGTATCGGTGTTTGAGATATGCAACGAGTATGAGGCCGAATCCGCTCATCCGAGTCTCGGCCCACCAGCCAATACAGCGACCGAATGGCGTAGGATTTCCCATGTCCATTGCCAAACCCAGAACCAGGGCAGAAGAGGTGTCTGAAGACAAGTAGAAATCCTCAGCAAGGGGAAAACAATCATCAACACACAAACCGCAGAAGGATTAAAAAAAATCAAGATTTTCCTTAAGCAACGGAAAATCGACAACAATGCTTAAATCCCCAACGCCGAAACGAAAAGCCTAATGGTAATTAAGGCAGTACACTTTTCGCACACAGACGAAGAAACCCTAGAAGAATTTAAAAAAACGAGTTAAGCGAGGACCAGCTATCAAGGTATCTGCGTTCAAATCCTCGAAATCCAAGGACGCCAAGTTCACCTGCCATTAGGTTGAAGTAGAAAAATCGATGCCCTTTAAAGAAGTAACGAGGAAGACAGGATATCTAGCTAGACCAGGATATCTACTGGGTACAACTGAAATCAAAGGACATAGTAAAATGCAGGAACTGCCAGCGATTTAGGCACATTGCAACCAATTGTGGGATACAATAGCTAGTTTTAGTTTAGTTTAAGATCTAGTTTAGTTTAAAACGTAGTGACACTAAGGCACTACAACGACGTTGAAGTTACAGATCACTTACAGCTATAAAAACAATATATCGCCACTCTGGTATGTGATTGTGTGTTTGTGACGCCGAGCGACGTAAGATGAATATATAAGATTTAACCATAATTTTGTATTTATAGAAATAAAAGTTGTTTAATATGCTCACATTTAGTGTAGAAATAACAATAAATTCCTGATTTGAGTGTCATTGCGCTTTAATGGAGGTTAATTCCAATCACAGAAAGAAATATTTTTTTAATGAAAACGAAACGTTTTTATATGAAATTCGGTGAAGTAATTTGTGTAAATTGCCACTTCGTTCTTGGATGAAAAATTCCAAAAAAGTAATCAGTGTATTGGAAACCAGTGACAATAAAAATAATTAGTGAAAAGTGTAGTTATAGTGTTTCCAAGCCCACCATGGAGGAGCCACAAGCGGCCAATGAGGCCTTTAACATGATTGTAGGCTTCATACAAACATTAAAAAAGGAAGCCGGTCTGAAGTTTTGTCCAAGAATTTGGGGCCTGTTTCAAAAGCTATCTGATGAAGAGGATGACTTGGCTGACTCGGATGTCGTATCGGTGTTTGAGATATGCAACGAGTATGAGGCCGAGTCCGCTCATCCGAGTCTCCGCCCACCAGCCAATATAGCGACCAAATGGCGTAGGATATGTCCATTGCCATCCCCAGAACCAGGGCAGAAGAGGTGTCTGAATGCATCTCCCACCCCCTCAAAAAACCAGGAAACCCCACCCAACGATCGGTGACAACCTCACCGATCCAGCCAACCTCGCCGACATCTAGGACACAAACAGCAACAGAACCACCAAAAAAAACCAACCCAACCTCTACACTCGATCCATAAGGCCAACCCCCAGCATAAAAGGAACCAGCAATGCAGCCAATAACGTGTTTCTCTGCAAATGTAGCGGGTGATCTCAGACCCGCTACGCCAGAATTAATAAAATAAAAGTGACGGTAAAAAACCTCTTTAAGGGGAAAACTATCATCAACACACAAACCGCAGAAGGATTAAAAAAAATCAAGATTTTCCTTAAGCAACGGAAAATCGACAACTACACTTAAGCCCCCAACGCCGAAAGGAAAAGCCTAATGGTAATTAAGGAAGTACACTATTCGCACACAGACGAAGAAATCCTAGAAGAATTAAAAAAAAAAAAATAGGGAATAGCTGCCATCGATGTATCTGCGTTGAAATCCTCTAAATCAAAGAACGCAAAGTTCACCTGACATGAGGTTGAAGTAGAAAAATCCATGCCCTTTAAAGAAGTATCGAGGAAGGCAATATATCTAGCTAGACCAGGATATCTACTGGGTACACTTGAAATCAAAGGACATAGTAAAATGGACGAACTGCCAGCGATTTAGGCACATTGCACCCAACTGTGGGATACAATAGCTGGTTTTAGTTTAGTTTAAAATGACTTTTATTTCAAATAAATGGTTAGCAATGATTTATTACATTAAGTCTAATTTGTTTGGCTTATGGCCGTCTAAAAGGTTGACAATAGAATTTCAAGCTTAATGATTACAAATCGAAAAGTAAATAAAATTATACAGTGTTATTAAAAATCCCCTTCTAAAACTCGTTTTTTATCGCAGTGCAGCTACGGTGTAGTTGTATCAAATGTCCCACCCTCTCTCTCTATTCAAAATGCTTAATGCTTCTTCTTCTTTTAGAATAACTTTCGCAAACACCGAAACACAAAATGCCTTCAAAGGGGAGTATTTGTCGGTAAGCGGAAAATCCTCTTTAAAAAGTATCTAAAGAACTTTTCAACGGAATCATATGGTCTATTTATAATCCCTAACCTGTGCTGAGTATGCACCCTTGTTTAACTCCCATTGAAGTCTCGAATTCTTTTAGTCTCATATAGTGCTCTCAGGATACGAATAATTATAGGTGATATACCATTTTTGTGCAATTTATAGAAAAGTGCTTCGCGGGGTATCGTGTCAAAAGCCGCCCGAAAATCGTATTAAATACGCATTTGCAATATTGGTGAGTCCAAATGTTGGGTCTATTGTGGAGTAACCCTTTCTAAAACCAGCTTGGAATTCTGTTATCATGCTGTTTTCCTCTACCCAATCACTAATCCGTTTGTATATTAAAGCTGCGAACAACTTGGTCGAAGTGTTTAAAAACGAAATATCCCTATAGTTTGCTGGATCTCGCAAACTTAAGTCGCATTTTTTAAGTAATGGGAATATTATAGATTTTGTGAAACTATTCAATTCAGAAGTAACTCGATCATATCCTAGGGCTTTATTTTGCTTGGAATTTTTTATAACTTCCTTAACATTTTAAAATGAGAAAGGTGCATCAAGTTTGTCGTCAATAAGCGTAGGAGAAAATAGGGGTGACGTTAGAGGGGCGTTAGGAAACCTAATAAAGTGTGTGTTTTAGGAGCGGAGCTTTCAATGATAGGGCGATGGTGTAGTGCGTCCATTTATATATTTCACGACTTCCCAAAATTCAGTTGAAGATCTTGTGTTATTTATCACAGATATGTTTTCATTATCAAATGTGGTTTTTTTCTCAAAGCAAATTAGTCTCCTTGCTGGCTTCTCTATAGAGTTCTTTAAAGTTGGTCGAGTTGTATGATCTTAATAGCTTTAAAAATTTAAAACATTTATTTCTGGCTTTCAAGCATTCTGAGTCAAACCACTTTTGTTTATACACAGTCTTACATTTTGCTTTTTTGCTCGGTGGTACAGCTTCCTTAATAATGTCTGTTCAGTTTTTGATATCAGCTGGTTTATTTTGGGCTTTCCGTTCTTCAATAATCACATTCAAGGTGTGTGGATAACTATCGAGTATTCGATCTTTCCAGATCAACTTCGGGAAAAGACTTAATTGATATAGTTATTTCTAAGAGCATGCGGTCAGAAAAAATATCCGTTCCAACTTGGAAGTCATCCAAAATATTACTCCATTTACCTGCTATAAGACAGTAATCAATAACTGAACACGATGATCTCCGAATAACCGTGAATTGGCCTTCGGAGTCTCCTGCACAGCTACCATTCAAAACACGACAGTCATACGCATCGGCAATTTGCAGTATTTTGGTCCTTGACTGTCACAGACTGAATTCTATGATTTGTGAACTTGCGCCATCATATCCAGTTACGAAATTATTTTGAGAGAACCGTATCCGACCAAACATTATATCATTCGTATTTAAGAGTTAAAGTGAATCAGCTTTAATATATTGGTAAGAAAACCACATCATAGTCGCTTGTAGGCCTGCAATTCACCCAATCTTTCAAAACTAATAGAAATATCATCCAGGTTGTAGCGATGTTCATATAATGTTCCTCCACTTCCTTTTCCAAATGTTGATATTTGCACTGCAGATGCTCAGTTGAGTTTATAATTTAAAAATATGTTTTTAAATCTAGTTTCATCAAACTCTAAAAGATGCGTTTCAAATAATACAAATATATCAACGTTTTTAACATAATTAAAAAAATTCACAGTATAAATTTTCTTCTTTAAACCTGATATATTATAACTTAATATTCTTATTTTCTTATTTACTAAACGATTCTCGACTTCACTCTGGTAGACTCGTGAACATCTTGCATCATGTAAGTGTGACTTAGAACTTGTGGGTCACTGACTGACATGACATTTTGTGTCAAATTTAAAGTTTTGCTTCCATTATTCGTAAATGAGCTTTTATTCACAAATAAATTGAAGTAAATTAAAAATTCTCCAAAAAGTGTTTTAATAACTTCAACCCCATTATTTTCTCCACATCTCAACCCTTGCACAGAGTCCCAGGAAAAGACCTTGTCTTCAATGAAAGGTTTGTCGTCCCGTAGTGAAATTCTTATTTTTGGCACTTTAAGACGGAGCTCCTTCATGATCGGGATCATCTTTGCCCGACGCTGTCGAGGATTAAAGAGCAGATCCTTATGTATGCTCATTTTTGACTTTTTGAGTTTCCTACCATTCCTCAACACATCTGAAGCAGCTTCCTTGGATTTCATTTTTAAGATGAATGTTGCATTTCTCGGATCTCGACTACGAACACCATACGCTACCTCAATTACTTGACTTGATCAGGGCAGACGGTTTTCGCTTTCTCACATAAGTCGGTTTGTTTATCATCAGGTAGGTGCAGCATTACAGGGTTTGCCTCCGTGTTTCTTTGCAGGACTTTTTCCAGCTGCTTCTCAAGTTGTTTGTTTCGTTGTTCAAGATAGTTGACTTTCTGTGAAATTTCTTCGTGTCGCAGATTCAAATCCATAAATTGATTTTACAATAGCTGCAGGTCCGACTTTGAAACAAGTTGATCGACTTGTTGTTTTCAACAAGTCGCATTTTTGCAACAGTAAAGCCAGTAGCAGTTCCCATTGCGAGTTTTGTTTTCGCATCAGTCAAGCTGGGGTCGCATTTCTCGTTTCCTGGCTGTTCTGGTGAAGTATCAGATATTCCTTTTTTTACCATTTACAGGTTAGTTTTTAGGATACAACTTTTCTTTGTCAGTGTATGTTTTCTTTTGAGAGAGACTGTTTCTAACTATTGTTTAAATAGGTTTTAGTTCATAAATTTGTACTTTAACACAATCTTTTTCTAATATTGATTGGGAGATGTAATTTTCCTGTTCACTTTGACAGAAGTTGACAAATGTCAACCCAATACAATAACCTGGGGAATGCCAAAGACAAGACATCACAAGTTCCGAGATATTTTGTGCTAAGTGCAAGAAGCGCGGACATCCAGCCATCTACAAAGAGTCCCCTTTATAAAGAAAAAGTAGCACAAAAAACCAAGGCTGTAGCGGCAAAGAAGACCAACATATATCATGATCGTGATGTGCTTATTGCGCTCTTATCAAGACATACTTATGGCCTCATAAGTGGTGACTTCAATGCAAGACACTTTGTGTGGCAGGACACAAAGTCAGATCGACAGGGGGAAGCCATCGTCAAATGGCTAGAGGAAAACGCCTACATTGATTACACTTGCAATTTCCCAGCCCAAGGACACCATCGATACTGGATTTCTTTCTTGCTACCTCAAATCTGGTAAGCATCCTACCAGAGATCCGGAACTTTCCCGTACACATCAAATACACCACCGGGAACTGAACACTCCAGGCAGCGAATACCAAGCTGTTCTCAGTGCGTGGAACTGCACGAACATCATGTTTCGGAACGCAGTACAAACGCACAACAATATACAGCTGGAGAACATTCTCCGCAAGACACAGCCTGGACTCTACACTTTCCGACAAATCTACCAAATTATCGGTTAGAGGCAGAAGCTACAACAAACACTGACAACAAGCGAAGGAGACGCAAACCGCCGGCGGGGAAACAGAAGCTTTTTCATACTTTTTAGAAGACAACTTTCAACCGTCCCGGAATTTGTCACAGAAGTCAACAGCTACGTCAATGCACTTGAGGCTTCATCCGCACCAGACATCATCTTCAGCGAAACCAACCCAGCGGACAGATAGGAAACGATGATCTCACAACGGCCGAAGAAATTGATGAAATTATTTAACTTAGTCTAACGAGGAATGCAGCCGGGGCTGACAATATTTCGAATTTCGTCCTGAAGCCACCAACGGTGATGATACTTCTCATCATCATCATCATGCACAACTGCATCAACAATTGCTACTTTCCTAGAAAGTGGAAAATTGTCGTAATACCAAAAAGGGGAACACTGCCAGTGTTCATACATCGCTCTTGAGCAATGTAAGCAAGATCCTGGAGAACCTGGTAGTGCGAAAACTAATGTGATGGTCTATTGACCTAAACAACATTCCGGATATTCAGTACGGATTTTGGGGAAAATATTCAACACTACATCCTCTAATGAAGTTCCACCACGATGTAGCTGCCCTGAAAGCGTCTGCATTGAGGGACTCATCTACAAGTTGAACCAGATGGGATTCCCCTCCAACCTCATCAGAATAATTTATAGGTTTCTGCATTCCAGATTGAAGGCACAAAGCGGAGCAGCTTATAGGGCCGATCTTACCGTACGACTTCCCATATGCCATGCCATCTCAAAGACCATCATGACGAATTTCGCAATTTTCGAAAGAAAAATTCTGCGAATATGTACCGGACTCAGCTTCGACAGGGACCTTTAAAGGCACCACAGAAACATTAGGCTTTACGACCAAGCCCGCATCGTCCTCCTGCAAAAGAACATGTTGACCCTGTTCCGAATGCAGCTACTTAGCATCAACAGACATCCTAAGGAAGAAATCAGGAACCTCAGAAACACAATCCCCGGACAACGCTATTTCAACGTGTTAAATCTGCTAAACGAGCAGAACTTTCCAACGATGTCGAACAACGAGCTGCATGGATTTTACCAGAACAGCGATTGCATTCACCATCTAGGCTAAATTGGCTACAACAACACCACCCCATCCCAATGTCCTGTCCCGGCAAGCAATTCCCACAACAGCACGGAGGATCTCATCTCAGCAGCTCGTGTTCGCGACCGTACTCTTTCGGTCATTATCCAAATATCATGACTATAGGTGAAAGTTGGAACAAATACTGTGTTGAAAACCGCTAACTTGGCTTTGACACCAAGCTCGGCCTTCCTGATTGCAGTCTACCAGTTTAAGCAATCCTACAGGAAAGCTCAGCATTACTCCTTCCATCACTCGTAAAAAAGACCCCGAGATACTTAAACTTCTCCACCTGCTTCAATGGGACTCCGCATTTAACAGGCGTTCTGGAGATGACCATAACCTACGTTGATATTCATTCCAGCATCAGCACATACGGCCACAAATCTATCGAGTTCGGCTTGAATAACTAAGTCATCTGCAGAAAGAAAATGACTTACCCTGAACTCTCCAAATGTGAAGCATTCATCGCCTCGGCTGCGCCGCAACATCCAGACTCCTTCCCTATATACGATGAAAAAGAGAGGTGACAAGACGCACGCTTCCAACGCCCACGGTGAAAGGCGTTGTTTAGCACCGTTAACTCGAACACAGCAGCTACAGTTAGTGTATAGTGAATGGCTGAATGGCCCTCAGAAGACAATCAATCACATACTCCTGCAGAACACTCCTGAGTTTACCTCGAGGAACTCGGTCGTACGCCTTTTCCAAATCCACAAAACAGCTGTAGATGGGCATGGCATACTCCCATTACGCATTTCCGATACCCTATCAAGGGCAGCATCAACTTTATCCAGGAAAGCCACGTACTCTGACTCTAGATTTGGTGCATACACCTGCACTAGAGCCAAAGTTGACCTTTCAAGCTTGAGCTTTAAGATCCCGACTCACCCCCCAAATGGTGTCCACTCCAATACCCTGCCTGCCAACATGGGACTTGTGAGTATCCCTACTCCCGCCTGTGCAGACACTTGAAGTACCACCCGCCCAAAAAATTCACAGTATACCCACGATATCCAAACGATACCTGGCAGCCTCCTCAACCAGCTCGATATAATTTCCGACGAGACGGTCCACAAGCCTGTTCGAATTCGAATCCGTTGCCTGTTCCCTTTTGGACAGGCCGTCCACCAGACGCCCGCATACCGCATACACACTCTTTTTGTCTTTTGGGTCTTTTTTGTGTTAAATAAGTTTTAAAATATGTAGTTAATAAGTTTAAGTTAAATAAGTTTTAAAATGTCTTTGTTTATAACCGGAACAGTCACTATAACACATTTTTTCATAATTTATAAAAAAAATTGGTACAAAGTTATTTGTTATCAAAAATTATGAATTTTTCAAAAACTATTAAATTATTAAATTACATTTTCTGGCTTTAAAATTCGGTATAGTACCTTATTGCATGTCTTGCCCTTGTTTATTTTTTTTTTCAGTTTTAAAATTGGGGTGGAGAGGAAGGGGGTTTGGAGGACCCCATAGTAAAAAATGCTTTTTTTGACCGCTCTACAAAATATCGTTATCAATTTTTGCCGCCAAAGTTATCGTACTTGTGCCTTTCATTCCCTAGAGAAAAGCTTTTTAAATATCTGTGGTTGCAGTATGGGACACAATAAAAAACATGATTACAATATAAGATGATTTCTTTATTTGTTCTATATCGCTGAAATTCATTAAGATTTGGACGTTGTTTAGACAATTTTATAAAATATGTTTTCTCCACCCAAGGCTCAAATGAAAACAATAATATGCATCTCTTAAGGCTTAGAATATATAAAATGCGTTATTGGCGGAAAGTATTTTACATGTCGCACATTTTCAAAACATAAATTGGTTCGGTTCTCATTGAATGTGCGGTGTACATTCTAGTTGCGACTTACATCTTGTATTAATATATTGTTTTATTTCCTGATTTTTTTTTTTAATTGACAAATGTTTCTTGTTTGGTGTTTATACCTTTTTCTGCTGTTGAGTGTCCCTCTACGCTGCAATTGATATTTTTCATGGAGATTATCTCGATACGTTTGCCTTTCTATGTTATGTCCTCGCGCTTCCTGAAATCCTAAAAAAAAAGTTGGTTCATTATTACAAACTGGAGAGATTTGTACAAACTATTTAAATTAACTATTGTATAGACTATTATAAATCAAGTGAAATTATAAATAAGACATCAATCATGTACACCAATCTATACGACTAAACATGTGACATGCACTTTACCACATTATTAGTCGTCATAGCACTTATCAATTCAATCATCTTGGTATGAACAATATTTTTTTACATTATTTTTATAATCGGGTTACAATAAACACACTCAAAAGTCTGCGGTCTAAGACGTCACAGCACAAAAAGAACAACGAACGATTTACGAGTGTGTTCCTGGAATTTATTTCCTGCATCGAAGTTATATCAGTAAAAATGCGTTATCAGACTGATAAAAAAAATAGACCCGTCTGCAGCTCTGCGGACAATTTCGTTACTACGAATGAGCTGCATCGAAAGGCGTCCAGAAGTACCTAGAGGGCTTACTACTAAAGACAGTACGGTTGGCCAGTCGCAAAGCAAATCTGCTTCAGGTGGGCAAGAGTCTCTCCGGTATGTTGAACTAAACTTTTAAGGATTTCGTTAAAGACAACCTGTAAAATGGGGACATGCATTCTTGCGAAAATGTACAAACCTTTCTCCTGCCATTATTTAGTTTATCAGACTTTACTTTTAGCCCATTTCGAAACTCTGAACAGGGCGCTGAGGATGGCACACGCCCCAGTCTTGAGTGGGGCGGAGAATAATACAACGGTGGAGGAAGTCATTTCGGCGATTGAATCGCTAAAGTTAGTGGATGAAATCCGGACGTAAACTTAAGGCAATGTGTTAAGAAGTTTTATGGTTCTCTCGTGTCATTAAAGTGAAAGCCTAACTTTTTGATGTTAGAAAACCTTTCGACAATCAGGAGCTTGTTGAAACTAGTACAAATTGAAATGAGGTGACAAGTACATTTACAAAAAGTACGCGTTATATTCAAAAATAGTGAAGTCTGCAATCGTGATGTAGAAGATTGTGGTCTCGCCTTGTTTAACCATTTCTGATCACTTTCTGGCCGAGTTGAATGAGCCGAATGACGCTTTCTTTCACGTGCTTCTAGGTACTGACAACAATTCCTGATCATCTTTGCATAGTCATCCCATGTTGGCAGTTTCATGTAGTCAATGTGCTCATCCCATTTTGCTTGACTTTGCGTATCAAATTTCGACATATAAATGTTGATGATAATAGAATTACAGACATCAACCTCTTTTCCTAACGACATAAGCGAATTGAAAATGGCGGAAATGTTATCCACTAAATTGTTGAGCGTCCGACGATTTTGAGCATTTAGAAAGCTCAAATAGATGCAATATTTTGGAGAAAGATGAGTGTATCATTGTCGTAGCCCTTCTCCAAAGATAATTTTCTTTTGTTACTTGAAAAGCACGAATAGTTTCCAATGCTTGATCCGAGAGGCAAGTAAGAAGATGATTGAATTTTTCAATGTTACTCAAAGTGGAGTCGAAATCGATTAAATGCGGGAAAGAATTTATAAAGTTTTTGTAATCTGAGTATTTGTCACGGAATTTAGGTAGTCTGAGATACGGTAAACTATTGGATTGTGGTGATGAATATGCAAATGAAGGCTTGAACGTGCTGCTCCGCCTACCTGGCCCCATGAGAAAAACTATTTTTGCTGTGACACATAACTCTTCTAGTTCACTTCATTCATTATCGGTTGGAGAAAGGCGTTGTATTTGAGATTGATACGTTAGCCCTTGCTTAAAATATGATTCGAGAATGCCTAGTCTGTATGTTCAGTTACAGACATTTTAGTTGATTTCTGAACTAATTTTTTGATGTGAGTAATGTTGCCCTTATTAGAGGCACGCTGTTGCTTCAGTTCATCCATAGGGTTGCTATCTTCAGGCATCATATGGAGTGACTTGTTCAAAGTATTGAACGACAGCTACAGACAATCCGGATAACTAAAGCACCACTTTCAAGAATGTACAGTAACATCAAGTTTCTAATAATCTACTTATCCAACTCCAGAAAAAAACTTTCCAGAATCCAACAATATGTGAAGTGAGGAAAAAGAAAAGCTTCTATTATTTAGCTTATATGACTGAAAACGAATGTGCGTTTTTCCTGCTATGACCAATTCAAATTAAATGAAATTATTGTATTTTCTTTAGGTCTATGCAATTTAAATGTTTCACATAAAAATGTATTGCTTGAATCATTCAATGTAATTATAGACACGTTCAAATTAAGACGAAATTTGGTAACGTACCTTCTGGGAGATTTATTCTTACCTAATTGAAGTGAATTCCTTTTATCCTCAAGGTGAAGGAAGGTGTTTCTACCGAAATATGTACAACAATCACGAAGCGCGCATCGAATCACTTATCCACAATTTCCCCGCGTTATACGTCTCCCTCAACATAATGTCACTTGGGACTATTGTCACATGTTCAATAGAGTTTATATTCTTCTATTTATTTTTTTAAGTGTGCACTAAATGGTTACTGCTGTTATCCAGAAAAAATATCAATTTAACGATTCCCGCCCCACGACGGGCACCAAAATGTTTGTATGAGAGTTTGCATACAAATGCGAAAGTGTAATGAACGGAAAGTGAAAAGAAACGCAATTGAAAAACGATGTGATCACTTCACATCTTCAGCTGGAAGAGCGGACACCCGCTCACCTTAGCCAACTCTGCAACCAGCAAACCAGGTAACACTCATCTTGGAGTGGGTCCAGGGTCCTCGAGAGAGTTAGCCACGATTAGTCGCTCCCCCCAAAGTCAACCTGATTAAGGCAGAGAGGCCGATATACTCAGCGACAGCTAGAGAACGCCTGCAGGTCTCGGTAGTAGACTTTGGACATCCCGAGCGAAAGCTGACTGTGAACCAATGGCAGAGCTTAGGATCCTTGATGATTTGAATGACGCCATCATGAAGAACGAGAAAGTAGTTTCTCGCTTCGGACAGCTGACTACTCTCAAAGGTTTTAAGCTCAGGGAATGCGAGAATAAGGATATCCTGGAGTGGCTCGAAACTTTATAGCCAATTAAGAGGTTCATTAATGCAACCCTAGGTGACTCGACCATCAAAATGATAGCCTCAGGAAGCACCCCGCAAGGTGGTGTCATGTCCCCCTTCTGTGGGTGTTAGCCATCAATGACATTCTCGAAAAACTCAGTCTCACAGGAACAAACTTAAATATTCGATTTGCTTTTACTGGCCCTGCAGCCTCCGAAAGAATGTCTTCAACATTTTTAAATAACCCTCGAAGAAATGCTTTTGAGTTGAGAACAGTCGATTCCTACTTAGTCGGCTGTGCAGTGCTCTCCATCAAGTCAAAATCGGTTGGTCTAGATAATATACAGCCCGACATTAAAAAAAAACGTCATTAAAGTGTTGCTTCCAATAATACTTCCTCACATAAATCACATTATTAACACAATAATCATGACTTCGACGTACCCTACATTGCGGAAAAAAGCAAAGATAATCCCAATTCCCAAAAAAACTAATCCACCTGAATATAGACCTATTGCTATTCTTCCGTTTTTATCAAAAGTGTTTGAGTGTCTTCTTAGCGGAGACATCAAAGATTACATTGAGCGACACAACACCCACTGCAGTCAGGTTTTCATAAAGGACAAGGCTGTGCCACAGCCTTGTTAAAGGTAACGGACGACATAAGAAGAGCTATTGACGAAGACAAAACGACCATATTAACCTTACTTGACTTTTCGAAGGAATTTGACTGCGTTGACCCAAGGATACTCTGTCATAAACTGTCCACCCAATTCAACTTCTGTAATTCCACTAATAAATTAATTCTTTCTTATCTTACTAACCGAGTTCAAGCTGTTTTCCATAATTCAAAACTGTCATCCCTTTGTGACGTAGGCTGTGGTGTTCCTCAAGGTTCAATTCTAGGTCCGTTATTATTTTCAATGCTTATCATTGACCTTCCAATGGTTTTGTCCTACTGTAAGTTCCATATCTATGCAGACGATATTCAAATCTACTTAAGTTTCCCTCTTGGTATGGTTGAAGAGTCAGTTGCTAAAATAAACAAGGATTTAGGCTCAATCGCCAATTAGACTAAAAAAGGGCCTAATGCTCAATCCAGACAAAACCAAATCCATTTCGTTCTCGAAACAACCGCCTTCCCCATCCAATTTTCCAATTGAACTTAACTCGACCGCAATTGAATATGTTACATGCGTAAAAAACCTTGGAATAATGTGCAACAGTGAACTGACATGAACTGACCACATTGATAGCGTTGTGTCCAAGATATATACATCCCTAAGAGGCTTGTCAATCAGCAAATATATTCTTCCTATCAACGTTAAATTAAAACTTGCCAAAGTACTCATAGTGCCAATCTTGACATATGGATCAGAGTTGTTCGCTGACTGTGATTATTCTTCTTCGCAAAAGTTGACAAAAGCAATAAACGCGGCTGCACGGTACGTTTTTAATCTTCGCAGATTTGACCATGTCTCGGAACAACGTCGGAATCTCCTAGGATGCGAATTGGAAGCATTTCTAGGTTACAGATCGTGCAAATTACTCTTCAAAATTATTCACAAGAAACAGCCAAATTATTTATATGAAAAGATCACCTTCTGTCGATCGAGTCGTAATATTACCTTAAGACCCTCAATTCATACCTGTTTAATGTCACAGGCACTTCTTCATTCATGCTGTTCATCTCTGGAACAACCTACCTTCACAGGTACAGTCTAAGACCAAGTACAGACAATTTTGTACCACTTGTTTCTTCTTTTTCTCATCTCTTCTCATCTCATCTGAACTGAAATAACTCCTACAATATTTTTATTTTTTTTTTATATTTTTACCTTTTTTAGATGCATTTGTATTGAATCTTAAAATTGCAAAATTTACGCTTTAAACTGAATTGAATTCGAATTGAAATTAATAATTGTAATAATTATCACTTAAATTCAAGCATGTCAATTAAAATTGTATATTACTTTATATTGCTCCTGTACTAGTAAAAGAACATAATGTTCTCAATGTACAGAGATAAATATCAATAAATGAAATGAAAAAAAAAAAATTAAATGAAAACCAAGGCCATTGCATATACCGACGATAGTCGTAGTAGCCTGTGGGAAATATCTCCCGTCCTTATGTGAGTTAATTGAATGCACCATTAACACCCTCCTCAGGTGGACTAAATCTTGAGGTCTTGGAATTACCCCACAAAAGACAGAGTTGATCCATTTACCAACAAGAGAGACATTCCGTCTTTCAACCTCCCATCCATCGAGGGTACAACCCTCAACTTAAAAGAAAGCGCTAATTACCTGGGTCTTAACCTAGACAGGAAACTAAATTGGAAACTCAATGTAGATGAAAAGAAAAAGAAGGCGGCCTTCGCCCTATACCTGTGTAATAGGTGTGGATGTACACCGCTATAGTCAAGCCTATTTTGACATACGGTACCGTATGGTGGCAAGCTTGTCTTAATGCCTCCAACGTAAAGCTGCTAACAAGTATACAGAGACGTGCATGCCTAGGGGTGACCACTACCCCAAAAGCATTCATAGAAGTTATTTTGGATATCCTGTCACTGGACCTCTTTATAGAAGACTGCTGCAAAAAGGGCCATCAAAATTCTGCAATCCAAGAGCTGGCACACAAGTCTCAACGGTTATGCGAGTATTCTAGTTAGATTACGTATAGAACAAACGAGTGACTACCTCCTCCCGTCCCTTGACATCGATATACCATTCCGTTGTTATCTACCATCAAGGGAAAAGTGGAGCTCCAATGAACCCATCATTAATTCGACATCCATCCACGTCTATACGGTTGGGTCAAAGAAGGAAAAATGAACAGGCGCGGGCATTTTCTCCGAACTGTTAAACTGATCCATCAGATTACCTGACAAATCCAGTGTTTTACAAGCGGAGGTCCTTGCGACCAAAATGATATCATTGTTGGAAATACCACCGACTGATATTACCATTCTAATTGACTGTCACCCGGCCAGTGAAACAATTTCGGCTACAGAAATCAAGTCCAAGCTAGTCGCAAGCTGTCGCGATGATCATTCGATAATTTTTTGTGGGCCCCAAGTCGTAGGGACATAACCGGCAATGAGGTAGCAGATGAGCTTGCCAGGAAAGAAGACGGAGAGAAAGGAGAGAATGATAGTTGGTGCGCTAACTGTCCATAATCACCTGAAATACCACGAAATATGGGATTCACCCATGATAAAATATGTGGACTCATTATCTTTGTTAATGCCCCCGTCCCTGCCTAGTGAGACAAAGAACACTGGGAGAATTCCTCTTCCAGAACCTACATGAGTTAACAGTTATCCCGCTAACATCTATTCCCAGGTTTGTCAAGATCTCTGGATGGCTGGACAAAGCAACACTACAACGACACCAGTAGGTACATGATGTACAGGAGCTATAACACCAACAATACAGATATGCACTTGTGAGACCGGAAAGGTTAAATCCCCCTTGGACATTACAATGGGGGGTCCAACTGGATCTCAGTGTGGTGTGGCTCCGCCACGTCAACCCACTAACCTAACTGAGCTGCCAAATGGGGTAGTTAATCTATTTGTTTTATGCATTACATGTTTTATGTATACTTTTTAAATCCATATTTCTTCATACGACAGGCATGCCTAGCTCGGGTATATTATTACCCCCAACTCGAAGTGGGAAGCATGCGCTACATCAATTTGCCAAAGAGTTGTGGATTTTATATAACAACTTTCTGTTTTCTTTAGGATTTTAGCACGATTTCGTGTAGAAAACATAATGATGGCATACAACCATCCACAGTTCTTTGGCAAGTTATTCTTGGAATTTCACCTCAGCGTAGAGCAAAGGTAGCTTTAGTTTTGTCCCACCAATAGGTTAGGGCAAACCCAATAGTTGTCGTGTTTTTCATTGAATCATCCATTTTTGTTTACTGTTATATACTTTCTCTTTAGAATAATACAAAACATTTTTCTTTTAAATCCGACTTATGGAAGCAAAGCCATTTACAAATGTTGTACATGATTTGTAATCGCAAGTGAAACATCCAAATGGCTCTCCTGAAATGTTGTAAAAATTGACTTATTTCGTAATTCCTTATTACCACAGATTTAATTGTATATACAACGGCAATACTTACTTTGAAGAGCATTATCCAAGGGAAAATTTAATTCAGACACCATAAAGTCGCATATAAGATATCCGGTTCTATTTACTCCATGGGTACAATGAACCCCAATCAATGAAGCTAAAAAATATAATTTTGGTGATTATCCTATTATACGAGTATATTAAAAGGCTCACAAGAAATTATGATACAACAATGTTATAATTATTGGGTCTATAACTTAATTCGTACGGTTTTTTTTTCGTCTGGTCGCTAATTCCGGGCGTTTTTCGGCTACTACTCTCTTCAAACGGATTAATTGTGTTCGGTAGCGTTGTCCATTGATGGTTTCACCCGATTTTAGCAGCTCATAATACAGCACACCCTTCTGATCCCACCAAATACAGAGCATTACCTTCGTGCCATGGATATTCGGCTTTGCCGTTGATTTGGGAATCCGATGCAAAAATGACTTCCTTTTGTGGCGTCGTGTGTCGTGACCCCCCAAAAACACATTTTCAGGCACGAAGTTCGACATATTTGAGTGAAATAAAATTATTGTTGTTTACGCTTCAAATGACATACTGAAATGATATGTAGTTTTCCAACGCATGTTCCAATTTAATAAAACAAGTTACGTCATCTCTTAGCAAACCGTACGAATTAAGTTATAGACCCAATACCAAAAATAATTATTAGTAGTAATTTATATAATTATTTACAGCCCATGTATAAGTATTGCTCTGTACACTTGTATACTGGATTCCAATTGCATTTGGTCAAACCTTCTCCAAATCTTGATAAACCTGCGGCTGTCATGAACACAACCATTGGTCATTGGTCTTTGAACTGCCTGCAGCGAAATCCACTCGCAAAACACTTCTTAATGCCCTAATCCTCTCATAGGATTCGGTGAACTGATATTGTAATCTTGACTCGATTTCCATGCATTAGTTACAGAGGGCTTCTAGTGAGCATATCCCTGAATATGTCATGGACTTGTACATTAACGCCAGGAACTACATTTTCTCTCACAAAATGATTTACAGTCGTAGTCCGGAATAATTGTTCAACAGGCTTAACTTTCACGATTTTAAAGAGTTGATGTGGCGTCGATGGTACGTCTATGTTCGAGCGAGTCTAATGATTTTACTATATATTACTATATATTATCCTATAAGTTGTATCGCTGTCTAGTAGGTGCAATATGCTCTTTGGACCAGATATGAGCATTGTACTAAAGCTTGGGCGGATATTCGCCTTATAAATAAAAGCCAAATAAGAGGGCATAAAGAATTTCTCGCATCTATTAAGAAAACCTTAACATTTCGCAGAATTTTTGGCGTAGTGCATTTCGCTCGGCTTTACTTTCCCCAATTAAGTATACTGTCAATTCAATGAGCTTAACATAAGCTACCATTCCAATTCTACGGCCGAATGGCGGGGTCGTGAACTTTGGAACGAAAATGAAAAGCTAAGGGTGCTGTCATCAGCGAAGGAATGGATTGGATTAGAAGAAATCATGTATAAATATGAGAAGAAGATCGGTACCGTAGGCACCATAGATAATCGATAAGGCACGAGTTTTCGACAAAAGAGCTTGATGCCAAACTCTGTCAAATGCCATAGAAATATCCTTCAAGTACTCTAACAAGTGTTCGAGTGCGGAAGTGGATTTGTTCCATGGTGAAATCAACGCTCTCAAGTACAGGTGAGGACATATTGGAATCTGGCAGGTGTGGGCCGACTGTAAAATGCGCTGCAAGATTCCTTTGTCTACAAAGCTGACAGCTGACAGCTGGCTTGTCATTGTAAATGAACGTGGGAATTGAAGACGAAGCGGAATTCTTTAAGTTTTTTTTTACAAATGACTAAAAGTTGTTGCTACCCTTGGGACATTGTAGCACTTTTGGCCTCAACTTTTTGTCAAAAGAGAATTTCACTTGTCTGATAATTGCATTGCAAGCACATCTGGCCCGTTTGAACTTATTCCGTTTTCCTCAGTAGGGTTGTCTTTGTATGTCCGGAAATTCAACTCTCTCATCTTGATAGCCTCTTTACAGCTCGAGTCATACCATGCATTTGTCTTGGGCTTGATACTCTTCAGTCTATGAGGAATGGAGGATCTCATGCCCAGCAGAAGAATGTTTGTGATCATATCAGCAGCGGCAACCACGTCACTATCGAAGAAGCATAGTGACCAGTTAAAATTCCTAAAGAAGTGTTTAAGTCCGCTTTCTCGTACAGCCCTACTGTTCTTTTAGGAATTTGTTTTTTAACTGTGTGTGGTGATAGCGAAAAAAATAGCGGATACGACGTAATTGTCAGACGAGTCTAGAGGTGACAGTATGTCAACAGAATACTTGTCAGGATGAGAGGTGAGGCACAGGCCCAGGGTGTTGGCGGAATGATCTGCAATGTCAGGTATTGTCAGGCAATGTCAGTATTCGTGTAGGCTCATTTACTAGCTGGGCAGGTTGTTTACCTTAGCAATTAGAATTGTGTACATTGGAAGCGCCCACTGTGCGAGGGCACAGGGATACAATTCTTAAGCTGGAATCGAATAGCGCATCAAATTCGTTCAATGGTGAATTGCTATCCATGTTTGGACTTTTATAAATAAAGCAGGAATCGCCTCGAGACAGGTATAGGTGTCTCTTAGGTAGAAAAACGTAGAAGAAATTAAGGCAAACTAGTGGACGAAGGTCGAAAGAGGTGCTCGGAAAAATCATGCACCAAGTTAAACGTCCCGTAGCAATTATTATAAAATTAACGAGCAAACTTAAATACGCTGACTTGTTGCGAAAATTAAAGCCGGGCACGAATTTAAAAGAAGTCGGAGAAATGTGAGTCGAATCTGGAAAACAGCAGGCGGAGACCTCCCTTTAGATTCGTTAGGCGAAAATGCTAGTGTTCGTTTTATGACACACGAGGTACTCTTCGATTGCAAAGACATGGATGAAGTAACGTCGAAGGAAGAATCCTGCGAGGTAATGGCCGAGTTTCTTCAAGATTTTGAATTTTAACTACCGTCAGTAAAGACAATGAAGAAAACTTTTGGTGGGACTCAGGCGGTCACTGCACGGTTGCCTGTAAACATCGGTAACAGACTACTTAATAATAATATGGGTGGCGCTTCAGCCAGTAGAGGGCCAGGGCCTAGCTTCTTCGGACACATGATGCTATGGAAAAAGCCGCAATATGGGCATGTCGTTCAGATACCACCTTGCGGCTAAGAAAGCTACATCGTGCGAGCAAAATTAAACGGTATATACATATACAGCAGATGCCTCACTCCAAGCCTTACAGTTGGAAAGTATGAACAGTTCGTCGAAATGATAGTTCTTGATGCTAAGGATCATACACCAACTATCCTGGTGATGTTTTCTACATAGAATCCGCAAACGATTTGAAAAAACCTCAAGTAACATAAAAACAATGATTGAAAACACATACAATATACAATTTAGGGTGATGCATGGTTTTAGCAGCATAAATAAAATGTATTTGAAAAAAAAAAATTGTTTTATATGTTTAAACATCCGATCAATGAGAAAACATTTCATTGAGGTCATTGCTCTCAATGGAATCAATACAGAACACGAAGGAAACAATACTTACCATATTGAGGGTAAATCCCTCTTCTGAATTTATTAATAGAAAAAATAGGAAGGGTGGATGTTTTGTTAAAAATAAGACAATATGTACATACTGTATATTAAGAGCGTATTAACATACACATTGAAGAAATGGGCGGAAAGAGTTAACACCAAAGCTAAGTATTGATGAATTTATTACAGAATTGGATAAAAATATTGACATACACAATTCATACGACCAACATGTGAATAGATATGATTGGATTGAAAATATCGATGGACGTGATAAAACAGAGTACGCGAGTTGACATCGATGCAAATACATCAACGCTCATTGATCACATATTTATCACTATAACAAAAAAAAAATTGTATCCGCTGTAATCGAAATCAACCGATCCGACCACTACGCAACAATTCAAATTACCAGTGACGCTACTGAAAATTTTACGAAAAAACAACAACACAAAGTAAAGCAGCTGGTAGAACAGGCCAATTGGCAATGTCTGTGCTACAAAATGATACTGAAATATTATACAACAATTTTGCAGCAAAAATATGAAATATCTACAAACAATCTAGAAAGATAGCAACATACAAGAGAAAACGTAAAAACAAACCAAGAAGAGATAAACTTTACAGAAGATGGAGAAACATCCCATTCAATAAAAGCTACGAGAACGCATATAAACACCTACGTAACTCAGTGGAAAAGATAGTCTAAGTACTACAAAATCTTATTTGATTTGACTGTGCAATTTAAAACAGATCAAAGAATAGACAACATAAGACCAGTTGATCTAAAACTAAATGCTTTGAATTTGCAACAGTTGTGAGAACAATAATCAACAGAGGTTTGGAAACATGCCACATACACCATCTTACTAAAAACATCGGTAATACGACCAATATACAAATGTGGAATTAAGAACCAGATAGAGAACAACAGCCAAATATCTAATTTACCTGTTATGGAAAAATTTATGGAGGAACCTTTCCTAAAGCGCTTAACAAATTTTATTGAAAAACACAACGTTCATCCAAATCAATTTGCGTTCCAAAAGGGGAAGAGTACTGGAAGACTACTAGGTGAAGTGTCAAATGAATTAGCTAGTGGTATGAATAAGAGACATTATTTATTAACACTGTTTATAGATTTTAGTAAGGGGTTTGACACACTTCCATATGGAAAACTCTTTGATGGAATAGGTAGAAGGAAATGTCACTAAATGGATTAGAAATTACCTAACAGAAAGAACAATAAAAGTAAAAGTAACCAATACAGTTAATGATTCAAAGCATAGTACATGCGGAGTACCAAGTATCAAAACTTGGTCCAATTTTGTTTACACTGTTGAGTAATGAACTTTTAGGAATGTTTGATAGAAATACTGTTTTTGCATATGCAGATGATATAGCAATCATTGTTAAACATAGATGTCTGAAAACGGCGATCTCTCTACTAGAAGAAATATTTAACAAAATCGCTCGATGATGTCATGACAATGGTTTGATAATCCGGAAAAACCAAGGTTATGCACATATGAAAGAAGAATACACTAACTGATATAAAAAAAGTAAACCTATTGAAGTAGTCAGAAAGATAAAATACCTTGGAGTCCTAATAGACGATCACTTCATATGGAATCAACACATATTTTTATTTATTTTATTTTACAATAAGTATGGTAACCCGCGAAGCTTATTTGAAGGTAAGACGAGTGCCTACCCTTGGTTAGGGGAGTCCCGGTTCGAATTCCAGTGAAAGCAAAGTTAATACGCTTTTATCTGGATCAAAGAACGGTCCTATCACTACAGTGGTCGATCGGTGGTAGTAGTCTGACTGTGGGTCATATATGCCTTCTAAGTATTTGATGATTCGGGAGTTATTAGACATTTTAAGTTCATATTTGCATACCGGTTAACAATTCTTTTCCGTTTTGAAGATAATTGTTTAATTCCCTTAAAAACTCTGAGACACTTAATTTAGGTCTTCTGCGGATTTTTTCTTGTTCATGACATCCATTTCTATTGTAAATTTGTTGAGTGGACGAACACACAATAAACTGATGTGAAATTCTGAATTCGTTATGCTATCGCACTTATATCGAAATACAATATTCTTACCACGGTTAGCTTGACCAATTCTAAGTCAGCCACATTTATATACACATTTATATTATATGTAAAATTAAATATGTAAATGTAATAAAATGAAATCTCAATAAACTTACACACTTGCATACAACTCTTATAACGAATATGTTGATATTCCTTTCTATTATAGAATTCAGTATTATATCCAATTAATTTATAGAACTCATTTTCTCCTTCAATTATATCCCTTATCACAATAACATCTAAATAAATTAATGCATTCTCAATTTCTGCTAGAAAAGTATTTCAATTTTCCTTTTTGTTCTTGTATTAAAACAAATACAATTAAAATATATTTCTTTTAAAGTCAGCATCGATGTTAGTAAAGGCATTTGTTACCCTAAAATCAATCTCTGCATCATTGTAGATTTTCATGGTGTTTTTTCTGTTCTTTCGATTTACGAAATTCAAGTATAGTGTCACTGTATTTGGTATGTGCTTGTTTCACATCGTTGACCGAACCTTTGTGAATTGATTAGCAATTGCATTTTCTGATTTTGTTTTTTGTCATACCTACGTTAGCTGATTGTTGACACATACAATTATATCACGTTTTACTTTTTTGACAATTTGTTTTTTTTATTTATTTTTTTTTTATTTTATTTTTCTTTTGAACTCAAAGTTTGAAAAATATAAAATTATTGTACATTTTACAAGTTTCGTTTATTTGTTCGGTAGACGTCTATATCTGAAGTTTTAATTTCAAAATGAATTGCTTTGCCAACCGCTTTGATGACTTCTCGCTCGTGGGTGGAATATTTTTGATTTCAATATTGTTTTTTAGTATTTGTTGTTCTAAAGTGTTTACTTTCTTTATTGTTTACTATCTTATTTATATTAAATTCTTTCAGTTGTTTTATTTCGTTTGAAAATCTTTGCAGTATGTCGAAAGTCATGTTTTGTTCATATTTATTTGCCATAAATTCACAGCTTGATTTAATGTCAGCTATTTCTTTCCGCACCATTCTCATTTTTTCAATTATTGTTTTGCTACTTATGTTTAATGTGCTGGAGCTTTCAAAGATATCGGGTGAGCTAGCACTTCTCATTCTCAGAGTTGGAGTAACCAGGGACACAGGATTTGAGGTGAAATCCACCTCAGTATTTTGGGGCTGCCTTCCGAAGGTACCACATCTCCATTCTCTCTTTTTGGCCGTAGTCACTTTTCTATAGGATTTCTTCGAGATGTCGTGCATCCAAAGTGAATTTTGCGATCACATCTGTGACATGTCCCCTTCACAAGGGAGATCAACGAAGCACTCACTACAAACATGCATATTTGAGGCAGGTACAGAAGTTTACCGGAGATTTACACAAAGAGACAAAGAAACTACTTAGCGCCGTATATATTACACAATTTTAAAAAATAAAATATACTTTTTTATTTTCGTGAAAGTATGACTTTATTTATTTATGCATTTTTTGAATATCATCAGATCTTTCATTAGTTTTTCCTTTCATCGCCTAGAGGCTCAACTTTCATTACTCGCGAAAGCAGAATAATTGTATTACTCTCTGAGAATGGACGAGAAATGAAGTGTTCAGTGAGTAATGAGTGAAAGTTCGTCGTTCTCTGAAAATGTTAATCAAGGAGACGAGAGATGAAAAACTGTTTAACCACAGAGTACGAAAATGGAATTTTCTAACTCTGAATGAAAGTGGTTGAATTGTGTTTAGAGTGATATAGAGTATTCTTTCTGATATAGGAATAACATTTTTTTTGTTAGAGAATATAGAATGGATGGTTTTGAGTGTTCACAATAGAATGACTTAACGGCTGCTTGGGTAGTAACGATTACATTAAAATATTCTTTTCTACGTCACCTAAAGTGGAAGAATGCTGAATGCGTTTTTTTAGGCATCCCCCGTACGCCTAGTCTTCGTTGTTTAATAAATATTAAGTAACTAAAACCGTATACAACATAAATAAATACATCGAAAATTCATTGTTAAAAAACTTTACGAAATAATGGAGGATAAATAAAATGTAAGTGTCCGACCCTGATTGTAGCTTCTCTGAACATCCCTTGGATAGAATTGTTTCTGACCCATTGGCTTCGCCATCAATGTCTTCATCGCAATTGACATGGTATTCGATAGTGTTCGAAATAGCTATTCACATAAAATAATCTTCTAAGGGGCTTCAATGTGGAATTCGCTTTTGTCACATTTGATTTGCTTCAAATTTCTCATACATGTTTTTCGTTTCGCTCGTATGAACCCCTATTTGATCGAGCCATTGAAAATAAATTTTCTGCAACATCCGTCTTCAAGTGTGCAATGAGAAGAAATTGTTTATCATTTTTCACCTTTTTCCATATTAAATCAATGCCAAGCAATGTTTGCAGTAAGCCTCCGAAGCAATATGGTCTGGGGGACGGCACGGATCCTACGTTGGTATGAGATTGGTTAAAATAGAGTGAAAATGTCACTCCGTTCCCTCCGCTTGTAGCTGAGAACAAAAAGCGTAATATCTTTTCGTACTCTATGTAAGTGATAGTTTCATATACAATGCTATACTGAAATAGCAAGGTGTCACCTGGACCAGTATCATCAACATTCATTATCATTTTGGTTTTAATGCTTTAACTTGAAGCATACCCGACACAATTAAGTCACAATACGTGCCTACCTTCTTTGCGGACTGATCAACGTCCTTTGGATAGTGTTATTTTTTTTTTAAAGCGAACACTACATTTTTTTCTAAATTTTTTTCTATTAGAAATTACACTATGTATGAGATGGTGTTTTGCTGCATAGGGTGAGTCAACTCCACGAACGGGGAAACCCTTTGTACAAGAAAAGCCTAGACCCGAAACTGACGATAATGATGATCATAGTATTAGTACAGTAAGCAAATTATATTGCAGTACATGAGTAAAATAAGACACAGTAAATAAGTCAATTAGTGTGTTTCGTGTGTTTAGATGTCCTTATATGGCAGAAAACATAGCGCAAATAGTTTCACTTTAATTTTTTCAGTTGAAATAGCAGTTGAAACAGCGTGTTCTACAATTGTAAAAAAATTTATGATTTAATAACAGAAAATAAACAAGTATATGATAGTATCAGCTAACAGATCGAAGAATTAACTCGAAAGCCCACTCATTGCATTTGTCTTCCCCTTCAATCGTTTCATATGAAAATATTTCTTTAAATAAGGCCGACTTAACATGCCTAATATCGCTCGATTTGATAACATCCTTACCAGATTTCGCAGGTGACCGAGCGAAATACATTTCGTGGTACCAAGCGACTAAGACTGCAATAGAGCTATTTAAATTATATGAATATCAGGCTGTGGCCATAATGCGAACTAAAATTGTCGGATCGGCTGATTTGATACTATGTTCATTTAATGCCGTTCTTAACTTCGATGCAATAATCGCACGATTAGATCATAGGTCAAGGTCGTATGTCCATCTCTGAATATTTCGATCAAATCGAAAAGAATCTAACTTTGAATATAAATAAAATTTCTATGGTATACTTAGGCAATGATGAATTAATTTATTCTTTAGGAGCAAAATACCGACAAGATGCGCTGCATGGCCTTTCGGACCTTAATAAGCCTTTCTGCAATATTCTTGTCTCTGCCGGTTGCGAGGACCTGCCCTCTGCATTAGCTAAGGCCCAGGAACTCGAAGCAAACCATCATAGGTACAATTTTGCCAAAGCTTTCGATAACAACATATGTTCTAGGACCAGGCCAAACAACGCTCCTTCTCGGAACAACCCTCAATATAGAGGAGTAGCTAAAACGCTCCCCATGAAAAACCAACATAACCCAGTGAAAATGTCGATAACTCTATATATGTACAAAAGCTATATATGTACAAAAGCTCACCCATATTCAAACAACCAGTAGTAAGTAAACATTCAGCCAACAACCCCAGACTTCAGGGGCAATCGGAGCTTTCAAACGTCCGCTCAAATCCTTACCAAAAGCCCAACGCATTCATTATATGCAACCCAAATATATAAATAAAGAAGCAAGAAATCGTCGCGAATTAAACCTTGAATATGAAGACGAATATTAAACCCCTCATAGCCCAGAATATGACGATCAAATTAATTTTTTAGAGTAAAGTAAACGCACTACCCTACATTTAAAAGAAATTTAATAATAAAATTCCAATGAAAATCTTAGTAGCCAAGAATTCTATTAAAGAAATTCCAAATTAAAAAATAATAACTAATCACTAATAAGACATTTAAAGTTGAGACACTGAACGGTCAAAATACACTTTTGTGGCAAAACCACCGATTTTGTCTGCTTCCCCAGTTAAAAACTTTCGATGCGATAATCGGGTACGATTTCCTCGCCGAAATAAACGCGCAAATTTATACTAAGCATTATTTATTAGTTTATGAAAATGGGAAAATACATTTCTTGAATGCGAACAAATGAATAATGTTGTAAAATATACAGTTCCAGAGAGTATCAAGAACGAGTTTCGAAAGTGGACAGAAATACTCAAAATCTTTCTCTCAACTCGATGAAAAATTACCTGTTAACACAAATGTAAAAGCAGATATTATGACCATAGATAGATTCTGAAACAATCTACTCAAAACCAAGACATATAATATGGCAGCTGCACCATTTGTTAATAAAGAGATAAAAAGAATGCTTGAGGATTTTTTGATGGATCACATTTCCCATATAATACTCCAATATTATACCATTTTGAGAAATTCTTGTACATGAAACATACAACCAAATTATCAGCAGTTGATTCGTGAAAACTTGAAAATAATAGGTTCTTTCGAAAACGAAAATGACAAAGAACTATTACGTGAAGATGTATTTGTAGCGCAGCGGTTATTAAGCATTCTAAATATGCCATTTACGAACGCGGAGATCTGTTGATTTCATTGCATCAGCTATTAAATTTATAGCCGGAACACCTGACCATAGTTATTTCGAAATACTGAAAACACAATAAAAGGAACTTAAAAAATAACATAATAGACAAATAGATATTAACAAAAATGTTAAAATTAATGAAATTACAGACAGAATTAATAACTTAATAGATGTTAAACAGAAATAAAGTAACCATAAATAACCAAATACTGATAATGTTAATGATGAAAAGAAACAGGATAATTATTGACAACTTAAATAATAATTTGCAAGGGATGTTATAAGCGAAACATAATACCTTTAATAATACCTTAATACCTTATTATTAGATGTAGATGAAATAAATGTCATTAGTTTTAAGGAAAATATTGCAACTTCTATAAGTGACTTATTATTGATTTCGGAAGTTAAAATTTATTTTGTTAATGAAACCCTTATATACTTAATAAGAATGCATTTAGTGACTAAGTATTGTGAACTTTTTGAAATAGCCACTGTACAACATAATAATAAAATCATAGATACATGAGACAACTTACCTGTTTCTTGTAATGAAGATTATTTTCCATTAATAAATTGTAAACAAAATATTTCATACACCGATTACCAAAAAACTATGACCACCAATGCCTTACTCAACTCCTTTGTAACCATACAGCCAATTGCCCAATAATGTCTTCTGACCAACTACAGAAAATAAAACTCATTGGTGAAGGAATAATTGTAGCTGTTGACGAAAATTCAATAGTAGAAGAAAATGACCAGCGCTTTTCCAACAACGGGAGCGTTCCTGATAACATACCGCAACGCAATAACCATCAATGGAATAATCTATAACATAACACGTCCCACAGAAGTCATTAGCTTACCAGCGAAAAGGAAAAAAATGTGATTGAAACTGAGTTCAAGAAGAAAATATCTTTGCCTTACTTGCACAGGTTCCCGGCAACATTGCTCTAGAGGCAAATAAGTGGATGTGGTACGGCGTTACAGGAATACTTGCGATGATCAACTCCACCATTAGATAACGAGGTATTAAAAATGCGTATATTACAAATTATGAATGAGAACGTCAAAACCTAAGGAAAGGAGGAGTTAACCGCAGCAAATCGGCGTAACCCCAACTTGAACTTCACCAATGCACTTTCCCGGCACACTCTCTTTATAGCTTTCATTGTACTTTCATCACACAAGACACTCCAGAACAACTACTCCAAACACATTCGCCCTGCACTTCCGCCACACGATTCATTCTCCTAGCACATTCAAACTAAACTCATTCACCTCAACTCAATCATACACGATCAGCACTTTTTAGCCATTCATCCACTGCATCGTACATAGGTAGGTCAATTTAAGTTTAACGATTGACAATAAAATCAGTCTGAGACTGGATCGAAGTGTCAAGGCAGTAGACTCATTTTGGATTTCGTGTAAGCCTATTTTCTAAAAGCAGAGTATTTCAAAAATATTGTATGAAAATCTTAGCCAGATCGAAGTATTGTGTGCGGAGATAAATACCTTTGTATGGAGCCATCTCTATGTGCATGCTAATGGTATCCAAACCTTTAAACCTGTTTTTCTCGAAACCATGTCTTCGATATTGGAGATCACTGTAATTCTGAAAGTTTGAAATTTTGGGTTAAAACAATGAATTAAGGTTTAACGTCCGCCGTTTTTGAAAAACCAAAATCTGTTTAGATTCCTTCGTTCAACCGCAGTATATAAATTTAATTTTTGATTTCGGATAATCCAGTGACGAACTGTAGTAATTACCGCAAATCTCTTTTACTGATTTTTTTAAGTTCCGTGTATTTTTTTATAGTTTGAAAACAAATTTATTTTTCTTAAATACTCGTACAAGCAACACAAAAATAAAATTAAAATATTTGTTGACGTTCCAACAAGTCCTCTGGACATATTCCTAAAGTTTTTCCATCTCGTTCGAAAACTGGATTAGGACGATTCCCAAATGATCACTCTCCTTCTCAACCTACGTAATACAATTTCGTGTACGCTTTTCCACGTCTATTATCGTCATTCGAAGGCTAGTGAAAGGTTTTGAGCGATTGAGTTATTTCTTCTTTTTTTTTATTTTTGGTCTCCCTTTGATTGTTCTTATCATTCTGTTGTGTTCTCTCGATCTATTCTTCTCTCTACTCTATTTTGAAGTCAACAATACGATATCAGTATAAAGTAACAGTGCTCAACCACTGCACATGGAAGATAAATGTCAAAGACTCTGACAGCTATAGATTAGATTTTGTTAGGTTTAAGTGGCTGACTGCAGAACGTAAAGACAGCAGCCACACTCAGGGCAATACAGATCCGTTAAAAAAAAAAGCGAAGAAGATGCCTCACTCTTATGTTTCCCAGACAGATTATCGAAGTAGTGGGCCTCCAGATGTTTGAGCTATCGCTTAGCGCTGATCGCATGACAGAGTTGTTTGATAATGAGGCATCCTTGCCAGTTGACCATTTGTGATTAATTTGAGCAAGTGTTTCCAGCCATAGCAGATGTTTTATAGCAGCTATGTGAGTGGAGGGTGAAGAAACTCTCTTGAATGTCACAATGTCCCGGCACCGACATAAATTGGCCATCTCGTTAAGAGATAGGCTGCAATTAAAAGAAATCTTGGATTTGAAAGGCCTAAGGTCATACATTTGATTGCTGCCTAGCTATCGGAACAGAACAGAGCTTACAGAATCGCTATAGTTTCAGCCTGAAAACGCTAGAGATATTCGGTAATCGGAAATATAGGTGGATTTTCAGATCATTGGAATAGACATCAGCACCCACACCTGTATCCATCTTCGATCCATCTGTGAAGATTCCATCCAGAGGACCGACCAGCGTCTGGTATTCAGACTCCCAGTAAGATCTGAGGAAAATGATGGTTAAGAAGTTTTCTCGAAGACGAGTTTAGGTATCGTGAAGTATGTATCTATCGGTAGAAAACTATACCTTTTGAGGATCGTCGAATGCCCAGATCGATGTTCTAGTTGTGCAGTGATCTCTGTCTGCTCGTCATATAAGCTGCTGTCTGGCTACCAACCAGTTATCGTTAAAGAGTATGTTTAAAGCTTCGAAGGTGGTATGCACGCCATCCCCTGCACACTAGCAAATTGCGACCATACAGTAGTATCGGTCTGATTACCGAAACGAATAGCCAGTGGACCATACGGGGTTGTAGTCCCCATTTGCACCCTATGACCCTTTTACAGCAGTAAACAGCTGTGGAGGCCTTCTTGACACAGTCCTGGAAATTTACCTTCCAGCTTAGCTTAGTGTCTAATATAAGGCATTCCAGCTTCTAAGAAGCTGGAAGTTATTGAGAAGCTGGTGAGTGGAATTTTCGATTCCGTGCCTGTTGAGTGCTGAGACAAAAGCAGTAAATTCATTCGAGGGAAAATTTATAAAAAAGCTGGATCCATGCGTCAAAGCCGCTGTCTCACATATATTTAATACTATTTTAGAGAAACTTGACAAACAAAACACATTTTCCATCCTTGATATGTGTATCAACACAACTCTAATTTGGAACGATCACAGAGCAAAAGCTAATATTTGAGGAAAACGCAATGAAATATTTAGGTTTTCTTTAAGCGGGTATCTTCGTAGATCATTTGGAATCAACGCTTAAATCCCGCGATGAACAAACACTTCCATTTAACTCCTGCGGGTCAGACCTAAAATATTGACACTTTTACTATAAGAAATGCTACTTTGACTGAACTTAATCCTAATGCAGCTCCTGGTTAGGATTTAATCACAGGAGAATATCTAAAAGACTTACCTCCGAAAGCGCATTTAGATTAGAACAATTCCCTAGTCAGTGGAAAATAGCGGTAATCGTGCCGAAACCGGGTACAAGCCCGATAGACCGATTTCACTGCTTTCGCTTTATTACATAAACGTTTAAGCCAATTACCAATTCGTTTAAGAAGTAAGCATTCGACAATTGACCAAGTGCATCGAACAACTGATGTTATGAAAAATCGTTTGAACAAAATCAACTCTGCTCAGCTGTATTTCTCGATGTTTCGCATGCCTTTGTCAAGGTTTGGCCCGCAGCACAATGCGGCATTTGAATGCAAATTATTTCACATTTTATTATGGCTCAAGATTTATGTTTACACCTGCTGGTAAAACTCTCGAAATCCTGTATCTTTTTCTAAAGTTTTTACGTTTAATTTTATGAATAACTTTATTCAAATTTTCTGAATTAGAATTTGAATTACACTCATTGAATATTGCAATAGAAAATAATCCACTGTTATTAAAGTAGCAATTTGTACCAGAAACATTTATATAGCCATAAAGTCTGATATGACTTGTGCATAGTAATTAAATTTACAGGATAAATTAAACCAAATTTTTTAAAAGCTTACTTATAGTGACAGATAATATTTTTACATTTTAATTATATAATAATAATACATAAAATATAATATAATTACATAAAAATTGTTCATATTAATGAGAATTAGAAAGTGGCATTACACACCTGCCATAATTTTAGTTTCATTTTGTACATACACTAGATAAAAAACCACTTATTCAATGGTTTGCAATATTAACGTTCGATTCAATGCAGTGTTATCGCAAGTATAGTTATGTAAGAAGAGAAAATAAAAAATATAACCATATAAATAAAATATAACCATATTTCACACATAAAACAGTTTTAGTAACTCTAAAGCGAACATTAATTTTTGAAATTTTTTGTCCAAGGGCAATTCCTACCGAGAGAACTGTGCACAATTTTATCTATCTGATCTAGTAGAATGTAGGAAAGAATACACCATATTTAAAGCTATACCACAGGAAGTAGACACAGTGATAGGCACATTTTCTAACTAAAGTGTGATTTCTTAGCTATTATCTTTTTGGCAACACTGGACCACTGTCAAACATCTTCAGTTTGGTCTATAATTTAACCATGAATCGTCTTACAAACGAAAAACGCTTGCAAATTATTGAATTTTATTATCAAAATGCGTGCTCTGTTAAGAAAGTTCATCGCGCGCTTCTTCCATTTCATGGTAAAAAAATTGTGTTCAGCGACGAAGCTAATTTTTGACTCAATGGGTACGTAAATAAGCAGAATTGTCGATTTTGGAGTGAATATCAGCCAGAAGCATTGCAAGAGCTACCAATGCATCCAGAAAAAGTCACAGTTTGGTGCGGTTTATGGGCTGGTGGCATCATTGGACCGTACTTCTTCAAAGATGATACGAATCGTAACGTAACTGTGAATGGTGAGCGCTACCGTGATATGATATCCAACTTTTTTTTACCCAAACTGCACAACCTCGACTTGCATGACATATGGTTTCAACAAGACGGTGCCACATGCCACACAGCACGCGCAACAATGGACTTATTGAGAGGCGAGTTCGGTGAACATTTTATTTCACGTTCGGGACCGGTCAATTGGCCGCCTAGATCGTGCGATTTAACGCCTTTAGACTATTTTTTGTGGGGCTATGTTAAAGCTCATGTCTATACAGATAAGCCCGCTTCAATTGACGCATTGGAAGACAACATTGAAGCATTTATTCGTGAGATACCGGTCGGAATGTTGGAAAGAGTATGCCAAAATTGGACTAAGCGGATGGACCATTTGAGAGTTTACCATTTGAGGTATTCGTGAGATACCGGCCGAAATGTTGGAAAGAGTATGCCAAAATTGGACTAAGCGGATGGACCATTTGAGGGGCAGTCAAGGTCAACATTTGCATGAAATAATCTTCAAACATTAAATTAATTGGACCATACTATCGATTCAAATAAAGATTTCATGCATTTTTCTGAATTTTATGTGTTTTTTTTTTTTTTTTTTTTAAAACTTTCTTATAGCTTTTAAGAAATCACCCTTTACATCGCCATAACGCTAAATCACTTCATATAAATTTACGTGCAAGAACGTGAGCAACTTACCCGTTTTTATGAATGATGAAATACTTCGGAATGACTCTCGATGTAAAGCTTAAATGTAAGGAGTATGTATTAGAAGAAACGTGATGAGCTTCAGTTAAGATACACAGACATGTACTGGCTTATTGGAAAATACTCCAAGCTAAGTATTGACAACAAATTATACAGCTTATATACAAGCAATTGCTAAAACCCGTCTGTACGTATGATACACAAATAGGTGATACCAAAGAGTTATACAAAAGAAACAACGATACACGAAATAACGATATACGAAACAACGATATCCACACAAATCTTGGAATTGCTTCAGTCTAAGATAAAATTTAGAATTTTGCTCGTAAGCATAAGTGGAGAATTTCTTGCCAAACGCGTATACATCAAGAAAGTAAAACTGCTGAATAAGTGTTACTTAGGTGTAAGTAGTTTTTAATGGGTAAATCCCTTGCACTATGTGGGAACAGTACCCATAACGTGCTTTGAAGATTTTTACGAAAAAAGGTGTAACATCTGACATCCAACCCCGTTGCTTTCTTTAACCTGTGGTGTCTACAATCAGCCAATTTCAATCCTGAGGAAATGAGGCACTGTTCGCAGAAAGCAGAGAATTAAAAGGAAATCGAGTAAATCACCTAAATTAAACGACGAAAATGTCAGAGAAAGAAGCTCTCTTAGAGGACGGAATAAAACACAAATACAAAAATAAGTGAGTAAAAGATTACTCATCCGAGAACGAGGATTAGCAATCTTTGTGTCCCATTTCTTGCAAATCATTTGCTCAAAGTATGCCAGGTGAGAAATGGGTGCAGTATACATCATGTAAAAGGTAAATTCTTGTTTTTGTTTTAGAAACAAAAAAAATAATTCCGGTTTTATCGACACAAACTGCATAAATGGATAATGGTTAATTAACAAGACTTCAATTGAGTGACAGCAGACATTTTTTTAAGCATTGAGTTCCACGCGGTTCTTTCCCTAGTTAATTATGCTGTCAATATAGGAATTCAATGTGCTTAACATACGCAGCTATTCCAATTCTACGGCCGAAGGGCGGGATCGTGAGTCTTGGAACGGATACGAAAAGCTGATGGTACTGTCATCAGCGAAGGAATGGATTGGATTAGAAATAGTAGACAAGAGACCAATTATAAAAATGAGAAAGAGAGAGAGACAGAGCAGAGCCTTGGGGAACACCAGCATTTATGATTTTTTTCCATACTTCTTGACAAAATACTAATACAAATTTAATGAGTTGCAATCATAATGTATAAATAAAAAGTGTTTACAAGTTTTGTACAATCTTTTGCTGTAAGGCAAGAGAACTACACAAAGCAAAAAAAAATAAATTTAAAGTTATTTATGAGGAAAACAGTTAATAAGCAAAATAGGAGTCAAAAAAGAATCTATTGAAAAATGATTGAAAGAGAAAAGCAATGTTTGAACATGTCTTAAGAATAATGATTTCTTTCTCTCACACCTAAGATTTTCTGGCAGTAAGTTAAATAACCGAAGCACTGTAACGTAATACAAACGAGAGAAGTGTGTTTTATAAATGAAAGGAATAGATACAATGTTCATGGTGTTGGTGCATCAGTTATGACTTTCATGAAACCTAACATGATAATAACCGGAGCTTTCCAGACGTTTGAAGAATTCAAAACTAGGTGTAGTGCCATAATCTTTAACTTTAACATGGTTTTGCTTGGTTAATAAGGGTTTTAGTTTATTCAAGTAAGTTCCACCACAGCAAGGAATGCCACACTGCAGTTTGGATTTTAATAAGCCATTGTACAACAATATTAAGACATGAAGATTACAGTAGAGACTAACATGATATATGATACAATCCTATTAATATATTGTTTAAAGTACATTGTGTGATCGCTCCAAGTAAGTTTGTGATCCACAATAACACCTAGTTATTTGAAACTGTCTACACATTAAATTTTAAAACAACAATCACTACAACGTAGACATTCATTAAAATACAAAGTACGATGGTTAATTGGCTCATCTAACCAAAAACGTAAGCAACTAGGTGAGTTATAAAACAAAACCAAGTCCTTACAGACTGCACAATTTATGCTGATGAACTATGAACTTTGTCTTATCGCTAATTATCGACTTATGCTCCTTGAACCAAAGTCGTAAATAAATAATTCATAATTTCCGTCTAAGAATTGACAAAGATAGTTATTATGAGAATAAGATAAAGAAGAGTCCTCAGCAACTGTTAGATTATTTATTATTATTGATGTTGCCATAACTTCTTCTTATGGCAATATCAATAAAACCTTAGGTTAGACCTTTTAAGTGACACAATTATTTTTTGGATTTCGAGTGGAGTGAACGTCTTAAAGACAAAACTTCCAGATTGAAAACGAGATTATATTCACATGGAGTCACATGGAGTATTGTTATCGCTTAAAATATTAAGATGAGAATCAAAGTTGGAAAAGAATTATTTGTTGATTGGATTCGCAACTTCCAAAGGATCAGAGACAATAGAATTATTGTTCCTTAAAACACATTTTATTAAGAATTTCATTTCATTTCATTCCTTTTTAGGGTTACCAAATCTTCCAGCTGATTTATACTATACAAATTATTTCTACATACTACTGGTTCTGTTTTCTCCTTCTTGAAAAGTATACAGAGCTGTTTCTTCTTTTTAATTTTATTCATATTTGTTTGTATGCATTTATATATATTTATATATAAAAACAATTTATTTGTCGTGTTCTCATATCTAAGTTGAATCAATTGTGTTGATTGTATGTAGTTGTAGTTGTCTGAATTCAATTTTAATTTTCTTGAATGTACTTATGTAATGCAGTAAGAGTATCGTTCGGAATTCAGAGTATTAATGTGAATTAACTTTGTATAAATCTTTTATGCATTACTGCACAGTTAAAAGTAAACCAAAACTTAAACAAGCAAAAAAATATACTCACGATTGTTCGAATTTTCTTGTAAATAGTCGCAAACAATTCTTCTGAATCTATAAGAAAATATAGCAAAAAGTTATTTTGGATATATGCAAGATATTGTATTTTGATTGCCAAGATACGGATTGCTTTTCTTAACATCGGTCATTTTAAAAGTGTAAAACATCCTTTGGGGCGAAATTAGTACGACTATATATTGACTATCTATTGAATGCCTGTATTATGCCTGATAGCAGTTTTCCAAAAATTATAGCTCAATACACTATTCAGAGGAGCTACAGACCAGTCCCAATCACATTGTAATCTCATCGCAAGCCTGTACAACAGAACGGTTATGGAGAACATCCTCTTCGACTTCATCGCTAAATTGGATGAATATAGGATTGACTCCATCAACCAGGCTACTCTCTGTAAACGCGAGACCTACAGCATTCTGCAAAACAATCTGTGTGAAAATTGTCATAGGCAACAATTTACCCAGTAAAATAATAAAGTTTTTCAAAAAAAAAAAAAAAAACACATAGTATTCAGAAAAATGCATGAAATCTTTATTTGAATCGATAGTACGGTCCATATAATTTAATGTTTGAAGATACTCTTTCCAACATTTCGGCCGGTATCTCACGAATAAATGCTTCAATGTTGTCTTCCAATGTGTCAATTGAAGCGGGCTTGTCTGTATAGACATGAGCTTTAACATAGCCACACAAAAAATAGTCTAAAGGCGTTAAATCGCACAATCTAGGCGGCCAATTGACCGGTCCCGAACGTGAAATAAAATGTTCACCGAACTCGCCTCTCAATAAGTCCATTGATGCGCGTGCTGTGTGGCATGTGGCACCGTCTTGTTGAAACCACATGTCATGCAAGTCAAGCTTATGCATTTTGGGCAAAAAAAGTTGGATATCATCTCACGGTAGCGCTCACCATTCACAGTTACGTTACGATTCGTATCATCTTTGAAGAAGTACGGTCCAATAATGCCACCAGCCCATAAACCGCACCAAACTGTGACTTTTTCTGGATGCATTGGTAGCTCTTGCAATGCTTCTGGCTGATATTCATTCCAAAATCGACAATTCTGCTTACTTACGTACCCATTCAGCCAAAAATGAGCTTCGTCGCTGTTAGAACCTCCGGCTGACTAAACAGGTTGCGTTGAAGAACCTCTATCATAGGTAGCGCGCGAGTTACCTGTTTCGTTAATCTTCTGAAAAACGAAACAAAGAAAAACACGTAAAGTAAATTCTTAAGAGCACTTTATTGTTATTGTCTTCTCTTAGGAGAACCGTCCCATCCGAAGCTTGAAGAAAAACTTCTTCATTCATTACTTATTCGCATTCAGACAAACTGCAGTTCGCGGAAATTGCTTACTCAGGTTTTCACACACCGAGTTCATTTCCGCGGCCAGACTGAGTCGTGGTCGGTGTAAGTTTTCAACAAATTTGAAGACTTCAGGTCTGGGGCAGTTTGGCTGAAGTATCGTATGGACATTGTTTCCTCCAGACTTCGGTTTCGAGAAGTGTGGGAACGTAACTCGCGATTTACATACGATTCAGATAGCACCACTGAATCACAGATGCCACTGACAACACTTTTTAAAGATGCAGCAGAATTGTCGTCGCTGGTGTTATAAATAGTTCGACATAAGATAACGTACCCCAATTTGTAATCTATCCTTTATTTAATATACAAACGTTTGTCGTGAATAAAACCATATTCGTACGAACATTATAAAACACATTTGAACAAAAAAATAAATATAGAGGCGCCCTATTCGCATTTTAACATTTAATGCCATGAAAGTAAGGACACAAAAAAAACATAAAATGAGAAGAAGAGCGTTTTAATGAGGATCATTGCTGAGCTGAGTACTGAGTTCTCAATGAAACACGCCTATTGACATTTCTGCCCAACTGCGTATTTCCCCTTCCACATCGACGAAAAAAGGCAGTCACTAACCGAACACATAGTACAAGTCGAAGCTCATCGCAGCAACAAATCCGAAGAAGAAGAGCAACCCGATTCCGAAGAAGACTTATCTATCGACATCCGTCGACTTCGATCCGGGTTAACATATAAGAAAATAGTGAGTTGAGTAATCTAGTTCTAGAAAATAAAAAAATAGATAAGACACTTTTAGAATTATTAGAAAAATTGTATAGAAAAACCATTACCTGCACCCAACACACTTTGAAACAAAATACTGAGTTGTTTAGAACTGGTTTCGAAAAATTTAAAAACCATTCGATATTTCCGTCTAAGAAACAATTTTTTTTCTGATTGATTCATACAAAATTACGAGGTAACGCATACTTAGCTATGCAACTTAAATGTTTTATATTGATACGAATTAAAAAAAAAAAAAAAACTTTTACTTTCTGTTCGGAGTCGACCGATTTATTCCAAGATATCTTACTAACTAACTTTAATACAGTTTGTGTTTGTTGTTGTCAGTGCTAACTCAGCATATGTGATTTTGCGCATGGCGACGGATATCGGATCCCGTTGCACAATTCACCGGTTTGCGTTATTTTACTTGCGCGTGCATCTTGACCTTCGAAAATGAGGGAAAAGATGCAGCGAATGAAATTGTCATTGATGTGCGAAAATGGAGGCTTATGTTCCGTGTAAGACATGTAACCTGCATAATTGCACTTCTTAGACACTTTCGGAGTACGAAAAATTACTTCGCGAAAAATTACTACACATTTTCTTCCCAGAAAGATGCTGGTGCCGAATGAACTGAGGCAATGTCGGCAATTTTCAACAGAAACAGTGACTATGTGTTGAATGAGTACATCGATACATTTTTATAGTGTCTTTAATAGAAAGGATGATCGAATTATGGGTCTTAAATCCTTTGGCTTGGCATGCGAGCATTTTGCTTGGTAACATTGGGTAAACATAGTGTGCTGACTATAGAACAATAAGGTTAATAAGCCACATGCTAAAAATATTCCTAAAAAATTATCCACAGAAGAATATATAACAAATTGGAAGAGGCTATTAGCTCTACTCAATTTGGATTCAGAAACGGTTTTGGTACACGAGAAGCATTGTTCGCAATCAACATGTTGACTCAACATAGCTTAGAGATGCAGAAAGACATTTTTGCCTGTTTCGTAGACTACGAAACGGCATTTGACACGGTTCAACACAGCAAAATGGTAGTGATTTTTGACAGAAAGCATATAGATATAAATGACAGAAGAGTTAGAACTCCATGATTAACAGACTAAATGAGATAAACAACAACTACGGACTACGAATAAACACAGCGAAAACAAAGTTTATAGTCTTAAGTAGAAAACATCACCTGCCGAATTTCGATCTTTTACATTTAGTTCGAAATTCGGCAACAGATAAATCGAAAGGGTCGGCGTGAAATACACAGAACTCTGATTAACAAGCAAAGAAATATAGTGTAGGATAGAGCAAGCGAGGACAATCTTTTGCAAAATGAAGAAAGTATTGTGCTTCAGGGAAATCAACCTAAGCGTAAAAGTAAGGTTACTCAAATGCTACATTTGGTCGTTGCTCTTATATGGAGTAGAAACATGGACGCTAAACAGAGCAACAACAAGTAAACCGGAGGACTTTGAAATTTGGATCTACAGGACAATACTGCGTATCTCTTGGGTTGACAGAATAACCAATGAAAAAGTACTAAGACGAATACGAAAGAAAAGGGAGCTAATATTTCAAATTAGAAATAGAAGATCGGGCACGTCCTGAGAAACGAAAAATAATCAAACATGCGAGCATGGCTCCACATGTCAACGGCAGATATCTCATTATACATCAACATATTCTAAATATGATGATTTCCAACCTCAAGGCAAAGAGGAGATATTAGAAGAAGAATTTTAAATCATTTAAAACACAATATATAACTATGTTTACTTACCTGCGCACTAAATCCTCTGGAGGAATATTATGCCCTGGAATCATAAGCTTCTTATATGAAACTCCGTATTCAGTAAATTCCTTTCAAATAGTAAGAAAAGAACAGTGATTATCCTTAAAATAAGGTTCAATGTTTATACTTACATATGGGTCATAGTATCGGCTCGTGTTTGTAAGATCAATTACCAATCCCAAATTAGGAACTTTTTCTAAAAGTGAATTGCATGTTAGTTGTTTTTCTATCGGAACTGAATCGGATGCATGCTGTAAGTCAAAAAGTTTACTGTAAATACAATTTATATATTTATTATATATTTATATAAACATATTATTTATTTTCTTTTTTTTAATAACTACTTATCACATCAGATATGCAAGAATATAATTTATATGAATAATGAACCAGTTTATAAATTTCTTCTTTCGTTTTCATGTCAAAATTTCGTTTTTTTTTTGCTCTCTTCGCTCACGTTTTATTTATTTTTTTTCTCACACATTGAGAGGACTTCACATTGTAAAAATGTAAAGCCAAATGTACAAGTGATGGTTCTTGTGATGCTCACATGCTATGAGGTTTTGCTCAGAATACAAACACCTCACAATTTGTGACTCACAATGTTCCTGTGAGGCAAAATCTGTAGACTCGATTTTTCGGCCATATCAAACAACCGCATTCACAATCTTGTCAGTTGAGTAAAAAAGTAAATATTCAATATTGATTAACTGTAAAGATTTTCCAACTCGATATACTGCTGCAATCAATTGTTTCTGAGTGTGCTTTAGGCAAGGTTATTTAGGTATATGGTTTAGAAAATTAATCAAACAGGGTGGAAAGAAACGAGTACCTAGTCATATTTTATGTAACTTACCTTTTTTAGAGGGACTTTGAAAGCGATAAACCTTGTCCCATCAATTTGTCTTCCTACTGGCTTGTAATCTAACCACCTGCAATAAAAAATAATCGTTACAAAAAAGAAGTTTTAATCAATCTATATACAGTGATATAATTGTATGATTTGTACTTTGTATGAAAACGAGTGTACGTGGAAGTAGGTTCAAGTACAATTAGCAACATTCAGAGTGACATGTTTCTTCTCAGACCTATTTTATTTTAACACTTATATTAACATAATTTTTTTTTAAATAACATCCTGTGACAATTTTTTCACTCGCCTATATTGTTAGTGGCGCGATTCGTAAAATGTATTTAGGTCGGGATGGATTAGCGAGTGATTTCCTCTGCATCCATGGTCTTAACATTACGTTTCTTCGTCCCCGGGATATTCATATATATTGCAGAACTGTTCGCAATCAAACATGGAAAGTTATCCGTCCATGGTATCTTTCCCTATCACCACTACAGAGCGTAAAAGGACCTCCGCGGGCACTCTAAGCTAAACTTAAACTTATCCTATGTCTTTCGACTTAAACTAAAAAGTCATATGATTAAGACTAATTATCTTAACTGTACATTTAAGTATTAAGAAAAATTGTTTACAAAAAAAACTCAATGAAAGAACTTTTTTAAGTAAAACCTATATACTAACTTACTAATAACTTACACACTACCTAAAAAATAACTACCTAAAATAACTTAAACTAACTTAAGCTAAACTACATACATATACACATGTATATATGATGACATATGTACTTGATATTCTGGCAGTATGACCTCGAATCAATTTCACTAGGAAATTGTCCACTCTTATCAGGTTCGCCCTGTTGTATAAAACCTCATTAGAATAGAATTTTTTGTACTGGGACTCTGGAGTTCGATAAAGGCGAAGGCAAGCCCTAAGACAAGCCCTCTCGAACAACCGAATCTTTTCCTTCAAGCTTGCACTCACGTTGAACCACACGGGACAGCCATAGGTGAGCATTGGCCGGATAAGGGCCATGTAGCATCACCCTCGCATCGAATTGGCTGTTGTAAAACAGTATCTTTGTAAGAGCAAAAGCGCCTCGGGCCCTGGCCAGAGCAGCATCTACATGTTTGTTAAAATATAGATACTGATCTAGCCAGATCCCCAGGTATCTGACTACAGTCCTTTGCACCAATGGTTGCCCGTGTCGTCCAACAATAGAGAACTTTCGCCAATTCTTTTTCGTATCCGCCGAGGCCTTATACAACGGCGTCCTGAACAATATGGTTTCCGACTTCTGAAAGTTGATTTTCAACTTCCAGTCATCGGAATCTCTCATGAATGAATCGAAGTCAACTTGCACGAGAGTAGTGATGTCCTCGATCTTTTTGCCTGATCTGTACACGATCAAGTCGTCGGCGTACGCAATAACGTGAGGAAGATAATTTATCAGATCGCTCAAGTAAATGTTGAACAGGATCGGCGAATTAACGGCACCCTGCTGGAGACCATTTTTTACATCAAAAATACCTGTGGGGGTCACGTTGCCATTCTTGACGAAGAACCGTCTACCGGTAAGCATGTTACACAGTAGGTACAGCTGTGGTTTGCTAATGCCCAGCCGATTGAGCTTGTAAAAAAGACCTTCTTACCATACGGTGTCAAAGGCCTTCTCAAGGTCAATCAAGCAGGCACCCGTACATTGTTTCTGGCTCTTGTTCCATTGGATATCCGACACCAGTTTCAACGCGGCATGAATAGTGTCATGCCCCGCTTTGAAACCGAATTGGTTATCCGGAATTATATTTTTGTCCTTAGTCCAGTTGATCAGAGCTCTATTTATCACCTTCTCGAATAGCTTGCTGATGTTCGGAAGGAGACTAATTGACTAAATCTCTTGGATATGGGTTGCACAATCGCAGTTTTCCAATGCTCCGGATAATGTGCATTATTCAAAGCATTGTTAAACAGGATTGTGTACATATTAACTACATCCATGGGGAGATGTCTTAGCACAATGTTCGAAATCCCATGGACTCCCACTGACTTCTTCTTTTTTATGGATTCGAAGACCGCTTTAAGATCTGTCTTCGAAATGAACGGGGGATGAACCCCAAAGCCAGTGTACTCAGATCGCCATTGTTGCAGATCTTCACGAAGAAGCGTGTTGTTCACCAGCACGCGGTTTTCCAGGTCGTGGTTCGGGCGAACGCTCTCGTTCACCTTGTACACATCCTGAAAGACCGTGCCCCGTACTTCCACTTTTTCTTGCGGATCTTCGAACACAAAGAAGTTGTCGTCAAGTACGGCGTTATCTGGATCAATACCTGCTGTAGTCAGTATTTGTTGATTGTCCATCGTTCTAGGGAGCTTAATACACGGAAGATCGCTTTGCTTGTTACTTCTAAAGAATTTGTTTATCTGCGGGAACATGCTCGGGTTGTTGGATCTTACAGCCCGGACCTTGTCGTTCCAATACGAATTAACAGAAAGTCTGTAATTCTGAGCAATTAATGTTTGTATGTGCTTAATGAGCGATTTCAGTGTCCTAACTTCCTCGTCTGGTCTGTCCGTAAACCGTCTGTACAAGGTTTTTAATCTTGACAGGAGTATATTTTTTTGTTGGTGGAGTGCGTCAATTGTCGCATTGCGGTACATGTTCTGGTTGTTTGTGCGTATATACCGAGGTATCGTACTGTCCATCGTTCGTTTAATTATCTTTCCAATTGTATTAGATACATGTCAATCTCTTCGTTTGACAGGTTTCTATTGAACGTTATGTGGAGCTCATTCGAAGAGAGTGCTCTCGTCATTTGTCTGGAGAAGCGCGTCCATCGTGCCCTACTGTAATTGTAGGGATACGTTTGAACAAACTCTCCTAATTCCGCAATGTCGTTAGGAATCTTGATTTCAGCACTGAGTCCGCAATGGTCACTGAGATACACGAATGTGTTCAAACAGTTTACCGTTTGTGAAGTTGTGTCTGTCAGCTGCAGTCTTGCGTCAAACATCAGTAGATCCATTTAAGAGCCGCTTCTCGGAAACGACGAGATTTCTGTTGCTTTCAAATCGAGTCTATACTCGACACTGTTTAAGCAAAACCAGTTATAAAGCTGGTCCCCTCTGTATTTCGAAATCCTGTTTCCCCAATATCCATGTCGGGCATTTAAGTCCCCGGCCAAAATGAAATAGTTATATTCCGAGTCCAGCCTTAGACATCGAAAGAGTGAATCGAGCTCAGATATATTTGTTCTGGAACTAGGGTTGCCGGAGGAGTAGACCGACACCGCATACAACCTCCTTCCACTGCGGCCTCCAACTCCTGAAACCAACCGTACTTCACTACTATACACCACATTGTGTTTTATGTTATTTTTAATGAAGATCGCAACACCGCCTCCACCACTGGAATTGGGCCGGTCTCTTCAAAATAACATTGTAATTACTGTGCTCCAATTTGCCTCTCTGAGTTAACTTGGTTTCGCTAAACAGCATCAGCTCTGGGCTTTGATCGTCCAACAATCTATATAGCTCGTTTTTTCGTGGGACCCCTATCAATGAATTTACATTCACTGCAAGGATCTTAAAAATACTCTCTGTCTGCGCATCCATTAGGACTTTTGACGTGCTGAGTTCTGCAGGAGCGCCAGAATTTGGCTGACCTGCTCCTCTAACCGAGCCATACGCAGAGTACACACTTGAGCTGACTTTTGTCAGCTGCTCCCTTTTTCCCCAGCGGGCATTCCTCCGCCTTGTGGTATTGACTGCACTTCACGCATCGAGGCTGCATTCGACAGTTCGACGCGGCGTGGCCAAACCTTTGGCAGCGAGCGCATTATAGAATGCCGTTTTCCCAGACGATGATCCAATGATAGTCAGATAATCTAGAGATATCGTTTACCTTGTCTATTTTGCTATTGGATGACAGCTGTACAATAAAGAACGGTAATTTCCGCCCCTCCCTTCTTTCCTTAGCTGTGGTGAAGGGCTTGACCCCGACGAACTCGAGACCGTCAGACACATACTCTTTGGCAGTTGGAGGATCTCCTCCGCTTCAAGCGGTGCGGAGATCTTTAATAATTTCGACTGAAGTTTCTCTCCTTTTGGTGTGAAGGAGAAGAACTCCACCTTCGCACGTTTTAGCACCCTCTTAACTTTATTGCGATTTTCTACTTTTTTTTAATTAAAAAGTTACCACTACCTACGGCCATCCTTCATACCTGTGCAGTGTAAATGATGTCCGCCTTGTAGAGGTTAATCGGTGGCACTTTTTCTTTTTTCGTTTGCTGTGGTTGTTGCTGGTGTACTGCATGCTGCTGCTTCTTCTGTTGTTGCGATGTTGCTTGCTGGGCTGCTTTCTGTGGATGCTGCTTCTGCTGTTGTTGCTGAGCTGTGGGCTGTTGCTGCTTTTTTTGCTTTTTTGCTGCTTGTTGTTGTTGTTGCTGCGGCTGCTTTTCCAGCTGACTTGGTTCGGGCAACTTTTTTTGAAGTTGCCCGAGTTGTAGGACAGCTTGTTCCTCCCTTCTTCTCCTTTCGAGAGTTCTTCTTCTAAGCTCTCTTATCTCCTGAAGGAGTTTGTCGGTCTCCTCCCTCAGAATTGAGACTTTTGATTGTTTGGAGCGGATTATTGCCTCCACTTCTTCTTCTGTATCGGAGGGCATCGATTCAAAGTTGTTGCTGCTTATTGCAAATCGGCCCTCCCTCCCATCAGACACATATGAATACCCGTCATCTAAGGTCTCGTTCGATGACGTCGACGATGCGCTCTCTTCATCCTCCAGTGACGCGTTATTGTTGCGTCGCTTCGAGCTGATGGAGTTCTGCTTTTTTCTCCTTCTCTTTGCTGTGCCTTCTTTAGACAACGTTGGTTGGTGGCGTGGTTCTTCTGCCACCGGTTTTTGAATATCGCCGTCCGCTTCTAGGTGAGCGGACTGTCCGTTCTCCTCCATACCTTCCACTGACGTACTTTCCCAGTGCAATTATCGACTCGACGGGAAAAACGATAAAAAAAGATGAATATCCCCAGCGGGACTCGAACTCAGCCCTCCTGGTCCACGGGTGTGGGCTTCATACACTCGGCCACCCTCTTGTTGCGAATTTTCACTACTTGACTGAATTAATTACTCGCTATTGTTTGGATTTGCTAAGTCGAAACACTTGTGCACTGTTCAACGGTGTGTGAAGGACTGGAATCACAAAGAGTAAGAGCATCAGTAAATTAGACAATAAGCTACGTACATAAGTAGAAAATATAACAGAATTCGCAGCTTTTGGTGAAAATGGGACAGCTATGACCCAAATCTTCTGTGGTATGAAAAAAGTGAAGGAATTAGTATCCGGTGCTTTAGCAGCCGCAATTATGGATAAAAGTAACAAAGTAAGAAATATAGTTAGCAAGTTTAGAGGTCAGGATCAGGGTAATTTAATAAAGCATTTTTATTCATACGGTAACGGAAGTAGATATAATAAGAATAATCAAAGCGAACGCAACAATATGCCGCAAAGATCATATCAGAGTTTCCAATACAATAATAATTCTGAAGTGAGATCTTTCAATAATATCGGTACTACTAATAGAGATAATAGCAACACAAATTTTCAGAGTGGGAACAATTCAAGACAACTGTCATGGAGAAATAGACCACCCAATTTTAATAGATCAGGACTGATAAGAAATTCATACCAGCATCCACAGCCAATGAGTATAGACAATATTGCAGATCGGAATCAGGAAACACAAATTCAAAGTGAAGAAGTCCATAATACGGATTTTCTTATCAACTAGGTCTCGGAAGTAAAATATTCGCAAATTTAACAATTGACAGAAAAAAAATTATAGCGTTAATAGATAGTGGGTCCACAATGAGAATTGTGAATTCCAATAGGGTAGATTGTAGTGTATACAAAGTATTTGAAAGAGTGAAAATGCGGTTACAAAGTATTAATAACGTAACAACAGAAATTGTAGATAGAATAGTGACAAAAATACCTGACGAATTCAAGTATAGTCCTAATAGTGCAATCATATGGTACAAAAGAAATCTGGGATATAAGCCATATGACCTTCTTATCGGCATGAATATTCTCAGTAAAATTTTGGATTTTGATAACAAGGACATTATTCTAAATAACGATGGTAAAATTCCCATGTATACACCTGATAACGAGATGAATGTCGATTGTTTCGAATTAAGCTCTGACAAAAAAGAAGTAGATATAAGTCACCGAAACGATGAAGAACGGAAAGCAATGCAAAGTATATTGCACAAATTCCAAAATCTTATTCATAAGGAAGTTGACATATTAACTAATACAGATTCAATAACTCATGAGATTAAAACAGAAACAGATCAACAGATAAATTCCAAATTGTATAGACTTCCACCAAAGCATAGGGAAGAAGTTCAAAGGCAGATTGAAGACCTAGAAATGCAGGGAATAATAAGGAAGTCAAACAGCAGATTCATCTCCAATAGTCGTAGTTTCAAAAAAGCCAAAAAATCTGTTCGTCAGAAATTTAGAATTTGCGTTGATTATCGGATGCTTAATGCTGTATCATTGGATGATAAATATCCTTTGCCAAACATTGACAGTATACTAGATAAGTTGGGAAGAGCCCAGTACTTTTCTTCATTAGACTTGGCTAAGGGATACTATCAAATCAAGATGAATTCCAAAGATATACAGCCTTCGTCACTCCCAATGGTTTATATGAGTTCATCAGGATGTCTTTTGGCTTGAAAAACGCACCAGCGACATTTCAGAGACTGATGAACGATATATTAAGAGACTACATAAATAAAAGTTGTGTCGTCTACTTAGACGATATACTTCTTTTTTCCACAAGTTTGGCTGAGCATATAAAATCGCTTACATTAATACTTCAACGACTAGCTGAACACAATCTCAAACTGCATAAATGCTTTTTCATGGAAAAAAGTACAAAATGATTTGGTCATGTCCTAACAGCGGCGGGTATAAAGCCAAACCCTAACAAAATAAAGTGCTTTCAAGAATTTCCCATCCCAACCACAGAAAGGCAATCAAAAGGTTTCTTGGGGGTAACTGGCTTCTATAGGAAATTCGTTAAGGATTACGCAAATATAGCTAGTCCTATGATAACATACTTGAAAAAGGGGAAGAACATTAATATTAAAGACCCAGAATATATTTAAGCATTTGAGACTCTGAAATTAAATATTATTCAACATCCGGTACTGACGTTCCCAGACTTCACCAAAACGTTCAAGCTATTTACTGATTCAAGTAAATAGGCAATATGAGCGGTATTAACTCAAGATGGTAAACCAGTCTGCTAAACCAGATCGCTAAATGATCATGAGAAGAATTATTCAGTGACAGACAAGGAGTTTTTAGCCATTGTATTGCCTGTATCTTATTTCAGACCATATTTATGGGAAAAAAGATTCAAAATAATAACTGACCACTTACCTATAAAGTACCTAAACAAAAAATATACAGGGAAGGAATTAAGCCAAAGAAACCAACGATGGCTACCTCAAATTGCAGGAATATCAATTCGATATAGAGTATCTGAAAGGGAAAGAAAATAACATTGCAGATTTTCTGAGCGGGATTCCAGAAAATAATAAAAACCTAGAAACAACAGAGAGCGAATCAATAAATCATTTATCCGATAATGCAACCATCCACTCACAGAAGGAACAACAAGTAGACCATATACTCATCAAAGAAGCCATAGTAAATAAATATAAAACACAGATAATATTAGCAAATGATGCATCTAAAAATGTAGAAGTTTTGCACAATAGAAAAATTATACACATAGCTATGACAAGGAATAAAGAACATTAAACACTATTGCTAAAAGCACTTAATACAAGTATGGTTGGAGAGTACACACAACTATTCCACCACGACAAGCAACTTAAGTTCATTAAAGCAAGTTTGAGAGCTAAGGAAATTAAGAGTGAGGAAGAATTGCATAAACAACTGGCAATGTATCAAACAAATGAATCCATGCATAGTGAAGTCAATGAATGCTATTACAATTTAAAAAACTAAATTTATTTTCCAAAGCTTCGTGATCACATACAATTAATAATTAACAATTGTAACAAATGTAGACAAATAAAACATTTTATAGGACACCAATAAAGCCTAAATTCCACATAACGGAAACTCTAAAAAATAAGAATGAAATCATTCATTTGGATATATTCTATTTTAAAAAACAGTCTTTTCTAACTACAATAGATAAATTAACTAAATTTGCGGCGGCATATCACATAACAGATCGAAACTGGGTACCAAAAAAAGCAATAATAACCGGAAAACCGTACAAATAATAACGGACAATGAATTTAAAGCTGAACAAGTAATAAACTATTTGCAAAGTGAGAATGTGGAGATCCATTTAACAAAAGCCAAACAGCCATACTGGTAATGCAGATGTAGAAAGATTGCATTCCACGTTGATTGAAAAAATAGTGGCATTCCGTTAGAAGTAAAAGAACAAGTAAGTACTACGGAATTACAAGAAAGAATTATTAATACCAAGCAACATATAATCAATACCAAAAATCCCTCTAGAGAAGAATATACAGAGAACAGACCGAAAGGATATATAAAGAATTATAAGAGTTAGACTTTCAGATGAACATTATTTTAGATTAGCTTCCTTAAGAAATGTACATAAGGCAAATATTAAACAACCTTTGAAATTTACAGACACAGCTCGTGGCAATAATTCTTCTGATCGCAATAACGATGGCCCAGAGACTTCTGCAAGTAAGTCCAGTTCATGAAGAAATTGTATACACTATTATAAAACTCCAAGAGGTAGCAATAGTAAACGAATGGAATACGATTTTACTTATTATACATCCTGTAGAAATAAACATTATGCTCACACAAATTGAAACTAATATTAATATTTTGGACATAGAAAACAAAAATATATTGAACCAAGAAATAAAAAACATTCGTGCAAAAATTGTATCCATTATTCCAAAAGAGAAAAGGCACAAACGGGGTTTGATTAATATTGTAGGTACAATGCATAAATAGCTCTTTGGCACTATGGACGAAAATGATAGGCAAGAAATATTACAAAAATTAGAAGTTAGCACAGAAAATACCCATAGTACTATTAATAATTTAAATAAGCAAATTTCAATTAATACTCATTTAATGTACTTAAAAAAGCTATCGAAGAAGATAAAGCAAAAACGGTTCATACACTTCAACAAATCAGGCAGGAATGATGAAATAAAACAGCATTTAATGTATTTAGATCAAACGATAAAGTTACAGACTTTCGAAAAGAAGATTGAACAAATTCAAGATAATATTGCCAGCGCTAAGAATAATATAATTCCCCCAGCATTCTTACATCAGAAGAGGTACAAATGTACAATATCGATTTCTATACGTTAAAATTAATCAAGGTAGGGGTTTTACAATAAAAAAAAATCAATCAATTGTAATTGCCATTAAAATCCCCAAGAAATATGTAAAAACTGTTTAAAACTAATCACACCATTGTCAAACAAGAATTACATGGAAATTGATGAGAATAACGAATATGTTGTAACTATAGAGAATAAGACCTATAATTATGATTCAGTCCGCAATCAAGTGTCTGGACAATGTCATGTTTAAATCGGAAACGTCCCTTAATTGCAGGCTGTCCCTTAACGAGATGGCTGAGCATTTTAACATACACATCATGTGGGTGCCGAGACACTGTGAATTACCGGGCAATTGCAAAGCTGACGAACTCGTTAGGTGTGGCACATCCTCCGTCCAAACAATAGGAGGTGTTCCTCTAAAAGCATTTCGACTTGAAACTGACACACTTCTGCAGTCTACGTTTTCTGAAGATTCTGTCAAAAAAACGCCCAACGCTGATAAGGATTACCTAATATCTACGCCTTTTAGCTCCGTAGAGCAGTGTGTATTCACAGTACACAAAAAATACATATTCAAGCCGAACCCTCCAGAAGCAAAACGGTATGACAAAGTGGGTAGTATTTGGTGGAAGGGCGTTACAGAAACAGAGTTAACATAGATTATATAAAGAGAATAAACCAAGAGAAGGAGTAATGTAGAGAAATAGAAGTATACTTTATTCAGTTATAAATAATGGTATGGGGTTTGTTTTGAATTATTTTGAGTAAATAAATATTAGTTTTAAGTTGTTAAAAAACTGTCGATATACTGTCTCTACACAGGACGTATTCAAACGTGATCATATGATCAATGGCATCCACGTCACTATCGGGAAGCATAGTGAACAGTTAAAATTTCTAAAGAAGTTGTTAAGTCCGCTCCAATCGACTTCCTCGTACAGCCATACTGTTCTTTTAGGAATTTATTCTGTAACTGTGTGTGGTGATAACGAGAAATTAGCTGATATGACACAATGGTCGGACGAGCCTAGGTAACTATATTTAATATAATTCTCCCGCAATAGCAATTTCAGTGCAAGGATTTAGGGATACAATTCTAGAGATGAAATCGGATAGCGCATCAAAATCGTTAAAAGTTGAATTGCTATCCATGTTTGGACCTATAAATACAGCTGTAGTGGATTAAATGCTCACGGACATGGAATTTTAACCACAGAAAATTAAATTCCGGATTGTGGTTGAATTTGGTAAGCTACATCACTACGCACGTAGATGGTGAGACCGCGGTGTACAAAGAAAACGGCACCAAGCTATATCCAGGCATGTTAAAATCTGATAATAATGTGTTCTCACCTACCTGTATTTCACTCAGCGCCAAAACAGCTGGTTTATAACGAAATAGGTGGACATACACAGCGAAGAGATTCGCTCAAAGCCCATGTACATTGCTCACGCCAACCCTACAGCTGCTCATAAAATACTGAAAGGAGATATCAAAAAACCAACTCAACTGCGAGTGGTAAAGCAGAGTTGAGCTTTTAAATTTCAGATTAGCTTCCCAACAACAATCGATGCAGGTGTTATGCCCATACATCGATTAGAGTAGGTCCACCAACAAATTCACAGTTCTAAAATTCGCTACGTCAGATGCTACAACCCACTTGATATAAATCGAACAGGAGTTGCGACCGAGAATATGAAGCAGTGGCTTATGATGGAAAGGGGCGAGAGGGAGCGTACCGAACGCACTCGACTCACTACACTTCGTGATTTTTCCTGTTTCGCTGTGGTAACTCACCACACTTTAGTTGGTGGAGGGACCTCGGAGGTTTTTTGCTCGTTTTGTCGAAGACTTTCTGCAAAATTGTTTGCAATTTCCAAGCAATATCAACAACGCATCAAGAAATTTAATGACGCGCAAAGGATGGTGGTTAAATTAACTATTGAAATTTGCAATGATGCGTTCCTGTATACTCCCATGTTGTTCACAGTTCTTCCAATAAATTAAGGATATGAATTATTCTTCCGAAGAACGCAATGTATCAGCAGCAATGTAATGTGTTTATCCAATAAAACAATTTTGTAGAGACTTGATGTAGTGATGAGTTTTCATAGTACAATCGGAGAAAAACTTACAGTCTCGAAAATAAAGAAATCAGAATTACCAATTCAAGAGAGACTTTTATGTGTAGAATGGTACAACAGATCAATTCATTCAACAATAACAGCAAAACCGATTGATGTGATGTTCGGTAAGGTCAACAAGCAATACATAGCAAAATTGTTAAAAGAAGGTAAAGAAAAAATTATAAACAAACGAAATGAAAGTCGCGAAATATATAGGCGAACTCACGGGAAGGTTATGTAAAAAATTACAAAGGCACAAAGACGAACCTAAATATAGAAAACTTAAGCTAGAAATTATTCACCCAGTTTATATTAAAAGGCGTACAAAATTTGCAGATCAAATAGATGCAGAAAACTACGACAGAAATGATCAAGAAAAGATAAAAATAAAAGCTCTGCTGAGATAAAATTAGAGGACATTGATTAGCATAAGTTAGTTTAACATACGTCAATATAATATATTCTCGCAGTCTCCGTCTAGCTCTCGTAGCGTTAACAACATGGTGACTTTCTAACAGTTGGTTGTTTTTCTTTTCAGTGCACTCTTATTAGAGTAGTATTCTCCTCTCGCTCACTCTTTGGCTCTTTACTTTTTTTTGGTAACCGCGTGTTCTTATATCTATATGTTATATATTATCTATACGCCCCTTGTTTGATCAACAGCGAATTGAATTGAGATGAAGTCGGAAGGTGTGATCGACGTATATAAATTCACGAAACTTATTGACGGTGCTCGACGTGCTACGGGTCTAGTTCTTTTAACCTTTGATCTGTACCAGCTTCCGAGTACAGTCAATATTGGTTGGTACAAAGCAATGGTGCAGGTATATTTCCCTAATCCCATGCGTTGTCGTAACTGCCAGTTACAGTTACAGTGCAAACTGCAACCTTCACCCACACGAACCTGCAGAATGTACTCGCACTATGTGCGCTAACAGTGTGGAAGCACACCCATCATCGTCTACTTCATGCCCAAAATATCTACAGAATAAAGAGATACTTAAAATAAAAACTAAAAACAAGTGTAGTATGGCAGAAGCCAAGCGAACATACAACCAAGCACACCCTTCACCTTCCAATCACATCCTTAAAACGTCCTACTCAATACGCCGCCCCCATGGCACTTTCACTCACCGCTACCAACAACCCATCCCTTGAAATAGCCAACAATAAAATAACATTTGCAACCTCCAATCCCTCCAATACAACAAATAATTTAATAATTTCTCAACCTTCTACTTCATCAGCATCAAAAACCAACAACACATCGAAACAAAACCGCCCACTTTCGTCTCCACCAACTCCAATGTCTATCAATCTCTCTTCTTCCGACTCCCCTCTAACCACTATCACAAAAAATTTAATCAACAACCATTCTTACTTTATTAACCCATCTGATACAGATGTTAATCAATAACCTCACTCACATTTCGCCATCACTCGGGTCGCGGCCCATACCGGTGGAGATGGGGACGGGATCGTCTGAACTCAGGCGATATCGGCCGCACCTTGACCGATCTGGACTACGACCTAATACTCACCACACCTTAAATCAGCCACCACAAACCAATAACATCTGTAAAGTCCTTCAATGGAACATAAGAGTTTTCGTTACTCCTATTCACCACATATACCTAGAGGATTCATAGGGTATTTCCATAATTACAATTATAACACCTCATCGAAGCAAGGTATAACGGTCTTAATTGAAAACAACATACCTCATAAGAAAATCCCCATTAACTCCAATTTATTAACTCTTGCTTTCGAGATTGATCTTTCAATCAAATTTACTATTCTGTCATTATATATCCTGCCCTACCAAATTTTTTCAAAAGATGATTTGGAGAACATTCTTTTCCAAATTCAGACCCCAATTATCCTTGTGGGTGATATTAACGCTTGGAGTGTTCTGTGGGGCACGAACTGTAGGGGTAGACAATTTGAAGCATTCATTACGAACTCCAATCTAATCATCTTAAATGATGGCTCTCCGACACATCTTTCCACTCACGGCTCACTAACGAATGCAGATATAACCTGCTGTTTTCCGGAACTTTATACAGCAGTCTCTTGGGAAATATTGGATGATCTCTACAATAGTGATCACTTCCCAATTATTTCCACTATTGCCCTTGGCCCGGTTAACTGGAAAATAACACTTAACCCTAAATTCCGTACAGACATGGCTAACTGGGCTTTTTACAACAAGCTCATCTTAGATAACTTGTCTGATAAAGCTACTTCAGCAAACATACATAAAGAGACCGCGACGTTACACAGAGTTATAAGAACAGCCGCAAATGTTTCCATCCCTCAAACCATCCCGAGCAGCCAGAAACGAACAGTGCCATGGTGGATTCCCCTCTTACCAACTCTACGTATGGAAAAGCAATCGGCATGGAAACTTTTCAAAAGACATCCCACTACAACAAACCTCATTACTTACAATAAGGCTAATGCAAAATTTCGTCGTCAAGTCAAGGAGAGCAAAGCTAAAAGCTTGTATGAGTTCACATCTGCCATAAACCCCAACACGACACCTGAAAAATTCTGACATTGTATTCGTAGTCTTAGTGGTAATGCTGTTCCACACTCCATTAACTCAATCACAACACCTCAGGGAACAAGAACTTCTCCTCAGGAAATAAGCAACTATTTTGCTGATGTCAAATGACTCTAGAGATGATAATTCCCCCCCTTGGCCCGGTTAACTGGAAAATAACACTTAACCCTAAATTCCGTACAGACATGGCTAACTGGGCTTGTTACAACAAGCTCATCTTAGATAACTTGTCTGATAAAGCTACTTCAGCAAACATACATAAAGAGACCGCGACGTTACACAGAGTTATAAGAACAGCCGCAAATGTTTCCATCCCTCAAACCATCCCGAGCAGCCAGAAACGAACAGTGCCATGGTGGATTCCCCTCTTACCAACTCTACGTATGGAAAAGCAATCGGCATGGAAACTTTTCAAAAGACATCCCACTACAACAAACCTCATTACTTACAATAAGGCTAATGCAAAATTTCGTCGTCAAGTCAAGGAGAGCAAAGCTAAAAGCTTGTATGAGTTCACATCTGCCATAAACCCCAACACGACACCTGAAAAATTCTGACATTGTATTCGTAGTCTTAGTGGTAATGCTGTTCCACACTCCATTAACTCAATCACAACACCTCAGGGAACAAGAACTTCTCCTCAGGAAATAAGCAACTATTTTGCTGATGTCAAATGACTCTAGAGATGATAATTCCCCCCAGGCTTCAGAACAGAAAAACAATTAACTTTATCCTGCTCAACTGTGTCCAACACAATATCTGCCCCTGCCAGACGCATAGAATCAGACATTACCCTAATAGGACTAGAATGTTGTCTAACTAAACTCAAAGGCAAAACACCCAGTAGGGATCGTATATCATACCCCATGCTAAAAAATTGTCCACACATAGCAAAATCCAGACTAATTTCTCTTTATAACAACGTCCTACAAACTGGTACAATTCCCCAATATTGAAAGTTAGCAACAATTTTTCCTCTTCCCAAACCAAAGAGATATATTAGTGTAATAAAAGGATATCGTCATATCTGCCTCGTGCCATGCATCTCTAAGGTATTAGAAAAAATAATAGCCCAGCGCTTACTCTGGTTCATTGAAACAAAACATCTTCTTAGCCAAAAAAAACAAAACATCTTCAGAGCAAATAAGGGATGTGCTGATGCACTCATACATCTGGATTTTTACATAACCAAGGCACTCCATGCTCGGAACCACCTTACCATTCTTTCTCTAGATTTTGAAAAGGCTTTTGAAAAAATAGGCATCCACTTGGTTTTAAACAAACTCAAAGACTGGGGTATCGGATCAAAAATCTTTAACTATATTCGTTCATTCTTAACTCATAGGAAAATTTAGGTCAGAGTCAATAATAATTACTCTTCAACCTTCAACCAACATCTGTCGGAAAAAGTCTTGCAACAGCGACTCATTATCTTTAAGCCTCATTGTCAACAATAAATATAATTGGAAAACACATTGTATTAGTCTTAAGGAAAGCCTATCTGCCAGAGCAAATTTAGTTAATTATCTAGCTAACAAAAAATGTAATACCCATATTAACACTTTATGTAATATTTCAAAGTCAGTACTACTTAGCAAGATCGACTATGTTTTGTTTATTTACGGCAACTCACCAAAATCAACCATCAACGCCATCAAAGCCCCATAACACCAAGCTGCCCGACGTAGCATCAACGCAGTCAGTCATCAATAGAAAGTGCTCTCATAATTGCAAAAAATCTGGATCTCCTGGACCTAAGCCGTCACGACAAGAACAATACACCAAAAGAGACTTACCTTACTTCGTTTCTCCGCATTTCCACATCCCTAAAAGCGAAAGGCTGGGAGTTAATCTTTACGGACGGTTCCAAGAAGAACAACAGTACTTCTTTTGCCGTCACCAAGGAAAATGGTTAACTTTAATTCTTGGAGGTTTACTACCAACATATGCTTCCGTGTTCACAGCAGAAGCCCTAGCCATCTACAAAGCTTTATGGATAACTGCTAAACAGTGTGGAAGATATGTGATCTGCTCGGACAGTTTGTCCACTATCAACGCGGTAAAAAATCCCAAACAGAACACAGCCATCATCTCGGATATCCGCAACTACATTTCTAAGGCTATAAAGAAAATAAAAATAATGTGGTCCCAAGCCACGTCGGTATAAAAGGGAACGAACTTGCGGACCAAGAAGCTGAGCTCGCGCACCGAGCCCCAATGTACCAATTTGAGGCTACCACTAAATCAGATGCACTACGCTTCCTAAAGTCCTCAATCAACTCCAAAAATTATCGGACTGGCAACACTTCCACCACCACTACACCCTCTACAACCCAGACCGCAACAGTCCAATATATCCTACCACAACCTCAAAACTCGCCAACACTATTTTTACGAGACTACGACTGAGGCACACAGTCCATACACATCAACATTTACTTAAAGGCACCTCTCCACCTATATGCAACACTTCCAACAGATTGTTCGACATCAACCACATACTGTGTCCCGCACACCTACCTCAACACTGCACAAACAAACCAGTTCATCTTCTGCTTAAATCTCCATCCCAACATAACATTAATTTAAGTTTCGATTATATTAAAAAACTAAACATAGATATATATATAGAATAATAATATATTCCATTCTATTCTAATAAAACATCAATAAATTCCTAAGTTATATTTGTAAGTAATAAGTGGATAATAATTAGTAATATGTGTATAAAATTACATAGCTTTAAGCAGAGGGAACAACCTAAACTCTATATTTAAAAAAAAAAACTAAGCTTTCAAGAACAAATGCGGGATTTATGGAGATCTGTAGTTTCTGCACAAAACTGACTTTTTGGCACAATGGACGACGGCGATCGTCACGAGATAAAACAACATCTAAGGGTAACTGACGAAAACAAACACAATGCCATCCAAAACCTCAATAAACAAATAAAAATCAATACAAGCTTTAATGTACATTCAGTAGACTTAACAACCTGATAGAAAAAGACATGGACATTATAAATAGTAGGTTAACAGAAATTGACAGTCATTTTTATTTTTTTTTAATTCATTTTTATTTATCATTTCATTAAATACTTACATACTAGACAAAAATGCTTAATACTAGTTGGACACGCAATGATTCTATTTTAACTTACTGGCCCTTGGCGGGCTCTCTAAGCTAAACTTAATCTTAATCTATGTCTTTCGACTTAACCTAACAATGCTTTTTTAAACAAAAGAAAATAAATGTATATGCACAACTAATCTTAAGAAAAATTGAAAAAACTTAATAACAGAACTATATTTTTTTTTTCTTAAAACCTATATACTTACTAACATGCTACCTTAAAAATAACTTAAACTAACGTAAGCTAAACTACATACATATACATATGTGTATATAATGATATACTCATATGTATATATATGTCCTTAAATTATGTACAATATATACACATAGGTACACACATGTGTACGAGTGTGTATACTACATTTATTTTTTTTTTTTTTTTTTTTTTTTTTTTTTTTTTTTTTTGCTATTTACATCTTAAAACCTACCTTAACATACTACCCTAAACTATGTACGATGGCCATAGGTTGCGGATGCTCAGCTGCAAAATAGTGACCGACTACTGCTCCCATGCGGGGGCCGTATTACCCCTTCTACCCAGGGTCTAAACGGTTCGACGAGGGAGATCCTTCGCTCTCCAACCACCAGAATGTCCGATGCTGCATTTCAACATCTCGCACATCCCGCTTTGATACCGCCATACTGAACCGGAGGAGGCCTTCTTCAGCTCGTTGTGCAACGGAGCGGCCGTGGTTGAGTCGCCCATCCACGGTTGAACGGGCGATGTGAAAGAGGAGCGGTACCGCGTTCATGTCTTGTATCAGACCGTTCGCATCCAAATAGAGGGGGGGGGGGGAGGACATATCCGTTGTGACGTACCCTTTAGTGGTATAATGAATTTGGGTAGTAAGCCCCCGAGATCAAGTTATTGAACGAGTTCATCGCTCTGGCAGAATGATCTCGAATCAACTTCACTAGAAAATTGTCCACTCGTATCAGATACGCCCTGTTGTATAAGATCTCATTGGAGTAGAATTTTCTGTACTGGGACTCTGGAGTTCTATAAAGGCGAAGGCAAGCCCTAAGACAAGCCCTCTCGAACAACCGAATCTTTTCCATCAAGCTTGCACTCACGTTGAACCACACTGGACAGCCGTAGGTGAGCATTGGCCGAATGAGGGCCATGTAGCAGATAACCTTCACCCTCGCATCGAGTTGGCTGTTGTAAAACAGTCTCTTTGTAAGGGCAAAAGCGCCTCGGGCCCTGGCCAGAGCAGCATCTACATGTTTGTTAAAATATAGATACTGGTCTAGCCAGATCCCCAGGTATCTGACTACAGTCCTTTGCGCCAGTGGTTGCCCGTTTCGTCCAACAATAGAGAACTTTCGCTAATTTTTTTTTCGTATCCGCCGAGGCCTTATACAACGGCGTCCTGAACAATATGGTTTCCGACTTCTGAAAGTTGATTTTCAACTTCCAGTCATCGCAATCTCTCATGAATGAATCGAAGTCACCCTGCACGAGAGAAGTGATGTCCTCGATCTTTTTGCCTGATCTGTACACGATCAAGTCGTCGGCGTACGCAATTACGTGAGGGAGAGAACTTATCACATCGCTCAAGTAAATGTTGAACAGGATCGGCGAATTAACGGCACCCTGTTGGAGACCATTTTGTACATCAAAAGTACCTGTGGAGGTCACGTTGCCATTCTTGACGACGAACCGTCTACCGGTAAGAATTTTACACATTAGGTACAGCAGTGGTTTGCTAATGCCCAGCCGATTGAGCTTGTAAAAAAGACCTTCTAACCATACGATGTCAAAGGCCTTCTCCAGATCAATCAAGCAGGCACCCGTACATTGAAATTGACAGTAATAGTAAGAAAATATTCCAGCAAACTCTTTACATAGATTTCATACTAAGACTAAAAATTTTAGAATATAATGTTGAGCACATGCAAAATAACATATCTTCAGCTAGACATGGAATTTTGCATAGCAATTATTTCCTCACTAGTTAAAAAACTAGTGAGGAAATAATTGAATATGACATTGATCTTAACAAATTAAAACACAAAGCTTGGAACACTTAGAGATGATCATGAAAATATATTTGTTATTAGAATTCCAAAAAGAGCAATTGAACTTGATAAGGCTTTACTTGTTCCTATTGGGACAACCAAAACAGGGAATTTATGTTTGTTGCTCAAGAAACTATAGAATATGAAAACAAAACCTATAATTATGTACACTGCACTCAACTAAAAAACATACCAATTTGTAACAACTGCGCATTAAAACGAAACTGTATAAAAATGTTCAGCAATGCATCTGAAATCTTAGACCTAAGAGACCGATTAATTCTACTTAAGAACCAAACAAATATTAAATTTACTAGTACTTCTGATTTGAGGCAAATAATACTAAATGGCACTTTTCTCATAAATTTCAATAATTGTTCAGAAAAAATTGATAGCCATATTATAAGCAGAAATAATGAAAAAGCATTCAAACACAGCTTTGTCATTCTGGACTATTTCAACCCTGTTTTAAACACAAATAAGAAATTACGTTTTGACGAAGTCATGCTAGATGTAATAACAGAAATAAAAAACAAAAAGAAAGAATGTGTAATTTTTGAGTCTATATCTTTTATTATAATCATTATTGTAATTCTCTGTGCAATCTTTGTATTAAAGAATACAAAGTTGAACGTTAAAATTAACACTGTAGCAATTTCGCAACTTCCGTTCAACAGCATTTTACCGATAATGCACAGTTTGCATTGAGCAATAATTTGAAGGTGAGCGTAGTTTCGCTTAAGAAGTTTTAGTTCAGTCTAGTTTTGATAATTGAAAAAAAAACATCATTCCTCTTAAGAGTACGGTGTGTTTTATTTATTTTTTTTTTTCAAACGGCTCAACGTAATATTACGTATTTTGCATGGTTTGCCCCAGCTACACCTTTAGTGGAGCATGTGGGCGAAAGATGATGATGATAATGGAATTCTTCTTTTCTATTGCCTATATAAAAAATCGGTTGCAAAAAGTAGAAAGCAACCGACCAATAGCAAAACTTTCATCGATACTGATTGTTTCATCGGAGGCTCAAATTTATCGATGGTCATCGACTCTGGCTCACGATTGAACTTGCTGGAAGAGTATGATTGGGAACAAATACGACGGAGTTCATCGATGTTGTGGAATATGTGCAAGGAAACGAGAAACCAGTTTCTGTTTCGAAGGCAGTCATTGCTGGGACGGGAAACAGCTATAAGATTGAATATTTTGAAACTAGGCTTAGATGTTTACCAAGTACAGGAAGTCCAACCTTTTCCAAAGATTAAGGACATCAGTACAAAATTCTCTATTAATAAGTACATTAAACCAATACTGTAACCACAGTGGTTACAGTCGGATTCCATAAAGAGCATTAGGAAAGATGTAATAAGAAGCTAAGAGAGGCTACTGAAAAACATATCATTAAACCAGTTGTTGGGCTAAAAATGTTTATATAGGCTAAGTCCTTGGATCTCACCGATTGTTATCGTGTTCAAGGAAACTAGAGATATCCGTTTTTGCATAGACATGCGTTTTGCAAATACAGCTATTCTCAGAGAAAAATGTCCTCTTCCGACATTTGAGTCACTTATGACGAAGTTAAAATGATCTGCGTATTTTTCCAGATTAGATTTGAAGAATGCATACGATCAGCTATTCTCTTAAGGTAGTGTGTAAGTTATTAGTAAGTTAGTATATAGGTTTTACTTAAAAAAAAAAGTTCTTTCATTCAGTTTTTTTGTAAACAATTTTTCTTAATACTTAAATGTACAGTTAAGATAATTAGTCTTAACCATATGAATTTTTAGTTTAAGTCGAAAGACATAGGATAAGTTTAAGTTTAGCTTAGAGTGCCCGCGGAGGGCCAGTAAGTTAGAAATAGTAACAATGTTCGTCCAACTAGTTTTAAGCATTTTTGTCTAGTATGTAAGTCGATCGGATTATTGGAATAAAAATGAATTAAAAAAAAAAAAAAACAGCTATTCTCAGAGAAAACTTTCCTCTTCCGACATTTGAGTCACTTATGACGAAGTTAAAATGATCTGCATATTTTTCCAGATTAGATTTGAAGAATGCATACGATCAGTTAGATTTAGATGAAGAGAGTCGTTATGTAACAACCTCTCCGCTACAAACAATTATTGTTTGTTGTAATCTCAACACCAGAAATATTCCAACGCACTATGGAGAATATGTTAGCTTCTTGCGGGAACACAGTGAACTATTTGGGTGATGTTATAGTGTTTGGACACACACAGGAGGATCATGACAAGAAATGGAAAAGAAGAATTTTACTGGACATCTTCAGTTAAATGCACGTGACACTTAATAGGGAAAAATGTAGTTGGAGAGTGAAACAGCTAAAGTTTTTAGGGCATATATTGGCTGCAGCAGGCTTTAAACCGCGGACCCCGAGAACGTAAGGAATGTATTATAGTTTGGACCACCCCATCGTAAACCGGAGATGAGGTCTCTTTTAGGCTGTGTAAGTTCAGTCCCAACTTAGCCAATACTAGGGAACCGCTTAGATTGTTGATATTTAAAGACACACGATTTGAATGAGGTACAAATCAAGATCGGGCATTTCAAGAGTTGAAGAAATCAATAGCAAAGATAACGTCTCTCTGAAGGCGGTACTCGCAGACGAAGAAGGAGTGTTTAGCTTTGGTATGGAGTGTTGAGAGGTTTTACTACTATTTAGCTGAAATAGAGTTCGAGCTGGTCACGCACCGCTGGAGGCGATTTTCATACCAACAACTAATCCCTCAGCCCAGATTGAGAGATGAGAGATTTCGTCTCCAGGCTTTTAAATTTAAGGTAATTTACCAGCCCGGGAAATATATCATCGCGATTGTCTTGTAGTATCACAATACCACCAGTTCGACTGCGATCGCGGTATCAAGAGACGAAATATCTAAGGAAGGTCACATCAACTGAGATCTTCGCTATTTTGGGAGAGATCTTATACAGATAAGGATATTCGGAGTCTATTAGGACTGACAATGGACGCCAAAGAATTTTAACCCTACTGTATACTGTATACTGTATACCTACCTACAACATTGATATTACATCCCCCCGTATTGGCCACAGGCGAACGGAGAAGTGGAGAACATGAAATGTTCCATTATGAAAAGACTCCAAATCGGAAATGACTACAAAAAAAGAACTTCACAAATTTATATTAATGTATAACGGAGCTCCTACTTTACCGAATAATACGAGAAAAGATCCCTTCTGTACAGGATATTAATGAGAGTATTCTTGATGGAGAAGCGAGAGACTTGGACATAACAGCTAAACAAAAAGAAAATGAAAGAGGAGTCGTAGGGCGAAGCGAGAGAATGTTAATTACAAGTGGGCGATACCGTGGGCTGACACAACAGAAATGTTACAAGTGTTTTTCTTTTAAAAACAAATAGTGACAATTGTCGAAACAATTCGAAAGAATCGATCTGAACCGAACTGAAAGAATTTGTTTATTTTTTATTATTGACCACTTACCATAGTAGCTCCGAAATTGAACAATTTGCGAAAAAGCCTATTGTAATCACTTTTTACAATAAAGTTAAAGACGGAGTAGACACGCTTGACCAAACGGTGGGAAATATCGATCAAAAAGAAAAGTAAATCGTTGGCCAATAGCTATCTGTTGTAATGTGCTCGATATAAGTGCATTGAATGTAAATGTTATTTTCACACATGTCTTCCCTTATTGGAATCAACGCAAAGCAAACATCAATATCGCACTCATGGCAAAATTCGTTGCAAAACGTAGTCATCCAGCACGTCCACATACAATCGAACAAAAAGAGAGGTCCAGTAAAAACAATCGAAATGCTTTTTCTTCCCAGGTTTATATGTGCTGAACATAAGTAATCTATTCTCCATTCTTGTGCCACTTGCATAGCTATAAATTAATCTTTCGACGATTTGAATTGGAAATTTAACATACATGAATAAACATTAAAAATTATGAAAACAATTTTGTGCTTTTCATTTAATTTTTATCAATGTATGCGCGCGTATACCAAACAACTTATATGTACTGCGTATTTCAACAACCGATGAGGGTTAATTACAGGGACTGGAGCATCTCGAGAGTGACCGCCCACGCACACAGATCGTACATGCAGTTGTAGTTATATATGAAGTGAAATATAATTGTGTTATTGAGTCTGGACAAAGTAAATCAATTCTTTTTATTTGAATTTATAAATTATATACTTAATTTTTTCCAAATTATTAACATTTAAGAGCAACAATTTCTCAAAATTGGACTCTGAAAGGGCTCAACGCCGAGATGTAGCCCGAGTTCATAAACGTCACACTGTGATAGCCCTGCAAGGTTTGCGCTCATAAATGTAAATAAACTGCAGTCGGCAACTGCGTTCATAAAAGCAACGTTTTCTTATAGGATTGCAGGGAGTTTTAGCAACAAAACGGCAACCATACACCTTTTGTGTCTCCTACTTATGTTGCATTTATAAATACTTTTTAGACGATACTGACCTGCTGCAAACTTGCAGCAGTATTCGTGTTCCTAAGTGTATTGAGAGAATAATTTTTGCAGTGCAGAGGCAACAATGTTGCAATCAAAAATGAAATACTAAAGAGGTCCCCAACTTCACAGCTGATTGACATTCACGCAATATTCCACAATCAAGTGACCTGGAGCTTTTCCCGAAAGCCAAAAATTAATTTAACCCAGTGCCGAAACTGTCAGATGTTCGGACACCGTGAGAGAAATTGCAACATCAAGACATACTGCGGTAATTATGCTGGTCCAGACAAATCTGAGCAATGTAATGAGAATGTCTCTAAATGTGCAAACTGCAAGGACAACCATAAGTCCTCAGATGGCGCATGCGTAAGCAGAAACCACTATTTGGACCTGATAGAGAAGCTCACATCAAAGACAAATCGATCTATTACAAACAAAGGAAACGATCAAGTGAGACTTAGTAGGAATTACAACAACGCTACAATTTCTCTACAGTCAATGAACGAGTTTCCTGCTCTACCAACACGAGCAACTGCAAAGAGGATGATAGAAGTAGAGTGCGCCAACAATTCTCCCCCTAAAGCTTGGGGACATAATAACGCAGCAGTGTTGCCGTATGGCAATAACAATAGTAGTAACCGTAGTGAGTTGTTCTCTATGGAAGAATTAAATACGCCCGACATGGAAATGATAACTGCAGAGCGTTTGCGTTGGTTCAAATTTTATTTTATTAAAAATCTCTTTTTGCAATGCGAATCAAGCATTCTGCATCGCTCCTTTTATAGTTGCCTCGGCAGAGCTTTTCACTAATATCTGTTGTGATTACATCACATAGATTCCGTTACACAAATTCAATTCTTAAGCTTTTTTAAAGAAGTTCAAAAAACTGACAAACACAAATTCGATCCTAAAGCTTTTTTAAAATAACTTCACATACAAATATGCTTTCATAGCTTTTTTACAATAAACGCAAGAAACAAGAATAAAACTTTTTTCAATAAACAAAAGAGACAAGAATAAAACTTTTATAGTCTATGCAAAAAATAAAGTGACTTTAAGAAAATAATTGAATGGATTGAATGAAAGAAAATAATTAAATGAAAAAATATGGAATTACATAAATAAATAAATAGGGTGTGTGCTACATAGCTAAATTAAGATCTTGTAAAACTAGACTTGAACAATTTAATGCCATCCAACAATTAGCAACTACGTTTTTATAGAATAATGTTAAGTAATACAAACAATTGTAACCTAAATATTGTAAGATAGAACGCAAGAGGTATGTGTACAAAAAATGTTGAATTCATTTTTTTAAGCAATAATAATTTTGATATCGCATTGGTCACAGAAACATGGTTAAGTTCAACAATACGAAAATCAACTTTAGATTATAAATGTTATCGGATGGATAGATTTAATAGAAGTGGTCGCTACACCCCCCACTTCTAGTAAAGTCTGGAAAGTAGCGAATTGGAAATTTACTAAAAATTTTCTGTAAATATCTTCATGGTGGAAATACAAATTCTGTAAAGAGGCAAAAGCTGAGATCCGGCAAGGAAAATAATTATTATTAGTGCGGACTTCTTCATTGGAGGTGATCTTAATTGCAGACACAGGGCCTGGGACTGCTGTCGAGCAAATTCATGGGGTAATGTTCTGTCTGACCTTTTTGCTATGTTACCTCTTGGTGGTCGGTTTCCGTCTAGTCCTACTTATTATCCAGGTAGTTCTCGTGGTCGTCCATCTGTTATTGACTTTTTTATCATTAATTTTTCTGTTCATATTTCCCAGCCTGTGGTTATAAATGACTTGCCCTCAAATCACAATCCAGTAATTTGTCGACTCCCGTGGTCAGGTGAGAAAACGCGAGTCATATATTCTGAGCTAATGTTCGCTCTATAATTAACTGTAAGTTTAAAAACTTCCCTTCTGACCTGAAGCGGATACATACCAATGTAGACGTTGATAAAATTGTCAAACAATTCATTTAACAAGTTCTTAATTCCGCCGATAGTTGCCGTATGAAACTTCCATCTCACATCTTAGAACCCATAAAATTGCGAAATTTGCTCAGACAAAATTTCTAGATTGATATTTGATATTCTAGATATTGCTAAATTTAAAAAAAAAAAATCTTTCCAAATTCCCTATCTCGAAGGCAATGGTAGCTTTTACTTTACCCAACCCGATAATGCTAATATTCTCTGTCATATTTTCGGGAAAAATCACAATTAATTAATTGTGATCAATTTAATCTGTACCTAAATATATTTCAGATGAAAGATATAATTCGTTATATAGCATATCTCTGAATTGTAAATTGTGTGTTGGTCTTCTCCTTTGCAAAATATTAAGAACAAAATAAAAATCTTAAAAAAAGTTCTGTAGCCGCGACAAAGACCGATTTTGGAGCAAGGAATATGCCAAACATAAAAAACCCACTGGGCCAGCCCATTGCCCATGGTTGGAAGACCGACTACGGTATTTTAAATGCAGTAACGCAGCCCACAGGTACCCTATGACTACATGATGTGTTCAAATACATGACTTTTGGACTCCGAAATGTGGCCCATACAATGCAGAGGTATATGCACGAGGCATTAAGGGACCTTAACTTTGTATTTTCATACATATATGATATCGTAGTCGTATCCACTAGCCACGAGGAAAACGAGGAGCATCTTCAAGAGCTGTTGTTAAGATTACGCAAATACAATATATATATATATATATATTTATATATTTGTATACATATATATATAATAACTATTTATTTATTAATATATATATTACAATACATACATCTAGTACATGGTTAATTTCTACAGAAACACTCACAAGGTTAATGCACTAAATATCACGAATTAAATGTCTTTCACAAAACAACCGCAACACAATATACACTGAATGAACAATAATTGGTGTTTGTTTGTTTAACAAATTAATTTAAACATATTCAGTGCTGTTGCCTTCAAGGAAAACCAATTTCTATGAACTCTTCACTTGCAATAGACGAAGAAATCGGCTATGAATTGTTGCTTTACTAGTAGGACACATATGAATGCGCGAATTTCAGTGCATTTCAATATAAAACAAAGAAAGTAAAACAATGCTTTCAATAATCTACTATTGACATAATGATAAAATACACAACTAAACGTTACTGGCGCATAAGTGGTTTGTTTACATTTTTCATGACACGATTCAACCAAAACTACCATTTTGGAGCACAAAATTTACATACTTTCTCCTGGTATTTCACAATGAAGTGCATTCGAAATCAATCATTTACTCTATAGAAATATATTTCTGCTACGAATTTCAAATTCCCATCCAAATTGTTTCAGGCCAATGTGAACAGCAGAGTTTTGAAGAGGAAGTATCCGAGGCTTTTCCCCAGTTGCATTCTAAGTCATATTACGAGCAATTATTCTACGTATCACAAAATACCTGTCTGGTATAGAACGCCCATCCATTATTGTCAATTGCGTTAGATTGAAAAGTTGTGAAAATATATAGAGGTATATTTAATTTCTAAAAATCAAACCGATTTCACAAGTTGAATTTAAATACAATGACCAAATTCAGTTAACACCAGAAATAAAGTACTAAAGTCATATCAGAGATGATGGAGGAAGAGATGGGCCACTTTTACGTCTCTTTCCCCTCAGATTCATCTGACAGCGTTTTTTATAACATTTTCACAGCCAGGTGTCTGTGAATACGTGTGAGCTAAGCGAAGCTCATTACTCCCGCCTAACACCATTGCGTGGCTCTATACTTCTAACAAGTGTGCGTGAAAATAAAGTAGTATGCGTGCCATGAGAGCATAACTGCGATGGACTGGGGATTTTCCACTGGAAAGAGGAATATCTCTTCCTCCGACCGATGGGGTGTTAATAGAAATCAGAAATGAAGTATGATAGGGATACCCAACTTCACAGCTGATTGACCCCTAGTCCATCGACGAATTTGACGGATAATCATGAAAATACATTTATGAATTTTTTTATGAATTTTTGACAGTTAGTCACGAAATAACGTAAATGACGGTCTCTGATTGGTCAATTTGGCTTTAGAAAACAATATAAAAAATGGTTGACAAAAATCTTAAGGGGTAAGAGAGGAAGAAGTTGGGCATCTCTATCATACTTCATTTCTGATAGAAATGTGAGTGCTATCAACACACATGATCACTCCTGTTGTACATATTATTAGGTTGAGTTCATAATTGCAACATTGTTGCCCCTGCACTGCACAAAATATTCTCTCAATACCTTTATGAACATGAATACTGACGCAAGTTTGCAGCAGTTCAGCATTGTCAAAAAAGTATCCATAAATGCAACATTAGCGGACTACACAAAAGGTGTTTGGTTGACATTTGTATTGATAAAATGAAAGTGTACATAATGTCTAAGAAGAGTATGATACTAGGTTTAATTTTAATAAATATAATAAACTGGCCAACTTTCAAAAATATTAAATAATGAAACCGTATCAAAATACACAGCAAAAGGGCCATGATTTTAACTAAAAAGAATTGGAAGTCAAAACGTATAATAAATAATAGAAATTTCTTAAAAAAAATATTTATTCATGAATTTATGATGTTTTCCTGCAATGTTACAATAAAACCTCATCTCCCTTTCTCCCTCTACACTTTCGGCCCGTGGTGTGTCTTGAACCCAAATTATAAAAAAAAAAACAAAAATGACTGCCAATTTGAGCAGTTTGACTGTCACATTGCTTTTATAAAAGCATTTGCCGACTGCTCTCATGCACAGTCACTGCAGTTTATTTACATTTATTAAAGCAAATCTTGCAGGGCTGCCGGAAATCCATAATATATTAAAATCATCGAATCTCAAAATTTGAAAATAAAACATCTTATGAAATGTCATGTAATGAATTAGCAAAAATACCCAACACTACACAATAAATTATAAAGAAAAACGAAATCCTTTGTTTCAATACACATATACATTTAGATTCAATATCAAATCCCTTTGTGGTTAGCAGAAAATAGAAAATTACATGGTCCTTCGAGTCCTTTTCTGAATAAAAGTTTTAAAAAAAGTGTGTGAAATAACTATTTCAACTTTATTATTAACATTTCATGAACAATATGTTATTCTTATTGTGTTAACGTTAAATAAATAAATTGCATTTAAAACAATTGTCTCTATAATGAGTTTCACATGGTGTAAACCGATTTCTCGTGTCGCGCAATAAAAAACTATAGCAACCAGCTCCTCACTTTTCAGTGATTTTCAACATCCGCAAACCAGCCTTTCACTTTTTAGTGATTTTATATTCTTGCTTTAAGTAAGTTGAAATACCAACACTTGTTTTCTCTTACATATCTTTCTTTTGTTAAATTGAACATGGCCACTGCCTCAATAGAAGTCTTTATTCAATTTGGAGAAACAAATTACAAAAAATCGGGAGAACTTCAACAATTGACCAGAAAAGAACGAACGAAGAACTATTTGCAAAAATAGAACCTGAAAAGCAGCACGAATTAGAGGACGTTTTCGAAAAATTTAATGAAATTTTTCTGGATTATAAAAGGGCCCTAATGGATAGCCTGGATAAGATCCTCGTCGCTTGGATCTTATCCAGGCTATCCAGAAGGAAGTGGTGAGTGCTACAAATATAAGTAATATGGACTAAATATAACACAACAACCAAAATAAAACTACCTGTTTTCACGGGGGAGTATCAATCGTGGCGATAATTTCATGATCTTCTCTTTTCACTAATGGGCAATTACAAAGTACTTTCTGATGTAGTACTACATTAATTAAAATCAAGCTCAGGAGGAGAAGCAGAGCGTCTCTTACAGCATTTAGCCATTGACAAGGAAAATTATAAGACGGCGTTGGAAATCCTCATTTCTCGCTATGATCATAAAATAGTACTTGTCAATACGCAATTAAATAAGCTGTTTAATCAGCAGAATATTGCTCAAGAAACCGCGGCATGATCTAAAACCATCATAGACACGTCAGTTGAATGTCGGCACGAGTTAAAGAACCTTGACGTTAAGGTAGAACATTGCGATGTCGTTCTTATCTGTGTTCGTACCAAGAAGCTTCCTATACTTGGCTTGGCAGACCGACCAGGAGTAAGCGCGGCGTACAAGACCAAAACCGGTAAAGAAAAACGCCAACAAGGAGCACACTGTACTGTACTGTACACTGTACACTGCCCCAGAGACGGCAAGCGATCCAGCATTGGAGACCAGGAACGGTGGGTGATACAACTAAATCTATATCACTGCGCAGCCGCACATGACTTCCAGGCGTAAACCTGGCTAACACAGGCGCTGCAAGTACCTTTCGCAAGGCTGGTAGGTCGTCAATTGTCGACATCACCTTTGTGGGGAAATCTCTCACAAACAAAACAACATGGAGATTGTATTGCAGATCGCTGAGAGAGAACGCAGACAGCGTCCAAATGCAACAGGGCCTAAGTGGAAGCCCTTTTCGACAAAGAGGTCTTCAAAGAAGTCCTGAGAAGTATGAATGTGGGAAACCATGCATCCGCAGAGACACTAGCACAACAATTGAGATGGTCGTTAACTACAGCATGCGACTAAGCAATGCCTAGGAGGATACCCAGCAAAAGGGGGTCCCCTTGTTGTTGGTGGAACGAGGATATCCACATGCTCAGGGCGACTTGTCTCTGAGACGCCGGCCTGGAACTAGCGGCCCATAAAACGGAGGCTGTGCTCATTACTAGAGGAAAGAAAGTCGAATTCATGATGTTCATAGTTGGGGAGCAAACGATTGGGTCTAAGGAGACAGTAAAGTATGCCAGCGAAAAGGCATCACTCACACAAGGAGCGCTCTCTCGAATTCTCCCGAAAATTGACGGGCCCGGATATTCGCGCTGAATCCTACTCTCACGAGTAGTGCATTCAGTCCTCCTGTACGCTGCTCCAATTTGGGTTGGAGCTTTTGCGGTTGGACAGCTAAGACGGATGATGATGTCAGTCTATAGACTCTGCGCAATAGGGGCAATCAGCGGAATAAGAACTCTTTCAGATGACGCAGCGTTCGTCAAAGCAGGGATGATTGCAGACAAACTTCGGACCGACTGCCGGCCAAACTCATAAAGATGGAAGAACGGGCAGCTTCAATAGCAATGTGGCAAGCCAGATGGGACGTCTCCACAAAAGGAAGATGGACACATAGGCACATTCCCGTTATTGAGAACTGGACATCAAGACCGACAGAAGGCAGTAACTCCCACATCTCACAGTTTCTGTCTGGACACGGCGGCTATCGAAAGTATCTACACAAGTGTGGACATGATAGTTCGTCGCTGTGCCCAAAATTTCCGAATATTAAAGAGGACACAACCGACCACGACCAAGCCCCAATAACCTGATTGCGCTCATGACAAGATCAGATAGTAGTTGGAATGCGCTTTGCTTGTACATAGTGAAAGTTAATCTAACATTGCGGCAGGCAAAAGCAGAAAGAAAAGCTTAAGGGTCACCATTCCGGAATATAGCTTAAATTGTAACCAGCCCCGCGAAATAATACTTAACGGCAGTGTGGCAGAAGAGTGGTAGAAAAGTGGTGAGTGTGGTTTAGGACGTAGGCGCGAGGAAACAGGAGAATAATATCCCGTGAATCATTAATGCTGGTAGTATCTTGAAGAAGATTCTACATCCATTGGAGCAAGCCAAAACACAGCACAACACATCCAGCGCATAATACACTCAATACTCAACAAAATATTAATATTTCAGAAACCTATTATCATCGGCAGCTGAAGCATTTCAACCTGCACAAAAAACAGTGTGGAAGAGCTACATCCTGCTACGAGGTTTGGTAGACGCAGGATCGGAAGCGTCTTTCATTTCCGACAAAGCGGCAAACCAATTAGGGTTACAGAAAAATGAAACATTCGTCGAAGTTTCGAATTCGTTTTTAAGTCATTGACGAGTCACACTTGACGGATGGAATCATCTCAAGTGCCTCTCTTTGGCCGACCCCACATTCCATTTATTTGCTCATTGGAGCTGAAATATTCGACGAGATTGTACTCCCAGAGTGGTAAGCGGTGAAAGGCCATGTATGCCAGTAGGACAAAACATTTGCTTCGTTGAATTCTGATGGACAAAGCCCGTCAACCAACCAGAAGTATAAACAGTTTCCATCAAGCTATAGATATAAGCCACCAGCTTCAGATATTTTTGGAGATGGAGGAAACACCCTACCCAGCACACAAACCTGCAGAAGAAGAGGACTGTGAAACATTCATTCAGCCAGCGGAAGATATGAGGTATCGCTACCAATTGAAGGGGGAACAGAACTGTGCTTGGATCCTCGAAGCAAGGCGCTTGCGTTGGTTTGTTCAAACGACGGTCCCGAGGTAATACTACACTGCGAGATGAATACAGGAAATGCTTGTTGACTTCACCGATGACAGGATACTCGAGAGCACGTATCATTTTTATCTGCCACACCATGCGGTATTTAAGAAGTTTAGCATGACAACAATGCTCGGGGTCGTATCCGACGCTATGGCAAAGACTTTGGATAGGATGTCTCTCAATCAGCATCTAATGACGGAACTTAAGCGCAGAGAGATGTTATAGACATTGTTCTTCGGTGGAGGATACATAAATATACCTTCACATCTGACATCGAGAAGATATACCGCCAAATCCGTATCAACCCGAAGGACTCCAAATATCAACTAATCCTCTGGCAAGATGGCGACACTGTTACCGTCAAGGTCTATCGATTGAAGACCGTGACATTTGGTACAACGTGTGCGCCATGCCTTGCTTTTATGGATTAAAACAACTCTTGCTTCTTTACTTCAATGAATAGATGTATATATGTCTTCTTTATTTAATATTAATTTAGGTTACGGTATTACTTTTATGTGCATTGTGTTGCATGTGCACTCGTTCGCAGTTGAAATCCAAGAGAGCGACGACCTGTTATTCAAGTCTTTGAGCCTTATTGCGAATTACTTCCGATCGCCAAACTTCAGGCTGATTAAATTTTGGTTCAGGAATAGCTGGTATTGGCATCTCAAAAGTTTCTTCAGGAATCTTCTCTTCAATACTAGTGGTTATCTGTTCAACTGACCTTCGTCGAACTTGGTCTGCATGTTGGTGAACTTCTTCATCACCATTTGACTCGATGGCGACAGAGACCGGTGCTTTAACTTTTGATATTAAACCGGGTACCCCCTAGCAGCTGAACGCTGCGTAGTTCCTATACCAAACTGGTTCTTCCCTTACATACTCATTGACCTTAGAAGAGTTGGCTGGGAAGCTTTTTTGAGTTGACTGTCATTGAATCGGGATGGAGTTTATCATAATAGGTGCGTCGTAGAAGGCCAGTAGAAGTATGTGGCGTCACGTCTTATTTAATTGTTTTTACAAAACACTTCAAAATACATTGATGTAAACGGTGTCCCATTGTCAGAAACGATGACATCTGGTAAACAGTGCGTTGCAAAAAGTTTTCTCAAAACAGACATCCTACATAACGACGATGTGGTAGGAACTGGAATGAGTCTATTACCAAAAGGAAAAGGTTTCCTTTTGAAATGACCAGCAAAGTATATGTGAATCCTACGCCACGGAAGTTTTTAAGGTTTGGCTCAACATCAGCTGGCCATCCACTCACCGTTCAGTGCAAAACGCGTGATAGTTTTTTTTTTGTTCTTCTTGGTGAACTTCGCGATATCCTTGGCGTGTAGTAACGAAGCATTCTCTCAGAATGTGCTTTTGGTGTGGGTTTTTCAGAAGAGAAGAAACCTAACAATGGCTTATCTGTAAATATTACAAAGAGTCTATGGAGGGGCTCCGAAATAAATGATAAAAATTTAAGAGCCCCAAAAAGGCTTGAAGCTCCTTCTTGTTCTTTGTAGGTGGTGTATTTCATATCAAGACAAGTTTTTCTTTTAAAGTATGAGTTCCAGCTGCATCGATGCAAAATCCCAAGAAGCTAATTGATTGAACGTCGATCATGCATTTTTCTTTGCATAATTTTATACCAGATGAACGTATTCTAACGAAAATAATTCGAAGCTTTTTAGATAAGCTATCCGAATTTTCTCCTACAGCAACAACACCATCTAAGTAACACAAAGCCACATCAAAACCGCGAAGCAACCCTGACATGCACTTTTGAAATTCTCCAGGTGCGGCAGAAATTCTATACTGTAGCCTTTTTACCTTGAATGCGCCCTTGTGCGTTATAATAGCTTGAGCCTTTGCTGTTTCCTCGTCCACAGTAAATTGCTGATATGCTTGCGTCAAGTCCAATTTTGCAACAACAGCTACACGTGGCAGATTTACGATAACAATGCGGTTGCAACGCCTTATTTACCGTTGCTTTGTAATCACCACATATGCGTATGGTTCCATTAGGTTTTGGCACTGGCACAATGGGTGTAGCCCACGTAGAATAATCAGTTGGTTCAAGGACAGCGATACCATGCGGTGCAGTTCTTCCTCCTTAGCGATAGTAATTTTTCTTTTGAGATTGAGCTTCCTAAAGGTGAAAACCAATTGCAACCCAAAGTAGCCAAAATCACCACTTTTAAATCGTGTAAACCACTTTTGGCATTTTCGCTCAGCTAGCGCATGTTCACCATAAACGATGACTTTCGGCTACAGTTTTCTTCATATTAAAATTATTACATAAAAATAAAGAAGAACTCCCCGCAAAAACACTTTTTTAGACACAATGTTCAACATATTTGAGTTTAAAAAAATTATTGTTGTTTACGCTTCAAATGAATGACATATACTGAAATGCCGTACAATGACAGTAGCTTTCCAACGCATGTGCTAATGGAAAAATGCAAGTTACGTATACAAGCCATCTCTTAGCAAACCCGCCCGAATTAAGTTATAAGCCCAATAATACAGTTAAAAATGTTCATCAAGATCAAAGAGAGGTTGTAATGTTAAGTTAAAAAAATATATTTATATTAGAATTACTTATTTGGAATATAAATATAATAATAATAATTTAAGGACCTTAAAGCATCGTAGACGGTATTCAATTCATCAGTTTAGCAGTCAAAGTTGATCTCTCAGGCCAATGAAACGGGGTCCAGGTAGTGGTTTGATTAAAAAATCAGCCAGCTGTTTATCTGTGGAAATATACTCAACAGTAATCAATTTGTTTTTTTTTGTAACATGTAGGATTATTAGCGATACTTATACAACCTTGGTTGTCCTCAAAAACTTTTATTTATTCATTCATTTCTAATTTTATGCTATTTGCTAACGATTTTAACCACATAGCTTCCCTAGAGGCATATACTCTGCCTCAGTAGATGAAGCTTTTTCGTATTCGAACAAATAAGACATGAATCAAACATTTTGAATAAGTAATCTGTAGTATTCTTTCTATTGTTCTCATTTCCAACCCTATCGGAATCAACATATCCTGTAAAAATACTGCTATGATTTACGCTTTTTACAAAGGTTGACTTAAGATTGACTGTTCCTTTCAAGTAACTTAAAACCCTTTTTTGACATTGGCACAGTTCTTTATTATTTTTACTTGTATATACACTTAAAATGCCAATGGATGTACTTAAATCAGGCCGTGTACATTACATTATGTACATGAAACTCCCAATTACATTTCGACATTTCGCATTATATATTTCATCTGAATTTAATGCCTCATAGTTGAGTCTACTTGGAAGTCTAGTGCTAACTGGATTACAATCATACCAAATTCCCTTAAAACATTATTAATGTAGGCAGACTAACTAAGTTCTAATTTACTATTAGGTCTGCTTATTCTTATTCCAATAAAATGTTTGATTTCCCCTAAGTCAGTCATCCTAAGCTTACCCATTATATAGTTTTTGGATTTGGACATTGTATTGCTATAACCAGATCATCTACATATAATAACAAGTATATATTTTTATTTATATCTCCTTTATCAAGAAGATAAATACAATAATCTACAGCAGAACTAACAAATCCAACATCTTTTAAGCCTCATACGATTATTCATAATTTGATTTAAAATTTAAATAAATTTCCTCTTTCAATTCTTTGTTTTAAAACGCAGTTTTCACATCCATATTATGTACTTTTAAATTAAACTGATTTGATAAAAACAAAATATTGTTGTGTGAAATCCTGTGCCATATGTCTAGATTTTTATATAATAGGAGTTGGGGAACTCATTTTTAATTGTAAAAACCCATCTATAGTCGACAATATTTTTATTATTGGGTTTTTTAACATGGGTTTAAGTTTCATTTGTAATATGAGAGTTTATCTCTTCTTTAATAGCTTGTTCCTTTTTTCAACCTGTCACCTCTTTCTTTTAGTTCTTTAAATGAGTTATGAATTTCACTAAAAAGAATTTGTGAATATAGTAGACAATTATTTAAAAGTCGGAATGTTAATGTGAATATATCCCATACTTTCATTTTGAGAGCCATTCACTTGTTCCATACTTTCATTCTGTAACACCTAATTCCCATTATGGTGTTCAAAATATTTGGAATTCTATTAATCAAATAGGTAGCTGTTAATAGAGTTTCCCCCCAAAAAATGTTTCCAATTTTGCTCCGTTAATCACCGAGCTTTTTCATTACTTGTGCTAATCATTCGTTCTGATATGCCATTTAACTGTTTCGTATGCGGAACCGTTCACTACTTCAATCGACTACATCATCACTTTCGGCCAAGAATGGTTTGACTCTAAGCTTCCAGATCGAATAATTTTTGCCGTCGAAGGGTTTACTTTTTTCATAACATTATATTTTATTTTTAACAATTTTATGAATATTTTATTTCATATTACCAATTTTATAAGCATGATCTTAAGTTCTTATTTGGCGTAAAAAAAAATTAATTCTCGAAATTTCTGCGCTTAAACATACACACAAGCCCATGACGATTTCCAGAATTTTCTCCATGCACACCAACAAGATTATACCATTAGGCGCGTGGTATAGATTTTATTAATTCACTTTTATTTATGATAAAAATTTTATTTAAACAAACGATAAAAATGGGTGACTGGGCCCATAACCTATTAAAATATTAATACAATGAAAAAGCAAGAAAGCAAAAACTTTAGTTCTTATTCAGTTTTAGTTTTTTTTTTATTATTCTTCCTTGCCTCGACATGTCACTTCAACAATACAAAAAAGAAACAATAGGATTAGTGTAGATTAGTGTAGATAAGCTCAAATGCACACTCATTTCACCACAGTGAGTATCAATGCGGATATACAAATGATCGCTGTCTATTTTGCTTGTCACTGTTTAGTTCAGTTTTAGTTTTTTTTTTATTATTCTTCCTTGCCTCGACATGTCACTTCAACAATACAAAAAAGAAACAATAGGATTAGTGTAGAGACAAGCTCAAATGCACACTCATTTCACCACAGTGAGTATCAATGCGGATATACAAATGATCGCTGTCTATTTTGCTTGTCACTGTTATTTTAATATATATATAGATATATTTTATTTTAATTTAATTATTTCTTTACTTTCTTCGACAAAAACTGTATGAGTTCGGTATCATAAATTTGTAGCACATGACCCCATGCATTTCTCTTGAAATTTGTGTAACACCACTAATTCTCTTGTCACTTCGACTAAATACAATTATTACAGACAGCAGTGCGACATCGGCACGATGTTCTTTGGTGTGGTCCACCGCAACTGTAACATGCACCTGAGAGAATTTCTGCGGCGTTTGAAGTCTTAGATTTTTGTTTGTTGAGTCTTCTTTGCAATGCATTTATTTATTCACCCGGCATGTTTATTGTTGGTGTATTTGATTCCAGTAGGTCAAATAGAGGTGCTCCAGACCGTGAGTAAGGTACCTCGTTGCAGATTGGCTGTTGTGATTCCATTTGCTTCCAGAAAAATATGGACACGCCTTTTTTTATGTTAAAAACAACTTTTATATCTTTACTTCAATGTATTTATATACATATATATGACTTCTTTATTTAATATTGACATTTTTTGCATGTGCACTCGTTCGCAGTGCAACGACCTGTCATTCAAATCCGGTGTGACTAGGATTTTTGCAGTTACAGCAGTGTGAATTTGATTACAGGGTGTATCGATGTTGAATATTTAACACTTGCCATTCGGTCACTGAACCAGCTAGCAAAGGATGAAGAAATGTAGTATCCTTTAGGCGCTCTGATGGTGAGATACGAAAGTGGACGATATTTTCGCAGGAGCCAGTAATATTCAGAGAGCATTAAGTAAGCGTCAACAGGGTTGGCGTCGGAAGGGTTCCAATTGCCCAAATGGGCAAATAATGCTCCTAAGATTTTGAATGAGATACCTTATAAGGATAAATGAGCTTTGCATTATCATTTGAAGCATTACAACCCATTAAGGCATTGGGAATTAAATGGTTTCCGACGGTATATAGGCTTTTGTTTTACGCTTCTCAATTTGATCATGCAGAACCAAGTAAAATGAACATACTCTCCACGATAGCGAAGCTGTTTTATCCCCTTGGCTGGATTTCGCCGTGCGTCATACAGGGGCAAATAATGATGCAAGACTTCTGACGGACCGGGCTGAATTGGTACTATTCCCACCGGATTAAAGAGAGAATGGGCTGACTTCAGGGAAGAATTGCAGCATCTCTAGCAAATACGCATATCCAGGTGGATCAACACCAAAAACATGCACACGGGAATCAAACTGCAAGGGTTTCGCGATGTGTCTGAGAGAGCATACAGTGCAGCTATATACCTTTGTGTACTTGACTCCCAAAACAAGGCCCACTTCAACTTGCTTTTTTCTAAAACAAACAGTCAGGCTGGTTACTCTGCTTAGCTACACATCGGAAGTTCTTGAACTAAAGAACTCAAAGCAATTAGAGTGGACGGATTCGAAAACTACGCTAGCATGGATTGCGGCGCACCCAAACATATTGGCCACGTTTGTCAGCCACCGTGTCGCGAAGATTCAACGTCTTGTACAAGCTGAAAGTTGGAAGCACATCTAAGGCGAATTGAACCCTGCCTACATCACATGGAGAGGAATAAGACCGACGGCTTTAATTTCCAGCACTCTCTGGTGGACTGGTCCAAAATTACTCCGCAGAGATTGGGTCTTTCAGCCGACGAACTTAATAACGGAGGAGGGCCATAAACCGGTTAGAAAATCACATTCTAAATATTATACACAAACATTCCAACAACACAAAACTGTTCAGAACAATAGCATATTGCAGGCGTTTCATCAACATTGCACGAAATCCATGACATACCAGAATAGTTGGCGTACTGTCTCCTTCAGAACTGCACACTAGACTTCGGGAACTGATCAAAATCGTGCAAGCGGATATATTTGCGTCGGACAATCGAATCAACTTACCGAAGTCTCTCTGCAATTTCGCGGACAAGGATGGTATCCTCATTGTAGTCACTCAGCCAAACAATGAAAAAGTCATTAGACGCTGCAAAGTTCAATTGGACGGAAGTCGCCGAATATCTGGCCATGGGGGGAACAAGATGACATTCCCCCCCCCCTGATTCACCTCATTTTGGAGTTCTATGGGAAGCGGAGTCGAAATCGATTAAACACCATCGCAAACATGTTATCGGGATGGAGGTATTCACGTATGAGGAGCTAACCAGCCTTCTACATCAAATAGAAGCGTGTCTTAACTCCCAGTCTCTGTGTCCGTTGACAGAAAACCCGTAAGATTTCACGGCACTGACACCAGCACATTTTTTAATTGGACGAGCAATAAATACAATACCAGAACTATAACTCATCATTCGGACATCAGCCGAAACATCCTGCAACAATGGCAATGTCTACAGAAACTGCAACAAGGGTTTTGGAAAAAATGGAAGTCGGAGTACTAGACACGACTTCAACAGAGGCCGAAATGGATGAAGCGTGAAGCGCAAATAAGAACATATTGCCCATAATAAAGGATGAAAACTGTGTCGTGTCGTTGAAACTCACCGAGGCAGCGACGGACTGTTGCGAGTCATCATACTCCAAAGGGCGAAAGAAAAATCACAAAAGTTTGTTTGCTGCCAAGTAACGAGAGCTGAAAGAAAGAAAACACCAAATCAAGTAACTAACAAATAGCACATCTTAACTCATGCCGAAAATCACAAACATCGATACACATAAACATAGTACAATACTATCTACAGAAGTACTAATAGTCACCATCCATGCATCATTACTACTAAAGAAGAATCTAAACTACACTTTTCAAATCACACGAATTATAATTCCATATTAATCGAAAAATAATGACATGTCCAATAACAGACACTGCACTATGTACATACACATCACCAGAAATGAAGTATGATAGAGATGCCCATCTTCTACCTATCTTTATATCGTTTGATGAATATAAATTGACCATTTATTTTGACCAATGAGAGAACGCCATTTACGTTATTTCGTGAATAACTCAAAAATTCATGAATAACTATCAAAAAGCTTCTGAATTTCGTCGATGGACTACGGGTCAATCCTACTTAAATTCTGCACATCACATTCCAGCTATCACATAAGACGCCAAGCTTTTCAGCAGTCGCGATCCATAGAAACATTTCGTCGCGATTTACACAACACACACGCACAAACAATTGCACTTTAGTTTCGTCGTCCTCATATTTTTATACATATATATACAAGCACTCAGTTTCTCATGCTGCTTGTACAAAGCTATACCATATCTAAACTTGCAGCTCGAATAACAAACAAAAACAAAATACAAAAAGACAAAACCAAGTTCATCAATGGATGCACGTTCTATTCCAGAAGAACTAGAAAAAAATATCATTTTACAACATTAATATTTAACTCTCTCTCCTGTTTAGTATTGTCCTAAAGAAAATTCCTCATATTTCCAATTTCATGCGCAAGTTACATGATGATTTGTTCGTATTTTTCTTGATCTCAAAAAGAAGTTAGTGAGTTCCTTATCAATTGGAAAACGTCGACATTTCTTAATTTTTCTCTGTTTGAAAACCAAATACATACAGCTCATGGTACGTATAATACACATGTACATGTACCTTTCACATAGATTTATTAATTTAATGTCAACCAAATTGTGAAATGGATTCAGATGTGATTAGTTTATGCGCTGTAAATCTTAATTTAATAAATATGGCAACATCTTTCGGAATTAAATAAAGAAAAAAGAAAATGTCGGCACAAGAACATATTAAGATTTACCGCACAATTTCAGAGAATATTGGAATATGTTAAACTATGCATAACAAAGCACCAAATTCAGGAACGGCAGAACGTTTACAATTGACATTAAGATATCTGGCGCCGGGTGTGTTTAACTTCATATGTATTTATTATATTATCAATCTCAACAAAATCATCAAAAACTCAAAAAATTCTTCAATTGACCTTTAGAATTCAACAGTCGATGATATCAAAAATATTAAAAGAAAGTATCCCAGCGATTTATTTCGTCTTGAAAGAAGAGTTTTTGAAATTATATTGCAATTGAATGAGGGAGAACCAGAAGAGGTGTGGAGAACATAAGAAAATCTTTGAAGAACTATTCTAAAGTGTTTAATTCAGATATATGGTAGATCTTGCTTAAGATCAAGATATATAAATAAATAACATAAGTAGTAATTTAATAGTTTCTTGCTTTACTATGTCTTATTATAAAAACCTGAAAGTCAGTCAAAATTTGCTTCCTTGCAGATATTTGCAGATCGGTTAGTAATTTTCCTTGTTCGGTTGTAATATGTACCCAAAATAGAATTTCCCATACTTCCTGCCTGCAACTCCACTTTACTGGCAATAGTATCATTTAACACTTTTGATGCTTGCAGAAGAGAAATTACAAGTGTTTGGTTTTGCGTATCCTTTAACTTTCTTGGATTTTTTTTGGCATGGCCCGGGACCGCGGGAGTTTTGTAGTTTGTATGAACGTGATTCAACCGGTTTTCTGAAAGAGGGGAACGCAACAAATTAGTCGATTGGTTTGTCTCTACAGTCCTCTGCTGGTGGAAATAAAATCTCATTATATGATGCACTTAACAATTCTACACTTTGAAACGTGTTTGGGGATACTGGAGTTGATGTTATAGTAAGTTCGATGTCTGGTTTCTAGCTTCAGTACTTCCTTCTGCCACATCGGACTAGTTTTCCCCACTGCACAAAACCTACGAATATGAGGTTACAAATAAAACGAAATAAGATATGTATATGTAATTAGCTACCTTGAAACTCCTTTTATTAAAATTGTTGACCGAGGGAGTAGGATCTGATACTGCTCACAGGAAATTTAACCTTGACTTAAATTTCCAGCTAGTCTTTATATTTTCCATTTCTATTACACTGGCTCCACTGTCCTGCGCCTTGTAGAACTTCTGCATTTTAACACCGAAATACTATTTCAAATCGTTCCACTTTTTCATCACACGACGGATATGGCAGTTTATGATGGTTTCAAAATCAATTGCATATCGCAAGTTATGGTTTTAGAATCAAACACATATCCCACTTTATGATGAACTATTAACAAAATGCATATCGCAATTTATCATGGTCATCATCATCTACAGACCCGTATGCTCCGCTAAAGGAGTCGCGTGGGTAAACCACCCACTAGAGATATCCAGGCAAAACGATCTCCCGCCATTGACTCTAACTCACCAGGAGTTATGCCCAAGCGTAACCAGGCGAGTTTATGGACTTGGTCCAACCATCTCGTCCTGGGTCTGCCAAGCGGCACATACCGAAGCACATCCCTCCCCGTTCAAAGAAGCAACTCCTCAATGTTGAGTTCCTCGAGCACTGCCGTGTTTCACCATGTTAATTACCACAACAGCACGGATAAATCTCATCTCAGCAGCTTGTATTCGCGACCTTAGTCTTTCGATTCAAATTTCATGACCAAAGGTGAGAGTTGAAACAAGTACTGAGTTGGGAACCGCTAACTTGGCTTTGACACCAAGCTCTCACAATATCAAATTTAAAATAAAACATCTTATGAAATGTCATGTAAAGTCATGCTTAAGGCACAGCTATCGAATGCAAAAAAAACTATACATATATACCCCAGTCCTTGAATGAGGTAAAGGGGAAGCTCGAACATATCATTGCCCTTTTTGAAAAATGGTCTAAAAAGGAGCTTACCCAACGATAGGATCGCGGTGAGCCCAAAGGTACAGCAAACAAAAGACAAACAATGATATAATAACTCTCCGCAGTAGCCATCCAACTTTAAACACCTAAAACGGGAAGTTAAAAAATATACAGACATATAAATCATGAAAAGAAAACATCACATAATAACATAGAACATATAATAAAAGAAAATAATTTTAAAATTTTAAACATACGATAATGCGAACACATAAACGAAACAAATCACATAACACATAAATGAATATAACGTCAACATGCGAATATGTAGGTAGCACAAAAAAATTAATAACACGAAAAGGTCCAGCATGTATGCATATGTACATATGTACGTATCAGAAATGAAGTACTGAAGAGATATGCAAGTTCTACGTCTCTTCACCCACTGAGACATTTGACAGCGTTTTTTATAACACCTTAACAGACGGATGTCTGTGTCTCCTAAAAAGTGTCCATGAAAATAAAGTAGAATGCTGAAGAGAACAAACGCAAAATCTGAGGTGAACTGCGTCGACTAGGGGTTTTCCACTGGAATACACATATGTTCTTCGTCAAGCAAAACAGATGCACTAAGTTTATAAATTTGTTGTCTCTCTTTGACTCGGGTAGCCCAATTAGTTTGATTCAACGCTCAAGAGTCCCAACATTCATCGTATTGTCAAGTCTAGCTCTGTCAACTATATTCTGTGGTTTGGGAAAACATAAAATACTTTCTTACGATACGATCTCTTATAAAGTAGAAGTTCGGAACATAATTAAATCTGGTTTGGTGGTTTGATTTGGTCACGTGGCACGAATGTCTCCTTCATCACGACTTCCGAGGCAGGCGTTGAATGCAATTTTTCCGATAGGCGACCGCTTGACAGACCCAGGACGAGGCTGTTGGACCAAGTCCAAAAACTCGCCTGGTCACGCTTGGGCATAATTCCTGATGAGTTGAAGTTGATGGCGGAGGATCGAGTTGCCTGGAGATCACTCGTGCGTGGCTTACCCCCGCGACGCCTTTAGCATACCGGTGAGAAGATGATGGTAAAGATTAAATAAAATAAAGTATAATTTTTAGTAACACCTGATAAAACAATATCAATGTTTCAAGTTATCAAGTTTGAAGTTCTTTTATCACAAAAAAAAAATCTGTAAAAATGAAGCCTAGATTCAATGAAAATACTGTGACGTGAATAGTATAACGCGTAAAAACCCAACACCATCTAAACGCTATTAGAAGAACAATCAACTCGGAAGAGTTTTCCCGAAGTTGTTGTACATACTGCAAGAATGGATGTCGCCACCTTTACACTAATAGATTACAAAGAATCATATATATAAGCGTCAGCGGGGAAATTCAACAGACTCCTGGCGACAGAAGGATCCAGAAGCAATAATGGCAGGTTAAATATCGGCACGGTGGTCGATGCGAGTTAGTTCAGTAAAAGAATTATTAGCCTGAAAGGTAGCAAAGATTTTTGTAGTAAAGTAAATGTGATTTTAAAAGTGTAATAAAGTATAAGAAGAAAATCAGTGTGCGCCTAATAAATCTGTGTATATCGTGAATATTGAACATTTGTTTTCGTTCGTCACAATCCAGTGATCGAACCCGTATTTGTTGACAATTTAATTAATCTTCCGTAGACTCATTTCGGCTAAACGTACCATTTGGTGTCAGGTGTGGGGTTGTGACGTAATGGTGTGAGTAGAAAAGTGGACCAGCTGAAGAAACAGCTGGCAGCGGAGCCTTTCCACAGTAGGGGGAAAGGCTGCGTGACGCTCTCCAAAAGGATGGAATCGATCCAGAAAACTACAAATTTGAATATGAAGCTGCCGAAACATCTGGAAGTACGGCCCCAGTTGATTTGACACATATAATGACCATGATGCAAAGTTTGTTCCAAGAACAAAATCAAGAAATGCTACAGTCGCGCGAACTGTCGTTGAGCAGAGTGCGTGCAACGTTGGGGGAGCAGAAACAATAAATGCAGCAATCGTTGGAGGAGTAATAACAAAAAGTGCAGCAATCTTGGGAAGAGCAAAAACAACAAATGCAGCAATAGTTGAAGGACCAGAAACAACAGATGTAACAAACGAAGTATGCAACAATCACTAGATGACTAAAACAGGAAAGCTCACTAAGAAAAACAAAACCGTTTGGAACAGAAATTTCTGGAGGTGAATAGTGCAGTGATAGTACTGGAAGAGAAAGTTCACCACCTTGGCAGTAAGGTTGTGAGTCTATAGACTTCGTGGACGGTCTAGAATCAACGGTCGACGTAATAAAGAAGGACATCTGTGCACTGTAAGTGAGGGAGCCAATGTTTAACAATGTCGCAACAAAGTTCAAACCACCGATATACGACGGAACAACAGGCTTCAACATCTTCAGGCTGCAGTTCGAAACATCTGTCGCCAGGGCACATCTGAGCGATGAAGACAAGGCGGCGAGAAGATCTCCAGATAGATCATGGGCTCGCTACAGCGCAAGTATGGAAGTGAACACCGTATGCAAGTCTTCAAAATGGAGTTGAAGAGCAGAAGACAACACAACGGTGAGTCGGTCCTGGAATTTGCCGCAGAGATTGAGCGATTGGCACATTTGGCGTACGCCGGCTCGACGATAGAACTCATCGAAAACGCCAAAACGAATGCGTTTGTATAAGAGACTTCGAGACGAAGCGAACAAATTTGTCATCGCCGAGGAGAATTTTCCAGGCAACGGTTGCTACTGCTTACGAGGCAGAGGGATTGGCGTGTGTGTATTCTAGAACTCGCAGAGTAGATGTGGAGCCGGAATCTGCTCGAGATACATTCAAGGGCTTGTTGATACTACTGCAATAGAATTGAGAACATGACACGCGATTGTAGGGAGCGTCGGAAATGCTCCAGGTCCCAGTCAACGACACGAAGCGACGGCAACCGGACCCGACAGGAGAGAAGGGCGGCAGTAAGCCGTCGTTAAACTAAAAAGAGTTAGTTTAGAGGGGCAGAAACTGGCTCCCACAACGAATTGCCCCACAATCTTTGTGTCTCGGCGAAAATAACCTCAATGTCGATGGCATCGTTGGAGGTAGACGGTTAACTGTGACGTTGTATACGGAACATGACAGAGGGGTAGCCGTTGTACGGGATACGGCTACGAACTGCCGGGTGATGATGCGGAAGTACTTGGGAAGTTAACCGAGACAATCTCAATAGGTGGTACGAAAGTCGAGCACGCGCTCCTAGTGGCGTATATAGTTGACGAGTTGAATTCTGAGATACTGTGAATGAATGTCGGGGAGGATAAGTGTTCGAAAATCAACCAAGTCGTTTTGGAATGGGACGCACAGTGTGGTGAATCGCTGTTTTAGCGGAACATGCTCAAAAGTCAACAAACCTCACTTTTTTCCCAGCTTAAACCTCCAACGTAATGACTGTACAATTTTTTTTGGTACAGCTAGTGCAAAAAACAAGAAATGAATGCTGTGAAAAAAACAAGAAATGAAAAGTGCAAACCATTTTAGATTCTTATAGCGCTGAAGAAATTGCAATGGCTCGTGAAATAAAACTTAGAAAAGACGGAAAAAGAAATACTGCTATCGCAGTGAAAGAATTATCAATAAGTTCTCCAAACCGAGGTATTATAGAGGAAAGCACTAGAAACACATACTTCTGGGTTTTTACCAATATCTGCAGATGATGCGTTAGTATTGATCACGGACATACAGCTTTCCACTAATCAGTACGAAATATTGCGTCAAAAAATTAACAATTTATTTTACAAATTAACCGTTCCCAATTTACTACCATCGTATTACAAAATTAAAGAAGCCAAGGCGAAATGCTACCCGAATGATATAACTTTGAGCGAATCTTCTGCAGAATGTTGACTACAAAGCTCAGTAAATCACAGCGTTGTGCGTTTGTGTTTAGCTCAAAAAGAAATATCTCTGGTTATAACATGGGGTTGTGATGGTGCTCAACAGAAATCATATAAACAAAAATGTTCGTCTGGTGATAATTCCGATGAAAATCTATTTTGCATCTCAATGGTTCCGATCCAGATGAATTTCTTAAAGGATGAAACTAAACGAGTGCTTTTGGCACAAATTAAGACATCTGACATGAACAATTTAGCTAATCTTTCAAGAAAGCATGTGAACCAAGAAGCAATGTCCTTTGGATTAAGCCCCCTTCACTCATGGATACGATTTATGGAATGTATCCTTCATATAGCGTATAGACTAGATGTAAAAGTGTGGCAAGTTAGAGACCAAGAAAGTAAGAAAAGAGTCAAAGCCAGAAATAAATTAATGCAAGAAAGATTTAAAAGTGAAACTGGGTTATTAGTTGATATGCCAACTCAACAGTCTGGTAATACTAACGATGGGAACACGGCTAGAAGATTCTTTAGAGATGAAGAAAAAACTGCACGAATTACTGGAATTGATAGGGAAATGTTAAAAAAGTTTCATGTCATCTTAGAAGCTCTTGGGTCTGGGTTCCCAATTGATACAACTGCTTTTGAAAGCTATGCAAGGGAAACAAGGGAACTGTGCCTCAAAAAATATGCCTGGTATTATATGCCAGTGAGAGTACATAAAGTCTTGTTTCATGGAAAACAAAAAATTTCTTCTTGTATACTTCCAATCGGACAACTTTCAGAAGAAGCTCAAGAAGCAAGAAATAAGGAAAGTAGGAAGTTTAGGGAACTATTGACCAGGACTATTTCGCGTATAGATACGAACACTGACCTTCTAAGCAGATTGCTTTTGACCTCTGATCCATTTTTAGCAAGTTTAAGATGCCTTCCCAAAAGAAAAAAAAGTGTTCTTGGACATGAAGTCTTGCAACTTTTGTTTATACCAAAAGACCAAGAAAGCTGAAAATTGCGTGCGTTTATGTGCTATTTTGTGTCGAAATTTGTGCTCATATGATTAAATAATTTATTGCATTCTATTCTGTGAAAAATTTCAATAAAAAATAACTAACAACCATGAGCAAAAACATTTATTTGTGAGCGCTATTAATTTAATCCCGCTAAATCAGCGTTTAGTCACACTGTGGGACGTCGGGATTTCGCCGAACTCAGAGGACGTAGTAAGATAAGAAGATAAGATGGACGACGGTTTTGGGGACAGCATGTTGTGGGTAGTTGCAGCCAGAGACAAAACACCAATTAAGAACATAGTCATTGGAAGAACCCTCTTTGAAGCCAAAGATAAAAAGTTTTTACCGGTTAGAGTCCTCAAACTGGAAAAAAACGCAGAGAATCAGGAAAAACCAAATAAAGGGACATTGTCAGGAAGTAGCGACGATAGTTAATTGCGAGACTCAACAAATGCACGATGTGGAGGCAACATTGGACAGCAACTTAAGTACGTTCATTGACGAATGTAGGAAAACCCTATCATCGCAGCAGATGCAAAAAATTAAAGAGCTGCTGACGAGGTAACAAAGAAACACAGTTACCCTCTGCCAAGTATATACGATACCCTGGCCACGTTGTCGGGAGCAAAGTTTTTCTTTACATTGGACCTCCAAAGTGGCTATTGGCGACAAAAACAATTGGGAAAAGGCAGCTTTAATTACTGGAGACGGTTTCTGGCAATTTCGTGTAATGCCATTTGGACTGTGCAATGCCCCAGCTATATTTGAACGGCTAATTTAGCATGTACTTAGAGGATTACACTGGAAAACCTGCCTGGTATACCTCGACAACGACCAGCTGGCTAATCTGGAAGAGGTATTTCAGCTCATTGCTGGAGCTGGACTTAAGCTCAGTACGAAAAAGTGTTTGCTCTTTAAGAAAGAAGTGAAATACCTTAGACATCGGATCACAAAAGATGGCGTACACACCGACGAGGAAAGATAGCGGCGGTAAAAGATTGGCCGATATCTACAAGTCTGCACGAGTTACGAAACTTTCTAGTATTGTGCTCCTATTACCGGCATTTTGTACCAGGAGGAAGAATCACCAGTTTGTGTGGAAGGAGCCGCAGGAGACAGCGTTTCAGGAGTTCAGGAAGCTGCTCTGCCCCGCCTCACTCCTCACGTATCCAGTATTCGACAACACATTTATATTGGGCACGGATACAAGCGCTTATGGCATAGGTGGTGTCCTAAGTGGTCGCTAGACCAGATCCGCAGGGAGCAAAACAATGATCCGGATCTATCAAAAATGATCGAGGCTATATAACGTGGAATTAGACCGACGTGGGAGGAAATGACCAGCGAAAGTCCTGTCGCCAAAGCGTATTGGGTTCAGAGGCGAAGTCTACAGATGCAGAATGGTTGCTTACATCGCGTTTGGGAAAGTGAAGATGGCCAGACAACACGTAACTTGATCGTGGTACCAAAAGGAAGAATACAAGAAATTCCGGAGGAATATCTCAACGCATTAAGTGGAGGGCATCTGGGCATAACTAAGACGGTTGAGAAAATCAAACAGAGTTTCTACTGGGTTGGATATCAACAGTCTGTTGCCGAATGGATCCAAGCGTATGATAGTTGTACAAATTCAAAGGGACCACAATCAAGAAGCCGTGGGAAGATGAAGCAATAAAACGTTGGACCACCATTCGAAAGGGTAGCAATGGACGTAGCGGGACCCTCTCCGACCAGCGATCATGGTAGCAAGTACGTCCTGGTGTTAAGCGACTTCTTCAGCAAGTGGCCGGAGATTAACAATATATCGAATCAGGAAGCCAAGACTTGTGCGTATGCGTTCCTCCACAATTGGGTATGCCATTTCGGAGTTCCTTTGGAGCTACACTCGATACTGGTATACACAAGACAAGGACAACACCGTTGCACCCACAGGCGATTTAGTTCAGTAAAAGAATTATTACAATTCAGTTTAGTGAAGGATTTTATACTGTTCAAAGTGTTAATTGGTTCAGCCTGAGAGGCAGCAAAGAGTTTTGTAGTAAAGTGATTTATAAAGTGTAATAAGGTATAAGAAGTAAAGCAGTGTTCGCTTGAAAATAAATTCGTGTATAACATAAATAGTGAACTCTAGTGTTTCATTCGTCACAATCCAGTGATAGAACCGTATTTGTGGACAATTTAATTAATTGAACGTAGACTCATTTACGGCTAAACGTAAACTCTCTGAAGTCGGCTTCCACTTCCCACAAGGCGCTGATCAAACAATCGTACTCTGTGTTTAACCAGAAGTGGTACTCTGAATTCTGCGGAATCCTGGTGCCCCGTTTCGCTACGACTTGGTTGATCCTCGTAGACTTGCTCTCCCCGACGTTCAAATTTATCTCAGAATTCTTGTACCTTAGAATTCTCCGCTCAAGATCCAAAGTAATGCCGCTCCTAATCATAAAGTCCTCTCCCAGAATCAACTCGTCAACCATATTTGCCACTAGGATCGTGTGCTCAACTGTCGTATCGAATATGGTGAATGTCTCGGTTAACTTTCCCAGTACTTCCGCATCATCACTCGTAGCAGTTCGTAGCCGTATCCCGTACAACGTCTCCACTTCTTCCACCAGATCTCTCCTTAACCGCTTTGTTCAATGTTACCGTTAACCGCCTTTCTCGAACGATGCCATCGACAGTGAGACTGTTCATGCGGATGCGTTTGCGTTTGATGTTCTCGATGAGCTCCATCGCTGAATCTCTGCCGCAAATTTCTGGACCGACTCACCGTTGCGTTGTTTCCTGCTCTTCAACTCCATCTTGATGACTTGCATACGGTGTTCACTTCCATACTTGCGCTGTAGCGAGCCCATGCTTGCGTTGTAGTCCATCTGCAGATTTTCTGGAATCGTTTAAGGCACATCTGCGGCACCACCCTTTAACGACAATAGCAATGCTGCCGCCTTGTCTTCATCGCTTAGATGTGCCCTGGCGACAGATGTTTCGAACTGCATCGTGAAGATGTTGAAGCCTGTTGCTCCGTCGTACATCGGTTTTTTGACCTTTGTTGCATTCAGAGCACAGATGCACAGATGTATTTCTCCATCCGTCCATCGGATGGAGAAATACATCCTTCTCGTCCATCGGAGTCTCTAGACTCACAACTTTGTTGTCGACGTGGTGAACTTTCAGGTCCACCGAATTTTCAAGGCCCAGAACATTACTGTCAAGGCGGTGAACTTTCTCGTCCAGTACTTTCACTTCACTATTCACCTCCAGAAGTTTCTGATCCAAACGGTTCTTCTAGAACTTTTCTGATCTCGTGCTTCTGGTCCTCGAGTGATTGTTGCATCTATTGTTTCTGCTCCTCCATCGATGCACGCACACTGAGCAACGATTGACCCATTTGATGCATTTGTTCGCGCGACTGTTGTATTTCTTGCTTTCGCTCTTGAAACAAATTTTGCATCATGGCCATTACCTATGTCAAATCAGCCAGGGCCGTACTTCCAGATGTTTCCGTTACTTCATATTCAAATTCGTGTGTTTCTGGATCTATTCCACCCTTCTGGAGAGCGTCACGCAGTCGTTGTTGCAATTCAGCCTTTCCTCCGACTGTCGAAAGACTTCGCTGCGCCAGCTCTTTCTTAAGCTGTTCAAATTTCAGATTAATAAATTTCACCATTTCGTCTCAATCCCACTTCTGACACCAAATGTTACGTTTAGCCGTAAATGAGTCTGCGTACAATTTATTAAATTGTCAACAAATAAGGGTTCAATCACTGGATTGTGACGAATGAAACACTAGAGTTCACTATTTACGTTATACACGAATTAATTTTAAAGCAAACGTTGATTTGCTTCTTATACTTTATTACAGTTTAACGACTACTATTACTTTACTAAAAAACACTTGCAGCCTGGAGTTGATCGTTCTTCTAATTTCGTATAGATGGCTTTGGTGTCCTGATTATCTTATATTCACGTCACAATATTTTACATCTCTGTTCGGTGGTTGATACAAGAAGAAGAAAAAAAGCGCAATGCAAGTATTCGAGACTTCGGTTCGGTGTTGATGCAATGAGAAAGTGACGAGAGGTTCCGCTGCTGAATCAAAGTATCATTGCTTTGAACTGGAAACTCTTGTAATCATTTATTCCCTTAGACGGTCCCGAGTGTGTATGGAAGGTATTTCATTCAAAACTATCACGGATTGTAATTCACTTACCATGACTATGAATAAGAAGAGTGTGAACCCGCGATTTGCGGATGGGCCCTTGAATTAGGGAATTATCACTACGTGATTCAGCATCGTAGCGGAGTTTCTATGGTTCTTGCTGATGCCTTAAGCCGTTGTTTTCTAACCGATGATCAGAATGAGCTTGAAGCTCAAAGTGACATAACACATGTATATGTACTCACTGTCGTTGATAGTGAAGATTTAGATATGCAAATTCAGGTAGCACACAGTCGTGACAGGTGGATGAAAGAAATGAGAACAAAACTCGAAATGGGTACGGTAGACAAGTTTGAGCTCCGTGACGGATTAGCCTTTCGTAAAAACCGTTCAGATCCGATCGTTCAGTTGAAATGTAAGACAATGTCATTCGTATGGTTTATGAAAAAATAGATCACTTGAGTACAGATAAATGTTACGATAAACTTCGAGAAAACTACTGGTTTTCTAATACGAGACATAAATCGAATTCTTTATAAATACAAAATTGCATTAATGGCATCATATACTCAACACCAGCCCGTTCAAATGAACATAACTTAAATAACATAACGAAGAAACCAATTCCATTCGAAACGGTTCATATCAATAATTATGGTCCCCTGCCATCGATCGAATCTCGCCGAAAGCAAGTTCTAGTATTTATTGATGCATTCACAAAATTTACCACTAGCACAAAAGAGGTTTGTTGTACATTAGATAAGTATTTTAATTATCAGTTACATACATATACAAAAACAACAGTCGTCCTAGATGAATAATTTCGGATCGAGGAACTTGTTTAACTTCTCGCGAGTTTGAGAACTTTCTTAAGGAACGTAATGTGAATGATGTGAAAGTAGCAGTAGCTTCGCCCCAGGCAAATGGTCATTTTGAGCGCGTAAACCGGGTACTTAAGGAATGCTAGCTAAATTATCGGAGCCAATTTTACATGCAGATTGGTCCTTAAAGTCATCTCAAATCGAATACGCGATTAATAATACACAGTACTACAAAAGAATCACTCAATTAATTTGTATTTGGTGTAAATCAACGAGGGGTAATTGTTGACGAACTAACCGAATACTTGGAAGACAAGTTTAGCGGCGAGGAAGAGCGTGATTTGGAAAGGTCTAGGCAAGAGGCTTCGAATGTTATAGAAAGGGCACAATATTATAGGTTACAGAATTTTTTTAAGCTTAGTCGACCGACCTGGGAATGCTTCGTTGTTGATTTTGTCGTAATAAAACACATTGATACTGAACCCGGTACGAATAAGAAACGTATACAAAAATGTCGGGGACCTTATGTTACTCATAAGAAGTTGCCAAAGGATCGGTATGGAATTACAGATATTGAGAACTGTCAGCTGAGTAAGCTACCGTTGTAATAAGTGATGCCAGAATAGGTTGAACTGTGAAATACATGTAAGACAGTCATAAGTCAGTCCAGCATGAACCATTGTTTGAGCAACATCACAAATAAAGAAATTTGAAGTAAACGGACGCGGGAAATTAGTGAAGATGAAAAGACAAAAATCGGTTGTTTGTGTGCTCGTGTTGAACAAGAAATACAACAACGAACATTAAGTGAAGTAGTATTAGCATTTGAGGGACAAGAAAGAGTGTTACAAAAATGTTAAACATATAAATTTAATTCGATCGTGCAAAAAGAAATGCAAGTAAGTAAGAATGCTTGTAAAGTTTATGAAGCGGCCAATCAGAACAAAGGAATTGTGAATGCGCATAAGCAAATGGTAACATCTATTGCAACAACAGAACACGATGCCGCAACGGTTATTATAATCAACCGTTTCTGAAGTACACATGAATGTGTGCAAAGCAAAAAATATTATCTGCCGGACGTGTGGGAAAACGGGTCATCTCGCCAAGATGTGTCGCAAGGCTAACAAACCAACATCGAACTTTTAAAATCGATACAGGATCTGATGTAAATTGTTTTCCATGAAAATTGGTTAAGAATCGTAATGTAAACATGAACAATGAGAAAAATAACCTTCGTGTATTCGATTATAGTATTAATAAAATAAAAGTTTTTGGAACAGTTAAATTGAAATGAATGGATTTGAATACTAAAAATGAAAAAAATAGCTGAATTTCTCGTAGTTGATGATCAGCTTAAACCAATTCTCGGACTTGAAAATAGCATTAGCTTCGGTTTGATTAAGCGTTTAGATTTTAGTTCCATTGCATGCTTACCACAAGCGAAGGAAAGATTTCTAGCAGAAAATGAAGATGTGCTTAACGGACTCGGTAAATTTCCCGGAAAGTTCAAGATTCATTTGAAAGAAAATGCACAACCAGTACTGCATTATAAAAAGCGAATACCTGTTACTCTGGTTGAAAAATTTAAATTGGAAATTTGTAGTGCCCGATTATATAATATTAAATTTAACCCGGAAAAGATTCAATATCGCCAAACGGAGGTCAAGTTTATGGGTAAAATTTTGTCGGAAGGTCAGATTAAATCCGATAATTAATATCGGGATGTAATCCTTAAAATGAAGAAACCTGCAAATAAAAATTAAGTTATTAGGTCTGTTCAAGTATTTGGCTAAGTTTATCCCGAATTTGTCAAAGTAAACAGCACATTTATGGATTGGGTTGTGTAATTGGACAAAACGGACATCCTATAGCATTTCGAACTTTGAATAAAACTGAACAATAGTGGGATCAAATTGAAAAAGAACTTCTGGCCATTGTTTTCGCATGCAATCGTTTTCATTATTATTTGTATGATCGCAAATTTACGGTTGAAAGAGATCATAAGCCATTGGAGAGACTATTTGTAAATACGTGGAAAGCGATTGGCCAGGGTTTACCAACTTGATGATTTGAGTCAGCATTTTCATAAATTTAAATCAGAATAGCATCTTGAACACCATCGAGTGTAGTAGAGTGATTTATAAAGTGTAATTAAGTATAAGAAGTAAAGCAGTGTTCGCTTGAAAATAAATTCGTGTATAACATAAATAGTGAACTCTAGTGTTTCATTCGTCACAATCCAGTGATCGAACCCGTATTTGTGGACAATTTAATTAATTGAACGTAGACTCATTTAGGAATAAACGTAAACTCTCTGAAGTCGGCTTCCACTTCCCACAAGGCGCTGATCCAACAATCGTACTCTGTGTTTACCCAGAAGTCGTACTCTGAATTCTGCGGAATCCTGGTGCCCCGTTTCGCCACGACTTGGTTGATCCTCGTAGACTTGCTCTCCCCGACGTTCAATATCTCAGAATTCTTGTACCTTAGAATTCTCCGCTCAAGATCCAAAGTAATGCCGCTCCTAATCATAAAGTCCTCTCCCAGAATCAACTCGTCAACCATATTTGCCACTAGGATCGTGTGCTCAACTGTCGTATCGCCTATGGTGAATGTCTCGGTTAACTTTCCCAGTACTTCCGCATCATCACTCGTAGCAGTTCGTAGCCGTATCCCGTACAACGTCTCTACTTCTTCCACCAGATCTCTCCTTAACCGCTTTGTCCAATGTTACCGTTAACCGCCTTTCTCGAACGATGCCATCGACAGTGAGACTGTTCATGCGAATGCGTTTGCGTTTGATGTTCTCGATGAGCTCCATCGCTGAATCTCTGCCGCAAATTTCTGGACCGACTCACCGTTGCGTTGTTTCCTGCTCTTCAACTCCATCTTGATGACTTGCATACGGTGTTCACTTCCATACTTGCGCTGTAGCGAGCCCATGCTTGCGTTGTAGTCCATCTGCAGATTTTCTGGAATCGTTTAAGGCACGTCTGCGGCACCACCCTTTAACGACAATACCAATGCTGCCGCCTTGTCTTCATCGCTCAGATGTGCCCTGGCGACAGATTTTTCGAACTGCAGCCTGAAGATGTTGGAGCCTGTTGCTCCGTCGTACATCGGTTTTTTGACCTTTGTTGCATTCAGAGCACAGATGCACAGATGTCTTTCTCCATCCGTTGGACCTTCTCGTCCATCGAAGTCTCTAGACTCACAACTTTGTTGTCGACGTGGTGAACTTTCAGGTCCACCGAATTTTCAAGGCCCAGAACCTTACTGTCAAGGCGGTGAACTTTCTCGTCCAGTACTTTCACTTCACTATTCACCTCCAGAAGTTTCTGTTCCAAACGGTTCTTCTAGAACTTTTCTGATCTCGTGCTTCTGGTCCTCGAGTAATTGTTGCATCGATTGTTTCTCTGAGCAACGATTGACCCATTTGATGCATTTGTTCGCGCGACTGTTGTATTTATTGCTTTCGCTCTTGAAACAAATTTTGCATCATGGCCATTACCTGCGTCAAATCAACCAGGGCCGTACTTCCAGATGTTTCCGTTACTTCATATTCGAATTCGTGTGTTTCTGGATCTATTCCACCCTTCTGGAGAGCGTCACGCAGCCGTTGTTGCAATTCAGCCTCTCCTCCGACTGTCGAAAGACTTCGCTGCGCCAGCTCTTTCTTAAGCTGTTCAAATTTCAGATTAATAAATTTCGCCATTTCGTCTCAATCCCACTTCTGACACCAAATGTTACGTTTAGCCGTAAATGAGTCTGCGTACAATTTATTAAATTGTCAACATATACGGGTTTGATTTTAAAGCAAGCGTTGATTTGCTTCTTATACTTTATTACGCTTTAACGACTACTATTACTTTACTAAAAAACTCTTGCGGCCTGGAGTTGATCGTTCTTCTAATTTCGTACAGATGGCTTTGGTGTCCTGATTATCTTATATTCACGTCACAATATTTTACATCTCTGTTCGGTGGTTGATACAAGAAGAAGAAAAAAAGCGCCAACGAAAGTCACGTAGGACACTACAGATATATGATTGACATTAAGGAGGTGAATATGAACTACATCTGGGGTGCCAACTGTTTCTAAATTTTACTACTACACAGCCTCATTTTAGCGATGGGATATATTATTTTGGTAAGTTCGTCTGGCATTCATTCCACTTATACTCATATTAGTATCATTAAGAAATATCCAATACCAAGGAGTAAATAGGATTTACATTCATGCATTGGGTTATTTTCCTATTTCCGTAAGTTTGTATCATCATATTCAATTATTGCTAGGCCATTGCTGAATCTATTGCGTAAAGACAGCCTATTTGAGCCTATATGACTTTTCCGCAGATTGTATGAATGCTTTTTGTGAATTACGCGATAGGCTTATTGTTGCACCAGTGTTAGCTGTTTACAACCCTTGGTGTGAGACGGAACTTTATTGCATTGCAAGTATTCGAGACTTCGGTTCGGTGTTGATGCAACGAGAAAGTGACGAGAGGTTTCATCCGATCGCATATTTTTCAAAATCAACTTCCGCTGCTGAATCAAAGTATCATTGCTTAGAACTGGAAACTCTTGTAATCATTTATTCCCTTAGACGGTCCCGAGTGTGTATGGAAGGTATTTCATTCAAAACTATCACGGATTGTAATTCACTTACCATGACTATGAATAAGAAGAGTGTGAACCCGCGAATTGCGGATGGGCCCTTGAATTAGGGAATTATCACTACGTGATTCAGCATCGTAGCGGAGTTTCTATGGTTCTTGCTGATGCCTTAAGCCGTTGTTTTCTAACCGATGATCAGAATGAGCTTGAAGCTCAAAGTGACATAACACATGTATATGTACTCACTGTCGTTGATAGTGAAGATTTAGATATGCAAATTCAGGTAGCACACAGTCGTGACAGGTGGATGAAAGAAATGAGAACAAAACTCGAAATGGGTACGGTAGACAAGTTTGAGCTCCGTGACGGATTAGCCTTTCGTAAAAACCGTTCAGATCTGATCGTTCAGTTGAAATGTAAGACAATGTCATTCGTATGGTTTATGAAAAAATAGATCACTGGAGTACAGATAAATGTTACGATAAACTTCGGGAAAACTACTGGTTTTCTAATATGAGACATAAAACGAATCCTTTATAAATACAAAATTGCATTAATGGCATCATATACTCAACACCAGCCCGTTCAAATGAACATAACTTAAATAACATAACGAAGAAACAAATTCCATTCGAAACGGTTCATATCAATAATTATGGTCCCCTGCCATCGATCGAATCTCGCCGAAAGCAAGTTCTAGTATTTATTGATGCATTCACAAAATTTACCACTAGCACAAAAGAGGTTTGTTGTACATTAGATAAGTATTTTAATTATCAGTTACATACATATACAAAAACAACAGTCGTCCTAGATGAATAATTTCGGATCGAGGAACTTGTTTAACTTCTCGCGAGTTTGAGAACTTTCTTAAGGAACGTAATGTGAATGATGTGAAAGTAGCAGTAGCTTCGCCCCAGGCAAATGGTCATTTTGAGCGCGTAAGCTAAATTATCGGAGCCAATTTTACATGCAGATTGGTCCTTAAAGTCATCTCAAATCGAATACGCGATTAATAATACACAGTACTACAAAAGAATCACTCAATTAATTTGTATTTGGTGTAAATCAACGAGGGGTAATTGTTGACGAACTAACCGAATACTTGGAAGACAAGTATAGCGGCGAGGAAGAGCGTGATTTGGAAAGGTCTAGGCAAGAGGCTTCGCATGCTATAGAAAGGGCACAAGATTATGGGTTACATAATTTTTTAAAGCATAGTCGACCGACCTGGGAATGCTTCGTTGTTGATTTTGTCGTAATAAAACACATTGATACTGAACCCGGTACGAATAAGAAACTTATACAAAAATGTCGGGGACCTTATGTTACTCATAAGAAGTTGCCAAAGGATCGGTATGGAATTACAGATATTGAGAACTGTCAGCTGAGTAAGCTACCGTTGTAATAAGTGATGCCAGAATAGGTTGAACTGTGAAATACATGTAAGACAGTCATAAGTCAGTCCAGCATCAACCATTGTATGAGCAACATCACAAATAAAGAAATTTGAAGTAAACGGACGCGGGAAATTAGTGAAGATGAAAAGACAAAAATCGGTTGTTTGTGTGCTCGTGTTGAACAAGAAATACAACAACGAACATTAAGTGAAGTATTATTAGCATTTGAGGGACAAGAAAGAGTGTTACAAAAATGTTAAACATATAAATTTAATTCGATCGTGCAAAAAGAAATGCAAGTAAGTAAGAATGCTTGTAAAGTTTATGAAGCGGCCAATCAGAACAAAGGAATTGTGAATGCGCATAAGCAAATGGTAACATCTATTGCAACAACAGAACACGATGCCGCAACGGTTATTATAATCAACCGTTTCTGAAGTACACATGAATGTGTGCAAAGCAAAAAATATTATCTGCCGGACGTGTGGGAAAACGGGTCATCTCGCCAAGATGTGTCGCAAGGCTAACAAACCAACATCGAACTTTTAAAATCGATACAGGATCTGATGTAAATTGTTTTCCATGAAAATTGGTTAAGAATCGTAATGTAAACATGAACAATGAGAAAAATAACCTTCGTGTATTCGATTATAGTATTAATAAAATAAAAGTTTTTGGAACAGTTAAATTGAAATGAATGGATTTGAATACTAAAAATGAAAAAAATAGCTGAATTTCTCGTAGTTGATGATCAGCTTAAACCAATTCTCGGACTTGAAAATAGCATTAGCTTCGGTTTGATTAAGCGTTTAGATTTTAGTTCCATTGCATGCTTACCACAAGCGAAGGAAAGATTTCTAGCAGAAAATGAAGATGTGCTTAACGGACTCGGTAAATTTCCCGGAAAGTTCAAGATTCATTTGAAAGAAAATGCACAACCAGTACTGCATTATAAAAAGCGAATACCTGTTACTCTGGTTGAAAAATTTAAATTGGAAATTTGTAGTGCCCGATTATATAATATTAAATTTAACCCGGAAAAGATTCAATATCGCCAAACGGAGGTCAAGTTTATGGGTAAAATTTTGTCGGAAGGTCAGATTAAATCCGATAATTAATATCGGGATGTAATCCTTAAAATGAAGAAACCTGCAAATAAAAATTAAGTTATTAGGTCTGTTCAAGTATTTGGCTAAGTTTATCCCGAATTTGTCAAAGTAAACAGCACATTTATGGATTGGGTTGTGTAATTGGACAAAACGGACATCCTATAGCATTTCGAACTTTGAATAAAACTGAACAATAGTGGGATCAAATTGAAAAAGAACTTCTGGCCATTGTTTTCGCATGCAATCGTTTTCATTATTATTTGTATGATCGCAAATTTACGGTTGAAAGAGATCATAAGCCATTGGAGAGACTATTTGTAAATACTTGGAAAGCGATTGGCCAGGGTTTAACAACTTGATGATTTGAGTCAGCATTTTCATAAATTTAAATCAGAATAGCATCTTGAACACCATCGAGTGTAGTAGAGTGATTTATAAAGTGTAATTAAGTATAAGAAGTAAAGCAGTGTTCGCTTGAAAATAAATTCGTGTATAACATAAATAGTGAACTCTAGTGTTTCATTCGTCACAATCCAGTGATCGAACCCGTATTTGTGGACAATTTAATTAATTGAACGTAGACTCATTTAGGAATAAACGTAAACTCTCTGAAGTCGGCTTCCACTTCCCACAAGGCGCTGATCCAACAATCGTACTCTGTGTTTACCCAGAAGTCGTACTCTGAATTCTGCGGAATCCTGGTGCCCCGTTTCGCCACGACTTGGTTGATCCTCGTAGACTTGCTCTCCCCGACGTTCAATATCTCAGAATTCTTGTACCTTAGAATTCTCCGCTCAAGATCCAAAGTAATGCCGCTCCTAATCATAAAGTCCTCTCCCAGAATCAACTCGTCAACCATATTTGCCACTAGGATCGTGTGCTCAACTGTCGTATCGCCTATGGTGAATGTCTCGGTTAACTTTCCCAGTACTTCCGCATCATCACTCGTAGCAGTTCGTAGCCGTATCCCGTACAACGTCTCTACTTCTTCCACCAGATCTCTCCTTAACCGCTTTGTCCAATGTTACCGTTAACCGCCTTTCTCGAACGATGCCATCGACAGTGAGACTGTTCATGCGAATGCGTTTGCGTTTGATGTTCTCGATGAGCTCCATCGCTGAATCTCTGCCGCAAATTTCTGGACCGACTCACCGTTGCGTTGTTTCCTGCTCTTCAACTCCATCTTGATGACTTGCATACGGTGTTCACTTCCATACTTGCGCTGTAGCGAGCCCATGCTTGCGTTGTAGTCCATCTGCAGATTTTCTGGAATCGTTTAAGGCACGTCTGCGGCACCACCCTTTAACGACAATACCAATGCTGCCGCCTTGTCTTCATCGCTCAGATGTGCCCTGGCGACAGATTTTTCGAACTGCAGCCTGAAGATGTTGGAGCCTGTTGCTCCGTCGTACATCGGTTTTTTGACCTTTGTTGCATTCAGAGCACAGATGCACAGATGTCTTTCTCCATCCGTTGGACCTTCTCGTCCATCGAAGTCTCTAGACTCACAACTTTGTTGTCGACGTGGTGAACTTTCAGGTCCACCGAATTTTCAAGGCCCAGAACCTTACTGTCAAGGCGGTGAACTTTCTCGTCCAGTACTTTCACTTCACTATTCACCTCCAGAAGTTTCTGTTCCAAACGGTTCTTCTAGAACTTTTCTGATCTCGTGCTTCTGGTCCTCGAGTAATTGTTGCATCGATTGTTTCTCTGAGCAACGATTGACCCATTTGATGCATTTGTTCGCGCGACTGTTGTATTTATTGCTTTCGCTCTTGAAACAAATTTTGCATCATGGCCATTACCTGCGTCAAATCAACCAGGGCCGTACTTCCAGATGTTTCCGTTACTTCATATTCGAATTCGTGTGTTTCTGGATCTATTCCACCCTTCTGGAGAGCGTCACGCAGCCGTTGTTGCAATTCAGCCTCTCCTCCGACTGTCGAAAGACTTCGCTGCGCCAGCTCTTTCTTAAGCTGTTCAAATTTCAGATTAATAAATTTCGCCATTTCGTCTCAATCCCACTTCTGACACCAAATGTTACGTTTAGCCGTAAATGAGTCTGCGTACAATTTATTAAATTGTCAACATATACGGGTTTGATTTTAAAGCAAGCGTTGATTTGCTTCTTATACTTTATTACGCTTTAACGACTACTATTACTTTACTAAAAAACTCTTGCGGCCTGGAGTTGATCGTTCTTCTAATTTCGTACAGATGGCTTTGGTGTCCTGATTATCTTATATTCACGTCACAATATTTTACATCTCTGTTCGGTGGTTGATACAAGAAGAAGAAAAAAAAAATATGTATCATCATATTCAATTATTGCTAGGCCATTGCTGAATCTATTGCGTAAAGACAGCCTATTTGAGCCTATATGACTTTTCCGTAGATTGTATGAATGCTTTTTGTGAATTACGCGATAGGCTTATTGTTGCACCAGTGTTAGCTGTTTACAACCCTTGGTGTGAGACGGAACTTTATTGCATTGCAAGTATTCGAGACTTCGGTTCGGTGTTGATGCAACGAGGAAGTGACGAGAGGTTTCATCCGATCGCATATTTTTCAAAATCAACTTCCGCTGCTGAATCAAAGTATCATTGCTTAGAACTGGAAACTCTTGTAATCATTTATTCCCTTAGACGGTCCCGAGTGTGTATGGAAGGTATTTCATTCAAAACTATCACGGATTGTAATTCACTTACCATGACTATGAATAAGAAGAGTGTGAACCCGCGAATTGCGGATGGGCCCTTGAATTAGGGAATTATCACTACGTGATTCAGCATCGTAGCGGAGTTTCTATGGTTCTTGCTGATGCCTTAAGCCGTTGTTTTCTAACCGATGATCAGAATGAGCTTGAAGCTCAAAGTGACATAAAACATGTATATGTACTCACTGTCGTTGATAGTGAAGATTTAGATATGCAAATTCAGGTAGCACACAGTCGTGACAGGTGGATGAAAGAAATGAGAACAAAACTCGAAATGGGTACGGTAGACAAGTTTGAGCTCCGTGACGGATTAGCCTTTCGTAAAAACCGTTCAGATCTGATCGTTCAGTTGAAATGTAAGACAATGTCATTCGTATGGTTTATGAAAAAATAGATCACTGGAGTACAGATAAATGTTACGATAAACTTCGGGAAAACTACTGGTTTTCTAATATGAGACATAAAACGAATTCTTTATAAATACAAAATTGCATTAATGGCATCATATACTCAACACCAGCCCGTTCAAATGAACATAACTTAAATAACATAACGAAGAAACAAATTCCATTCGAAACGGTTCATATCAATAATTATGGTCCCCTGCCATCGATCGAATCTCGCCGAAAGCAAGTTCTAGTATTTATTGATGCATTCACAAAATTTACCACTAGCACAAAAGAGGTTTGTTGTACATTAGATAAGTATTTTAATTATCAGTTACATACATATACAAAAACAACAGTCGTCCTAGATGAATAATTTCGGATCGAGGAACTTGTTTAACTTCTCGCGAGTTTGAGAACTTTCTTAAGGAACGTAATGTGAATGATGTGAAAGTAGCAGTAGCTTCGCCCCAGGCAAATGGTCATTTTGAGCGCGTAAGCTAAATTATCGGAGCCAATTTTACATGCAGATTGGTCCTTAAAGTCATCTCAAATCGAATACGCGATTAATAATACACAGTACTACAAAAGAATCACTCAATTAATTTGTATTTGGTGTAAATCAACGAGGGGTAATTGTTGACGAACTAACCGAATACTTGGAAGACAAGTTTAGCGGCGAGGAAGAGCGTGATTTGGAAAGGTCTAGGCAAGAGGCTTCGAATGCTATAGAAAGGGCACAAGATTATAGGTTACAGAATTTTTTATAATAAACACATTGATACTGAACCGTACGAATAAGAAACGTATACAAAAATGTCGGGGACCTTATGTTACTCATAAGAAGTTGCCAAAGGATCGGTATGGAATTACAGATATTGAGAACTGTCAGCTGAGTAAGCTACCGTTGTAATAAGTGATGCCAGAATAGGTTGAACTGTGAAATACATGTAAGACAGTCATAAGTCAGTCCAGCATCAACCATTGTATGAGCAACATCACAAATAAAGAAATTTGAAGTAAACGGACGCGGGAAATTAGTGAAGATGAAAAGCCAAAAATCGGTTGTTTGTGTGCTCGTGTTGAACAAGAAATACAACAACGAACATTAAGTGAAGTATTATTAGCATTTGTGGGACAAGAAAGAGTGTTACAAAAATGTTAAACATATAAATTTAATTCGATCGTGCAAAAAGAAAAGCAAGTAAGAAAGAATGCTTGTAAAGTTTATGAAGCGGCCAATCAGAACAAAGGAATTGTGAATGCGCATAAGCAAATGGTAACATCTATTGCAACAACAGAACACGATGCCGCAACGGTTATTATAATCAACCGTTTCTGAAGTACACATGAATGTGTGCAAAGCAAAAAATATTATCTGCCGGACGTGTGGGAAAACGGGTCATCTCGCCAAGATGTGTCGCAAGGCTAACAAACCAACATCGAACTTTTAAAATCGATACAGGATCTGATGTAAATTGTTTTCCATGAAAATTGGTTAAGAATCGTAATGTAAACATGAACAATGAGAAAAATAACCTTCGTGTATTCGATTATAGTATTAATAAAATAAAAGTTTTTGGAACAGTTAAATTGAAATGAATGGATTTGAATACTAAAAATGAAAAAAATAGCTGAATTTCTCGTAGTTGATGATCAGCTTAAACCAATTCTCGGACTTGAAAATAGCATTAGCTTCGGGTTGATTAAGCGCTTAGATTTCAGTTCCATTGCATGCTTACCACAAGCGAAGGACAGATTTGTAGCAGAAAATGAAGATGTGCTTAACGGACTCGGTAAATTTCCCGGAAAGCACAACCAGTACTGCATTATAAAAAACGAATACCTGTTACTCTGGTTGAAAAATTTAAATTGGAAATTTGTAGTGCCCGACTATATAATATTAAATTTAACCCGGAAAAGATTCAATATCGCCAAACGGAGGTCAAGTTTATGGGTACAATTTTGTCGGAAGGTCAGATTAAATCCGATAATATATATCGGGATGCAATCCTTAAAATGAAGAAACCTGCAAATAAAAATTAAGTACTTAGGCTATTAGGTCTGTTCAAGTATTTGGCTAAGTTTATCCCGAATTTGTCAAAGCAAACAGCACATTTATGGATTGGGTTGTGTAATTGCACAAAACGGACATACTATAGCATTTCGAACTTTGAGTAAAACTGAACAAAAGTGGGATCAAATTGAAAAAGAACTTCTGGCCATTGTTTTCGCATGCAATCGTTTTCATTATTATTTGTATGGTCGCGAATTTACGGTTGAAAGTGATCATTAGCCATTGGAGAGACTAGTCAAACGGGATATCGATGATGTTACTATGCGACTACAGCGAATGCTTATGTTTTTGCTGAAATATCCAAATTTGATGGTAGTTTACTAACCAGGCAAGGATATGCTTATGGAGGCGAATGAATTTAAAGGATTATCGGGTGTCATTCACTCAGTAGTAAAGAATGTTTGTTTATCGAAAGAAAATTGTAATTTTTTAAATTGAATCCTTAATGGGGGATGAGAATTATAGCCGAATTTGTAAATACGTGGAAAGCGATTGGCCAGGGTTTACCAACTTGATGATTTGAGTCAGAATTTTCATAAATTTAAATCAGAATAGCATCTTGAACACCATCGACGATGCAAAAGAGAATGCTTAACTGGTTAAATACACCACACCTCGGAGTTAAAAAAAAGCGATCACTAGCAAGAATGTTGTATTATTTGCCAAGAATGTTCACACAAATTAAGGATTTGTCATCATCCAAAAGAACCATTGAATTAGGAAGAATAGCCAAAGTACCCATTTCATATTGTCGGTATCGATATTTTTGAATACGCGGGACGTACTTTCTTTGTTATATTGATGCATATTCTGATCTTCTTACCTCGAAAGAGTCCAATTTTGGCATACTCTTTCCAAGATTTCGGCCGGTATCTCAAGAATAAATGCTTCAATGTTGTCTTCCAATGCGTCAATTGAAGCGGGCTTGTCTGTATAGACATGAGCTTTAACATAGCCCCACAAAAAATAGTCTAAGGGCGTTAAATCGCACGATCTAGGCGGCCAATTGACCGGTCCCGAACGTGAAGTAAAATGTTCACTGAAGTCGCCTCTCAATAAGTCCATTGTTGCGTGTGCTGTGTGGCATGTGACACCGTCTTGTTGAAACCACATGTGCGTCAGCTGTTTAAACCAGTGTTGCCAAAAAGATAATAGCTAAAAAATCACCCTTAATCTGTGTTAGAAAATATGTTTAACATAATCGCTTATCCAACAACGGTTCAATATTCAAATTCTCAAGTCCTCGATATCCTCAAAGTAATGGGTTAGCGGAAAAAGGAGTTTCTTGAGCAACATTTTTTGTTTTTTGGCAGATTGATTAAAACTAAATTGCCAGTGTTGGATTCGCTATTGGTCAGAAATAGCGTTTTTGAATCGGAAGTTCAAAATAAAACAGATAATAAAAAAGAGAGGAAAATATAGATTACATGTGGGTGATTTAGTAATTTAAAAAAAAGAATGGGAAAGAGTGGCACTATGGGATTATTGAAATTATTAATGATAGGTCATACATGTTCAAGGATAGTTTTGATAATCATTATAATCGATGATTTATTGCTAAAACAAACAATAGTAATTTTAATGCTAGCGACTTATTGCATGAAGCTAAGATAAAGTGTAGTTCGCATCATACAACGGAAGGGAAATTCAAATAACTTCACCACGATTCATACAAAACACGTAGTGGGCGTACAATCCAGGCTCATATAACATATGGTTTTGATGATTAACTAAAGGCAACCGTACGATGGAGTAGTCGAATCCACTAGAATTCGAATGCGGGTGACGCCAATGGAATTGTATATTGTTTAGATTGAGGTCAATCTAAAATGTCAGATTGGCCGAGTTATAATAGTTTACTTATTATGTTCCGGCGCCTTCTCTTCCTGAATTATTCAACTTATTTAAGTTCTATAAAACTACAAAACGCCGTCTGAACACGGACTACACGAATTTCTCTCTGGCAACTATCTTTTTTAAAAAAATGCATTCAAGGAAGAAGACGTGTATATTCCTTTAAAAAGCTAAATTGAAAAAAGGAAATCTTTTTTGTAGTCTTTTAAATAGAAAAAAATGGATTATAGTAAAAAAAACTTCAGAAAGGTTAACAAAATGATCAAGACACAGATCACAGGATTTAAAAAAATCAAGGTTTTCCTCAAGCAAGGGAAAATCGACAACTATACTTACACCCCACTCAGAGTACACTCTTCCCACACAGACGAAGAAATTGAAGGGGAATTAAAAAACGAGGGAATACTAGCCTACATTGATGGCTAGTGGCTGCGCCCAAATCCTCGAATCCATCTGGTTGAAGTAGAAGAATCAGTGCCCTTTAAAGAAGTATCGAGGAAGACATTGCTGCTAGACCAGGATATCTACTGGGAACACCTGAAAACAAAATATATAGTGCAATGCAGGAACTACCAGCGATTTGGGCACATTGCACCCAAGGACGCCAAGTTCCACTGCCATGTGGTTGAAGTAGAAAAATCTAACGAAAAAGTAGCACAACAAACCAAGGCTATAGCGGCAAAGAAAGAGACAAGAGTTAGCAGCCAAACCAGCATGCACACTGACCTGGCCAACGGTGAGTTTCGCAACAGTAGCGAAAGTAAATACATCTCTCGCACCACTAGGGAACAAAGTCAAAACCCATGCCAAATGTGGGGAAATAACAACAACAACAGCAGACAGGAAGTAACCTCAACGATGAAGTCCAACGAGTGTTCGGTGCTAAACTTACCGCCCTAATAATCAAAGCTCGCAATGTGCTGTACCTTCCGGGTACAGGAATCTGAGTGAGACTGAAAAGTCCGTGGACCTAGCCACGTTCATCTTCCAATTATACAACGTATAAAACGACTACGCGTAATCGGATACAATGTTAACAGGTGAACAGCATTTAGTTTGTTCCTAACAGCTAACCAACCTGGCCTGGTCTTCGTTAGCGAAACCCGTCTGACGAGCAAAAGTAACATCTCTTTTAAGGATTTCTCTATTTTCAGATCCGACGGTACAAATGGGGTATAGCCGCTCTCATCAGGAAGACCATCAACTGCACTAAAATCGTGGTTTCGAACCTAATGGTATTTGAGGCCACCGGACTCTAAAACGTGACACCCACGGAGACACATCTACCACCGTCATAAAAGCAATGGTGCCAATATATTTCACGATCTTGATGACATACTTATGGGCTCATAGGTGGTGACTTCAAAGTCAAATCGACAAGGGGAAGCCATCTAGCCAAATGACTAGAGGAAAATGCTGACAGTCACTACCTGATCGTGATTTCCCAGCCCAAGCCCACCTACCCATGGACACTATCGATACTGGATTTCCTTCTGGCTACCTCAAACCTGGTAAACATCCTACCAGAGATCCGGAACTATTAATGCGAGACGCTAACGAATGATTCCGATCATGAGACGGTCAAACTGGTAATCAACATGAAAAATCCGATTTAAAACAATTGACTCTATAGTGAGTTTTACATAGTGTAAACAGGTTCCTTGCGTCGCGCAATAAAAAATTACAGCAACCAGGTCCTCACTTTTCAGTGATTTTCAACATCAACAACCGGCTCCTCACTTTTCAGTGATTTTCAACCTCCGCAAACCAGTATCTCACTTTTTAGTGATTTTCCATCATCCGCAAACCAACCTCTCACTTTTTAGTGATTTGAAATACCAACATTTGTTTTCTCTTACATATTTTTCTTTTGTTTAATTGAACATGGCCACTATCTTAATATAAGACTTACTTCAATTTGGAGAAACAAATTACAAAAGATCGGAAGAACTTTAACAAATGATTGCAGTATAGGATCGACGTGTTGGAGGATAATTGCAATGCCTGCACTTAACACAACATGGTATCTCAGAAATAGAACCTGAAAAGCAGCACACATTAGAGCACATTTTCGGAAAATTTAAATAAACTTACCTGGATTATAAAATGGCCCTAATGGATAGTCTGGATAAGATCGAGATAGATCGATAAGAGTTAAAGATACCAACCATCCCTAGGAAGCAGGTTACAACAGGCTGCAAGTAGCAGCAAGCTTGAAGAACACCGCCGCTGAAAGCGAAGGCGTTTCATACGCAACAAAGCCAAAAGGCAAAGTTTGCAAAAAAAATGGGCTCATGCACTTGGCAAGTGTACTGGATTCTTAAACATGGACATTACGTCTCGTAGGAACTTAGAAAAAGAAAAAAGTATTATAGTCACACAAGTGGTCAATGTCCCATTAGACTACGATGCCACTTTTGCCAGCAGCAACACCATTCTCTTTTGCACTTCCCTTCTCCACAAAGCCCACAAATACAATAAAGTAATGAAATTCAACATAATTCACAAACATCAAGCACACTACACAACCACAACACACAGGGCTATCTACTGTGGGGGTCACAGTTGGCGGGTAATGAACGGCCTGCATATGCAGGCTGCCTGTGAATACCCAATAAACAGCCCCCGACCAAGATATGCAGAGGAGTAGAGCGGAGCTCAAATGACTGCAAGAACCCCTAAGAACCTTCTGTGACAAGACGAATCAGCACCGTCTTCAAATGAGTGCTCCCTCATCATTTACATATGCATGTATATTCACCCCATACGACATGGAAGAAAAATATATGTGATAGTAATCATGGTATACTGGAAACCCCTCTTCGGAACTATCTACATAAGGGCCGACGCCTGCAGTAGTATGTTACCTGAGTAAGCTGAAGTGAAATCCAGTCGAAATGGCTTTCAGGCTAATGCTGTAGACGCCCCCGTCCCGTTAAAACCTGGCGGGAATTAAAGTATGTTCAAAGTTTCGTTGCCACTAAGTTGGTGGTGCAGGTCTAGATCTAACATTCCTGGTTAACACCGATCCTTCTCTGGCTCAATACCACATAAAGGCTTGTGTCAATACTCGCATGGTCACACTGCAAAGATAACCATGGGATCAAATAAGGTGACTACACATCCTAGCGTTGATAGCGGCTTTAAGTGGGGACCAAACAGTAATGAACACAACAAATACAAATAATACAAATACAACAAACCAACACCAAAACCGAAATATCGAAGGGAATAGCGCAGACAACCCGTTTAAAAGGAGCAATAAAATGCAAAGACCAAGCAGTTAACTCGAGTCAGGGGGGGAAACCCGTGCAACCCGTGCAAGGGGAAACCCGTGCGACTGTGGCAGCAGGTAATGAACCGTCAGTTTTCCACAAGTTAGGAGAGCAGATAAAAGCACTATTGGGAATGCTAGGAGATGGTAAAAGGCGCTCTATTCATCAACGTCGCCATTCAGACGTATCAATGCACTTTACGAGCTAATGGCCATTAAAATGCACGACGATACAATAATGCTTCACAAACTTCTCCGTAGATCAAACACCTTGAACGGAACAGAAAAGGAAACCGGAGACAGAAAATTAGACTCCGTCAAAGCGAAACCGAAAGCAGATGCGTCGATGGCATAAAAAGTCTTCTGCCCAAGAAAGACCGACCAGGAGTAAGCGAGGCGTACAAAACTAAAACCGGCAAAGAAAAACGCCAACAAGGAGCATACTGTGCTAATCCCCAAAAGACGGCAAGCGAGTCAGCATTGGAGGCAAGGTGAGTGGACAAAAGTCGAAAAAAGGAAACAGGAAGAGAGACAAAGGCCTGATGCGATAGTGGTGGTGGCGAAAGGAGATCTCTCGTGTGCCGAAATACTTCGACGAGTTAAGGCGGATCCGAAGCTCAGTGATCTGGGAGAATCTGTCTATAAGATCAGAAGAACCCAGAAGGGTGTACTGCTTTTCCAACTAAAAGGATCCGGCGAGAAAACTACCCAATACAAGATCACTGGTGCAAATCTATTAGAAGGATCTGAAGTACGAGTTCTTTTCACAAAGAACAACGGTGGAGGTCAAAGACACCGACTAGGCCGCCACCAGGAGTGACATCTGCAATGCGATCAAAGTCCAATTCATTGTGGAAGTTAGCGAGGCCGGCGTACTTTGCCTATGCAATGAGGCCGACGTAGGCATACAGAGGCATTCAAAGTGGTTAGAAAAAACTAAATGGCAATAGATGCCCACCGATAAGCAACCCCGAATGTTTAGTCGTATAGTCGAACATCTCTGCCCACGGAGACAGCTGTTCATTAGCACGAATACGTTGAGGATCAGCACAGAGGAGACTCCTCTAATTACGCTACAGGAACTTCCTAAAGCTGTTTCGAAGGTGAAATATAATAAAGCTCAAACACAGCGTCAAAACGCCCATTATGATTAGACCAGACGCTTTCCTGTACACTTTGGGGTAATGTCTGCAAGAGGGGGTCTCGAAGATACCACATCTCGAAGATTGACTTGAGAACGCCGGCCTGGAACTAACGGCCCACAAAACGGAGGCTACGCTCATTACTAGCAGAAAGAAAGTCGAATTCGCGAAATGCATGATAGCGGAGCAAACTATTATGTCAAAGGAGACAGCAAAGTATGACAGCAAAAAGGCATCACTCACACAAAGAGCGCTCTCTCGAATGCTCTAAAAGGATCCGGCGGGAAAACCACCCAATACAAGAAGATCACTGGTGCAAATCTATTAGAAGGATCTGAAGTTTCACAAAGAACAACGGTGGAGGTCAAAGACACCGACGAGGCCGCCACCAAGAGTGACATCTGCAATGCGATCAAAGTCCAATTCGTTGTGGAAGTTAGCGAGACCAGCGTACTTTGCCTATGCAATGAGGCCGACGTAGGCATACAGAGGCATTCAAAGTGGTTAGAAAAAACTAAATGGCAATAGATGCCCACCGATAAGCAACCCCGAAATGTTTAGTCGTATAGTCGAACATCTCTGCCCACGGAGACAGCTGTTCATTAGCACGAATACGTTGAGGATCAGCACAGAGGAGACTCCTCTAATTACGCTACAGGAACTTCCTAAAGCTGTTTCGAAGGTGAAATATAATAAAGCTCAAACACAGCGTCAAAACGCCCATTATGATTAGACCAGACGCTTTCCTGTACACTTTGGGGTAATGTCTGCAAGAGGGGGTCTCGAAGATACCACATCTCGAAGATTGACTTGAGAACGCCGGCCTAGAACTAACGGCCCACAAAACGGAGGCTACGCTCATTACGAGCAGAAAGAAAGTCGAATTCGCGAAGTGCATGGTAGCGGAGCAAACGATTAGGTCAAAGGAGACAGCAAAGTATGCCCGCAAACAGGCATTACTCACACAAAGAGCGCTCTCTAGAATGCTCCCGAAAATTGATGGGCCCGGATATTCGCGCAGAGTCCTACTCTGACGAATAGTGAGTTCAGTCCTTCTGTAAGCTACTCCAATTTGTGCTGGAGCTCTTGCGGTTGGACAACTAAGACGGATGATGACGCCAGTCTATAGACTCTGCGCAATAGGGGCAATCAGTGGATTAAAAATTCTTTCAGATGACGCAGCGTTCGTCATAGCAGTTATAATACTTGTAGACAGACGAGCTTTTTGGTATACCCTCTATACCGCAGACAAACTTCGGACCGGCATTAGGCCAAACTCATAAAGATGGAAGAACGGGTAGCTTCAATAGCAATGTGGCAAGCCAGATGGGATGTCTCCACAAAAGAAAGATGGACACATAAGCACAATCCTGGACATCAAGACCGACAGGAGACAGTAACTACCACATCTCGAAGTTTCTGTCTGGACATTATTGGGTTCTGTCTGGGTTATTGAAAGTATCTGTACAAATGTGGACATGATAGTTAGTCGCTGTGCCCAAAATTTCCAAATGTTGAAGAGGACGCAGAGCACGTAGTTTTCACAACTGCGGTCGATATGTGCTAGATAGGCAGATGGTAAATCTACCAAGCCCCGATAACCTGATTGCGCTCATGACAAGATCAGATAGTAGTTGGAATGCGCTTTGCTCGTACATAGTGAAAGTTAATCTAACATTGCGGCAGGCCGAAGCAGAAAGAAAAGCTTAAGAGTCCCCATTCCGGAATATAAAAAACTAACCAGACCTCCACACAGGGCAGACGTGTTCGGCTTCAGTTCGTAGTAGTAATCTTCAAGTGCGCAAAATAACACGGAAAACTATATAGTGTCGATAGCTCAGTCGGTAGCGTCATCGCTAAATGAATGAAGTTTGTCATCAAAGACTAAAAAAAAGTAGATTAAGCCGAAAGGCACATTCATAATTTTAGATTAGATTAGCTTAGAGTACCCGCATAGGGTCAGTAGGTCAGTATTAAGAACAATTATGAATTGTTAGTTAGTTAAGCTAGTTTTAAGTTATTTTCTCTAGTAAGTAAGTAAAAATACATTTCAATTAAAATAAAATTACATTGAAAAATAAGAGGTGACCTCAGGGGACATGGACGTTGTGGGAAAGCCGACAACGAGATCATCAACTGCAACTACAACAGCCAGAACAACAACAATAACAGCAGCACCCTACACGGAAGTAGCTGAAACAACAAAACAACAACAATGAGTAGACGACGTCCTATACGAGTCGGCAGAGGGCGAAGGGAGATTCTCCTACGGAGGTAAAGCCAACCCCTTCAGTTCCCTAGTGTCATCCGAGTCGGAAGACGAATAGGAGGAGGACAGAGAGCAACTGCTCAAAATCCAGAGGAAGAGAGAGGAGATGGATGCACATATATATGCAATCCAAAAAAAATTTCAAGCCAGGAGAGTGCCCAAAGAAGCTGCACAGCAACAGCAGCACCAACAACATGAGCCAAAACAACAACAGCAGCCAAAGCTGCAGCAACAACTTCAACAGTTGCCAAAGGGGCAGCATATACCAGCTATCAAACAACGACAATAGCACCAGCAACAACAAAAAATGCCGCATAAACAACAGCAGCAGAAGATCCAACAGCAGCAGAAGAACCAACAGCAGCAGAAGAACCAACAGCAGCAGCAGAACCAACAGCAGCAGCAGACGTTGACATACTATGTAAGTTGGCCACTGACAAAATCCTTTTCTATTAAATATAAAGGGCCCTGAAGGCTATCTATCCACTGCATATCAGTGGCAGACTACAGCGCTGTAAATGAAGAGTTAAGGGCGGCGGGGAACGAGTTTTATTCGTATACTCCCAAAGGAGAGAAAGTGCAGACCATGCTCCTTAAGGGTGTGGATCCTACTACTGATACCGAGGATATCCTCGCTAAGCTGCGCCAGGTGCAGAGCGACGATGTCAAGTTCGTTGGGGTTAAGCCCTTCAACACTGCGGTAACGAGAAGGGAGAATAGGAAACTTCCGTTCTTCCTTGTCCAGGTCAGCCCAGACAGCAAAAAATACAGCCTAAGCCGCATTAATCGCTTAGGCTCTATTTCTGTTACATGGGAAACATTAAAAAAGACCAAGCACATACTCAAATGTGCTCGTTGTCAGAGGTTTGGACATGCCGCGGCGAACTGCATGATGCAGTCTCGCTGCGTCAAATGCGCCAAAACCCCTCATCCAAGCGGAATGTCCCTTAGGGACGGGAAAGGTCGAAGACAGGAGTAAGGTAATGTGCGTAATCTGTAAGACCAATGGACACCCGGCAAACTATCGGGGATGCCCTAGAGTCCAAGAACTCAGAAAAATAATAGGGGAAAACAAAAAATGGTAGAAGCGCCTCGTGCTCCATCTACCACTGTAACACCGGCAGTCTCGTATGCCCAAATAGCATCAGGTAGGCAACCGGTACAACAGACAGCGCCGAAGGTGGCTGCGGTCCCAGTGGCCAGGCATCTCCTAATAAAAAAAGGCCTATGTCATAAGGTCATGTATAGCAGTGAAGTGCGAAGATTTCAAGAAACGTGTATTGCACGCATTCCGCTCCAGGGGGAAAGCGGTTATATGTGATCGCGATCTATGCAGCTGACAATAGTGCCCTCAATCGAAACTTTATTTCAGAACTCGACAGTCTTTTCAATAGCCTTCGACTAAGCTCGGAGGAAAACTATTACATCATTGCCGGGGATTCGAACGCCAAACATAGAGAATGGGGCAATAGAGTGCATAATGACAGGGGAACCCCACTGTATAACTGGTTGGCAGAGCACAATATTGAGTTCAAGCTAGATTTGCTGCAACCGACAGACCATCGTATCCCAGAAACGGGTCCTATCTGGATCTATTGCTAATCGACAAACGAGTAACGGTACTAGACGTGGAAAGACGCACGTGGAGCTGCTTAGCTACGATTGAGTACGAAAGTGATCCCTGCGGACTATCGCGGCTATTCAGCTCCCGAACGAGGTGGAAGAACTGGGGGAATATGTCCAGGGGCACCCTTATAATTATAATAAGGCCCGCTGGCCACGCTTCTCCAGGTCTTTAACCATGGAACTACGTTCGAGTGTGATCAATCCTCCGACGAACAGAAACTTGACAAACGAGGAGGTTGACAGGTACCTCAGACAAATGGATAACGTAATCAAACGTGCCATGGACAAGATCATTCCGAAGGTAGTACAAATCGATGACAGCGATGTTTATCGAAATGCTACCATCGATGCACTTCATGCGCACAAAAGTAGGCTGCTGTCAAGACTCAAACTCTTGTACAGGCGGTTTACAGACTCACAAAATCCGGAAGTCAGGGCACTGAAGTCGGAGATCAAGAACCTCCAACAATTAATACGTATCAATTATAGCTTGGCTATAAGCTTGCACTGGGGCAATAAAATCCGGGCTGTACCTTCCAACAACCCGGGTATGTTCTCTCAAATAAACAAAATATGTCGGAGGAAAGAGCAAAAAGACATTCAGACTGTTAGACATCCTAGGACAACAAATAACGAACAATTACTGACTTCAGTTGGCATAGATCCAGATAGGGCAGTGCTAGACAATGACTTCTTCGTGGTTGAAGATCCTCAGGAGAAGGTGAAAGCAATCGGTGCTGTATTCCAGCGAGTGTATACGGTTAACGAAGTTCGTAGGCCGAATCGCGAACTAGAGAACGAAGCCCTGCTGAACCACTGTAATCTTCGTAATGAGATAAGACAATGGCGATCTGAGAACCCAGATTTCACCAGGTTCAATGACGATTACATGGCAAATAGTGCCGTCGCCAATGACTACATCTTGATTTCTCAAGAAGATCTCCAGGGTATCTTTAACTCGCTGCAGAAGAAAAAGTCAGTGGGAATCAATGGTATACTTAATATTGTGCTTCGCCATCTTCCCCCCGAAGCTGTGCAGATTTTTTACAACATTGGTTAACAATGCGCTGAGTAATGCATATTACCCAAAACATTGGAAAACAGCTGTGGAGAAACCAATCCCTAAACGGGACAAATACAGATCAATCCCGACGAACCTTCGGTCGATCAGTCTTCTTCCTTGCATAAGCAAGGTTTTTGAAAAGATTGTCATTCGAGTTCTGAAACAATGGATTGAGGAAAATAATATCATACCGGACAACCAATTCGGATTCACGGCGGGGCATGCAAACATACATGCTGCGTCTAAACTGGTGTCCGACATTCATTGGAATAAAGACAAAAAACAATGCACGGGTGCTGCCTGATTGACTTGGAGAAAGTGTTCGATACCATTTGGCTGAAGGATCTCTTCCTCAAGCTAGATAGGCTAGGCATAATTAAACCATTGCTATACATGATCTATGACATGATAACAGATAGAAAGTTCGTCGTGAAAAGTGGCGAGGTAACTTCTTCCACGGTCCTTGACATTCAAAATGGTCTGCAACAGGGAGCGGTTGGTTCGCCGATCTTGTTTTCAATATTCACTGCAGATCTTAAAGGTTCAATGCCGCACTTAACAGATCAGGTCCGAAGGTCGACGTTATAAATATCTTGTTGCAACTTGACTTCGGGAAAATTCAGCGATTTTGCGACGACTGGAAGTTGTTTATCAACATCCTGAAGAGTGAAACTACCCTTTTCATAACTCTGATGTACATGGCATCATGGGATACTGGCACAAGTTCGGCATTTTGGACCCACAGGGACGACTGTTGTGAAAAGTGTAGTCAGATATCTTGGCATTTGGTTGGATCAATATCTGTATTTTGACAAACATATAGATATTTCCTTGACGAAAGCTAAAAAGGGCATTGCTATGGCAAGGAGGTTGTCTTACAGCAGCCAACTTGATTCCAGGGTGAAGGTAATTTGCTACATGGCCCTCATTCGGCCAATTATGGCGTACGGTTGTCCATTGTGGTTCAACGTGAGTCCTTCCCAGATGGAAAAGATGAGATTGTTCGAGAGACAGTGTCTTCGGTCCTGTCTCCGGTTGTATCGTACACCCGAGTCTGAGTACAAGAAGTACTATCCTAACGAGGTCCTGTACAACGAGGCAAACGTGAACAGGATAGATAATTTTATTATTAAGCTGATCAGCAGTCACATTGCACGAGCTATGACTTCTTCCAACAGTCTTATCTTCGGGGAGGGGTAGGAAACCCCAACAGCATGCACCATGAAAGCGTGCGCCTTAACGGCTTTATTCTTCCCGAAGCATTCCTCTATTTAGACACGATTGGCCTAATACAGGATACAGACGGATGCCTTGTAATCTTATATGTCGTCCGCAGAACAGTGGACAGGCGACTCCAATACGAACCGGATGTCGCTCGCACCCACGAGTCAATTTTACTGGTAGTTACACCAAAACCAGTCTGCACCACCGCTGGCCTTTTTAAACGACCCGGTAGTTGACCATGGTGGCCAGCTTAAATCGGTTTGAAAGTAGTTGTTAAGCAAAAAAAAATATAAAACGCAAAATACAACGTCAAACACTTAAAAAAACACGTAGATAAAGCCGAAAGGCACATGTATAATGTAGATTAGATTAGCTTAGATATGCGGGTAGCATAGTGTCAGTAGGTTAGTATTAAGAACAATTATGAATTGTTAAGTAAGTTAAGCTAGTTTTAAGTTATTTTGTCTAGCAAAGTACGTAAAAATACATTTCAATAAAAATAAAATTCCAAAAAAAAAAAAAAATTCCGCTAAGTTTCGTGAATAATATGCACTTGGTCGCTCCGTTCCGTCTGCAATACGATAAAACTCCGTACGGCGAAGCGTCACACGTCAACACGACATCGTTGAAAGGCATAAGAACACTATCTGATAATAATAACTCCTTAAGGTTATCAAATGATCTTTGGTGAATCTTCGGCCAGTTCCAAGCAGCGTTCTTATCCAAGAGTCTATGGAGGGGCTCCGAAATGAATGATAAAAATTTAAGAGCCCCAAAAAGGCTTGAAGCTCCTTCTTGTTCTGTGTAGGTGATGTATTTCGTATCAAGACAAGTTTTTCTTTTAATGGATGAGTTCCAGCTGCATCGATGCAAAATCCCAAGAAGCTAATTGATTGAACGTCGATCATGCATTTTTCTTTGTATAATTTTAGACCAGATGAACGTATTCTATCAAAAATAATTCGAAACTTTTTAGATAAGCTATCCGAATTTTCTCCTACAGCAACAACACCATCTAAGTAACACAACGCCACATCAAAACCGCGAAGCAACCCTGACATGCACTTTTGAAATTCTCCAGGTGCTGCAGAAATTCTATACTGTAGCCTTTTTACCTTCAATGCGCCCTTGTGCGTTATAATAGCTTGAGCCTTTGCTGTTTCCTCGTCCACAGTAAATTGCTGATATGCTTGCGTCAAGTCCAATTTTGCAACAACAGCTACACATGGCAGATTTATGATAACAATGCGGTTGCAACGCCTTATTTACCGTTGCTTTGTAATCACCACATATGCGTATGGTTCCATTAGGTTTTGGCACTGGCACAATGGGTGTAGCCCACGTAGAATAATCAGTTGGTTCAAGGACAGCGATACCATGCGATGCAGTTCTTCCTCCTTAGCGATAGTAATTTTTCTTTTGAGATTGAGCTTCCTAAAGGTGAAAACCAATTGCAACCCAAAGTAGCCAAAATCACCACTTTTAAATCGTGTAAACCACTTTTGGCATTTTCGCTCAGCTAGCGCATGTTCACCATAAACGATGACTTTCGGCTGCAGTTTTCTTCATATTAAGATTATTACATAAAAATAAAAAAGAACTCACCGCAAAAACACTTTTTCAGATACAAAGTTCAACATATTTGAGTTAAAAAAAATTATTGTTGTTTATGCTTCAAATAAATGACATATACTGAAATGCCGTACAATGACAGTAGCTTTCCAAGGCATGTTCCAATGGGATAATACAAGTTACGCCATACAAGCCATCTCTTAGCAAACCCGAAAGGAATTAAGTTATAAGCCCAATAATACTGTTAAAATGTTCATCAAGATCAAAGGAAGGTTGTAATGTTATTAAGTTAAAAAAATATATTTATATTAGAATTACTTATTTGGAATATAAGAATAATAATAATAATTTAAGGACCTTGAAGCAAGATTATACCATTAGGCGCTTGGTATAGATTTTATTAATTCACTTTTATTTATGATAAAATTTTTATTTAAACAAACGATAAAAATGAGTGACTGGGCCAATAACACATTAAAATATTAATAAAATGAAAAAGCAATAAAGCAAAAACTTTAGTTCTTATTCAGTTTTAGTTTTTTTTTTATTATTCTTCCTTGCCCCGACTTGTCACTTCAACAATACAAAAAAGAAAGAATGAATAAGCGTAGAGACAAGCTCAAATGCACACTCATTTCACCACAGGATGAGCTGTCTCGCCTTAGTTAAAATGCGAATATGCAAATGATAGCTGTCTATTTTGCTTGTCACTGGTATTTTAATATATATATATAGATATATTTTATTTTAATTTAATTAATTATTTACAGTGACCTCGACAAAAACTGTATGAGTTCGGTATCATAAATTTGGAGCACATGACCCCATATTAATATCTGCATTTCTCTTGAAGTTTATGTAACCCCACTATTTCTCTTGTCACTTCGACAAAATACAATTATTACAGACAGCAGAGCGACATCGGCACGATGTTCTTTGGTGAAAGAATTTCTGCGGCGTTTGAAGTCTTAGATTTTTGTTTGTTGAGCCTTCTTTGCAATGCATTTATTTATTCACCCGGCATGTTTATTGTTGGTGTATTTGATTTCAGTAGGTCAAATAGAGGTGCTCCAAACCGTGAGTAAGATAGCTCGTTGTAGATTGGCTGTTGTGATTCCATTTGCTTCCAGAAAAATATGGAAACGCCTCTTATAAGATCCCCAAACACTTTGTTTTGTGATATCGAACGCTTCTATGTCTCCGATCGAAATGAAGCCTTCTCACGGCATTTTGTAGTAGGTAATAGCAGAACACTCGTTATTTTTCTCAGCATGAATCGCACATACTCTAATTAAAGATCAGGAATCCCATCAATCCCATCCTCATCGCCAGTTTTATGTTAAAAACAACTTTTATTTCTTTACTTCAATGTATTTATATGCAGTGCAACGACCTGCCATTCAAATCCGGTGTGACTAGGATTTTCGCAGTTACAGCAGTGTGAATTTGATTACAGGGTGTATCGATGTTGAATATTTAACACTTGCCCTTCGGTCACTGGACCAGCTAGCAAAGGATGAAGAAATATAGTATCTTTAAGCGCACTGATGGTGAGATACGTAAGTGGACGATATTTTCGCAGGAGCCAGTAATATTCTGGAAGCATTAAGTAAGCGTCAACAGGGTTGGCGTCGGAAGGGTTCCAATTGCCCAAATGGGCAAATAATGCTCCTAAGGTTTTGAATGAGATACCTGTAGCACAAGGATAAATTAGCTTTGCATCATCATTTGATGCCTTACAACCCATTAAGGCATTGGGAATTAAATGGTTTCCGTCGGTATATAGGCTTTTGTTTTACGCTTCTCAATGCAGAACCAAGCAAAATGAACATACTCTCCACGATAGCGAAGCTGTTTTATCCCCTTATCTGGAATTCGCCGTGCGTCATACAGGGGAAAATAATGATGCAGGACCTCTGGCGGACCGGGCTGAATTGGGACTATTCCCATCGGATTAAAGAGAGAATGGGCTGACTTCAGGGAATAATTGCAACATCTCGGTTTCGCAATGTGTCTGAGAGAGCATACAGTGCAGCTATATACCTTCGTGTACTTGACTCCCAAAACAAGGTCCACATCAACTTGCTTTTTCCTAAAACAAACGCTTCCACGCCTGGAACTTTGCGGAGCAGTCAGGCTGGTTACTCTGCTTAGCTACACATCGGAAGTTCTTGGACTAAAGAAAACAAAGCAATATGAGTGGACGGATTCGAAAACTACGCTAGCATGGATTGCGGCGCACCCAAACATATTGGCCACGTTTGTCAGCCACCGTGTCGCGAAGATTCAACGTCTTGTACAAGCTGAAAGTTGGAAGCACATCCCAGGCGAATTGAATCCTGCCTACATCGCATCGAGAGGTCTTAACTCCCAGTGTCTGTTTCCGTTGACAGAAAACCCTTAAGATTTTACGACACTGACACCAGCACGTTTTTTAATTGGACGAGTAATAAATACAATACTAGAACAATAACTCGTTGACATTAGCCGAAACATCCTGCAACAATGGCAACGTCTACAGAATCTGCAACAAGGGTTTTGGAAAAAAGAAAGCCGGAGTACTTGATGCAACTTCAACAGAGACCAAAATGGATGAAACGTGAAGCACAAATGAGATTAAATAAGAAGTGTGTAAGTCTTAGACAATTTCCGTTGTGCGTGTGTCTATTTTTTGTTTTTTTCATTAAGGGTAGAACTTTCTTTGTTTGTTTCCTCAATTTTATTGATAATTATATTTCTTTGTTCGAATATATTTGATTCTTTTCTTTTTTCACAAATCGATTTTATTGTTGGCTCACATAATTGAATCCTCTGTATATTATTAGCGTAGATCAGTGCTTCATTTTTAAAATCTAAAGTAACGTTTGCTGTTTTGAGCAAGTTTATACCAATAAGCAAATCTGACTCAAGCCTTCTATTTCATAAAATATTTCTTTGTTGCCAAATATTTCCACTTCTGAATAATGAGTTATAAAAATGAGACCGTTTCAAGTTCTATATCTTTTAATTATTGGCAATTCGTATCTGTTGCCTAAAATGTTGGGTTTACAGTAGCAACTCGTGGCTCCTGTATCAATTAAAACTTGAAGTTTCTTTCCAGTTAAGTGACTGGTTCGAGATACGAAAGGCAGATCTCTTCTTTCTTTAAAAAACCCATTTTCGTTTATGTTATTAATTCGAACATGCTTTTGTTGTGGTTGTCCACTATTGCTTCAAAATATCGTTTCTCAATTGGTCTTCCAAAATTATATTTGTTAAGGACTTGCTGTCTGAAATTATTTCGTGTATCATATGATTGACCCAATTATAATATGGTCGAGAACTGATGGTCGAGTTCGCTGATATCTCGTATATGACCGATTAAATTCGTTTTTAGACACGTTATTTTGAATCGACGGCTATGTCTGTATGTCAACATCAAAGTTTTTATTAATATTAATTTGAGGAAAGTCTAATAAATTTTGCATTTGCTGCTGAGCAATTTGAGTCCTGGAAAGCTGAATACCAAAATAATTATTCGACTCTAGCTTTTGGGCTTTAAGTTCAGACGCAGAATTACTTCCTTTAAGAAAAGGAAGCTTGCAAAAAAAGCTTGCAAAATTATTGCATTAATTCTATAATTGGTTTGAATACTTAATGGGTGAATTACTTACTAAATGTTGATTCTTCTGATTCTTGCTGCTGCCTCCGCGTGTAGTTCTTCTGAGGCTGTTGATGTCATTTCTTTCACTTATGTACTCTTCAGTTATGTTCACTTTACTTATTCCTTACTTATAAGTTTTATATTATTCGTCACTTTTTTCACTTATTTATTTTAACACATCACAATATAACCAGAACTCTATAAAACCACAATATATTTTTTGCTAGCGTTTTTGTTTTTATTATTTTTGTAGTCAATTTCTATAACGAACTTTTGCTTTGTTTAATTTGATTTTAAATTTCACCTTACGTTAGAATACTTTTTTGTTCACGTCGTTTTCACGAAATTGCTTTTCTTGTTTTTTTTTCCTGTTCCGTAGAGCATTATCTCAGCTACTGTGTCAATTCAAAAAGTACTCAGACTCTCTGGGATGAAAAGACATTAAAACGCGATTGTTGAGGTTGGGACTTACGGAAAAGAAATTTTGAGAAATATGGGACAGTCACTGTACTATGTACATACACATCACCACAAAAGAAGTATGATAGAGATGCCCACCTTCTAGCTCTCTTGCGCCTTAAAATGTTTGACAACTATTTTTTATATCTGTTTCTAAAGCCAAATTGTCCAATGAGAGAACGCCATTTACGCTATTTCGTGAATAACTGTCAAAAAGCCTCTGAAATTCGATGTGGAATAAGCAAGTTCGTCAACGTGCACCCTTCCATTAGGGTTAGGATAACGGAATTTCACGGCAAAAAATTAAAATTTTACAACAATAATATATAACTCACTCACCTGTTTAGTATTGTCCTAATGAAATTTCCTCATGTTTCCAATTTTATGCGCAAGTTACATCAAACATACTGATTTGATTGAAAATGTAACCCAACCAACATTTCTCAAGCGTTGCCAATTAGTTTTTTGACATTTCTTAATTTTTCTCTGTTTGAAAACCAAATACAAGCAGACAACGGTACGTATAATACACATATACATGTACCTTTCACACAGAATTTTTTATGATATTAATTGAATATCAACAAAATTGGGAAATGGATTCAGATGTGATTGTAAATCTTAATTTAATAAACACGGCAGCATTTTTTGGAATTAAATAAAGAAAAAAAATTCAGGCACGCTGGCAGCTACGCAGGGAAGAAGAAAGTAAGTAAATATATACAACCTAAAACAAAATCGGAAACAGGCGTCTATATCGACTAACATTTTATAACATTGCAGGGCTTAGTCACAAATTGGCGAAGAAAATCCAAGGCGAAGGCACAAAACTATACAAGAACTTATTAAGAATGACCCCGGTACAATTTCAGAGAATATTGGAATATGATAAACCATACATGACACAGCACCAAATTAAGGAATTGTATTGGTCCCGCAAAACGTTTACAATTTACATTAAGATATCTGCCGACTGGTATGTTTAACTTCATATTGTTACGTTTAGCCAAAATGAGTCTATGTTAGAGTAATTAAACTGTCCACATATGATCAATGGATTGTGGCGAATGAAACACAAAGGTTCACTATTCACTATTTACAGGGATTTATTTTGCAAACACTGATTTACTTCCTACACTTTATAAATCACTATTACTTTACTCCAACACTCTTTGCTGCCTTTCAAACTGAACTGATTAACACTGAACACTACAAAAAATCCCAAAGTGAACTGCACTGCAATAAATATTTGACTGAACTAATTCGCATCGACCACTGTGCCGATATTTATACTCCCATTATTGGTTCTAGATTCTACTGTCGAGTCGAATTTCCCCACTGACTCTTTTATACATGATTCTTTGTATTCTATCAGTGTATAGGCGTCATCCATTCTTGCAGTATGTACAACAACTTCGGGAAAACTCTTCCGATTTTATCGTTCTTCTAATTGCGTGTAGATGGCGTTGGTGTCCTGACTATGTCATATTATATGCATTATACCATTCACGTCACAATATGTATTTATTATGTTATCAATCTCAATAAGTTCCAATTTTAGGGGAAACACAAAAATCTCTTCAATTCTGTGCCATCAGTCCTGTGCCATCCTCCGACGCGTGCACTTGTCCCCGTCGGTGCATTACGCGATAAAAACGTAAGCCCCGCGGCCCCGCCACCAAAAACAACGTCGCGAATGCCCCACAAGGGAAAATTGTGCGTATAGTGCGGTGTCGTGTTTCGGTGTCGAGTGCGATCGGTCCGCTCCCTCTCGTCCCTCTCCTTCATAATCCACTGCTGCGAATTTTCGGTCGCAACTCCCGTTTGATTTTATCAGGCGGGCTGAGGCATGACTGAGAGTGCGTAGCATCTGACGTAGCGGTTTTTAGAGGTGTAATTTGTTGGTGGACCAAGCCCAATCGATGTACGGGCATAACACCTACATCGATTGTTGTTGGGAAGCTAATCTGAAAATTACACTTCTCCGATTTATCGGATTTAAACCTGCCTGGATATTGCTTGGTGACGCTTTTCTTTTTACACCGCGGTCTCGCCATCTACGTGCGTAGTGATGTAGCTTACCAACTTCAATCTCAATACGGCCTCTGTTTCAATCCGGAATTTAATTTTCTGGGGATAAAACTCCATGTCCGTAAGCATTTAATCCACTACTGCTTTATTTATAGAAGTTCAAACATGGATAGCAATTCAACTTTTAACGAATTTAATGCGCTATCCGACTCCATCTCAAGAATTGTATCCCTGAATCCTCGCACTGAAATCGCCATTGCGGGCGATTTCAATGTACACAATTCTAATTGGCTTCGATATTGGGGCCAGACAACATCCGAAGGAAGGTAAAAGGAGGTGCTGAGGTAAATAATCTGACCCAGCTAGTAAATGAGCCCACACGAATACCTGACCCTTCCGCCAACACCCTGAACCTGTTTCTCACCTCTCATCCTGACAAATATTCTATTGATATTCTGTCACCTCTAGGCTCGTCTGACTATAGTATCGTATCAACTAATTTCCCGTTATCGCCACAGTTACAGAACAAATTCCTAAAAGAAGAGTATGGCTATACGAGAAAGCCGATTGGAGCGGTCTAAACAACTTCTTTGGGAATTTTAACTGGTCACTATGCTTCCTCGATAGTGACGTGGATGCCACTGTTGATATGATCACAAACATTCTACTGCTGGACATGAGATTCTTCATTCACAGAGTGAAGTGTATCAAGCCTAAAGCAAACGCGTGGTACGACTCGAGCTGTAAAGAGGCTATCAGGTTGAGAGAGTTCAATTTCCGGATATACAAAGCAAACCCTACTGAGGAAAACCGGAATAAGTTTAAACGGGCCAGAAATGACTGTAATGCAATTATATGACACGTGAAATTCTCATATGAGCAAAAGTTGAGGCAGAAAGTGCTACAATGTCCCAAGGGTAGCAAAAACTTTTGGTTTGGATGAAAAAACGTAAAGAATTCCGCCTCGTCTTCAATTCCCACGCACATTTACAATGACATTCCAGCTGCCAGCTCTTTAGACAAAGCGAATCTACTTGCGGCGCTCTTTGCAGCTAGCTCAACACTGCCAGATTCCAATATGTCGCCACCTGTACTTGAGAGCGTTGATTTCACCATGGGACAAATCCACTTTCGTACTCGTACAGTTGCAAAAGTACTTAAAGATCTCGACATGCACAAATCCGCTGGCCCAGATGGTATTCCCCCTATTCTTCTGCAGAGGTGTTTTTCTGCGCTGGCTAAACCACTGCGTAAGCTTTTTCATCTATCCTACTCTTTAGGTCTCTTTCCGAGCAGATGGAAAACAGCATTTGTCCAGCCCGTCCCTAAAAATGGCGAATCTTCGCCACCCACCTCGTACCGACCCATAGCACTTACGTCCCTTCTTTCTAAGGTCATGGAAACGCTGATAAATCGTCAGCTTATGAAATATCTCGAATCACGGAAGCTTCTTAATGATCGGCAGTATGGTTTTCGCAGCAACTGGTCCACTGGTGATTTGATAGCTTATCTCACCGAAAAGTGGAACCAATCTTTGCACAATGCAGTCGAAAGCAAGATCGTTGCGCTTGATATTTCCAAGGCATTTGACAGAGTTTGGCATCAAGCTCTCTTGTCGAAAATGCGTGCCTATGGTGTCGATGAATGTCTTCTTCGATGGATTAGAAATTACCTTTCGAACCGTTCAATTTAAGTTATTTTGGATGGGTTCAAGTCTGATATCTTCCAAATAAATGCTGGTGTTCCCCAAGGCTCTGTTCTGTCTCCGACCTTATTTTTATAAATGATCTCTTGTCTGCTACTTCTAATCCAATCCATTCCTTCGCTGATAACAGCACCCTCAGCTTTTCATATTCGTTCCAAGACTCACGACCCCGCCCTTCGGCCGTAGAATTGGAAAGGCAGTATAATAAGCCATTATCCATGAATGGCACCGTCGATGAAACCGGAAAGTTTTCCATCCCTGGTATGTGTATCAACACAACACTTAGTGGGAACTGGCTTTTTTTTATAAGACTTTTATTTATAAGACGTATTACGCCCCAAACAACGCCCCCAAAACCACCCTGCACCTATTAGATACAATACAAAAGCGAGCGATAAAACTTAAAGGAGACAACAATATTGCAGAGTCACTTGAATCGCTCGAACATCGACGTACGGTCTCGTCTCTATTCGTATTTTATCGCTATTTTAACAAAGGATGCTCAAGTGAGCATGCCAACTGCATTCCTCCTCTCCATGAATTCACCCGCAATACCCGTCTCGCCAGGAATGCTCATCAGTTTACCCTTAAGATTACTTTCGGACGCACAGTTAAATTTAAAGACTCGTTCATTAGCCGCACGACACGAATATGGAATGCTCTTCCCAACCTAATATTTCCCCCAGAATACAATCCGCAGATATTTAAAACCAATGTGAACTGGTACCTGCTCTCCATTTCTCCCTCTACACCTTCGGACCGTGCTGTGTCTTGAACCCGGACACTTAAATTATAAAAAAAAAAAAAAAATTGCCCTTTAGAATTCAACAGCTGACGATATCAAAAATATTAAAAGAATGTATCCCAGCGATTTATTACGCCTTGAAAGAAGAGTTCTTGAAATTATATTACAATTCAATGAAGGAGAACATCTTTGGTGAACTATTTTAAAGTCTTTTATTCAGATATATGGTAGATCTTGCTTAACATCAAGATATATAAATAATTAACATAAGTAGTAATTTAATAGTTTCTTGCTTTACTCTGTTTTATGTCTTCAGCCTGAAAGTCAGTCATTATTAAAAAAATTACTGCTTCCTTGCTGATATTTGCAGCTCGGGTAGTAATTTTTCTAGTTCGGTTGCAATATATGTACCAAAAATGTAATTTCCCGTACTTCCTGCCTGCAACTGCACTTTACTGGCAATAGTGTCCTTTAACCCCTTTGATGCTTGTAGAATAGAAGTTCCAAGTGTTTGGTTCTGCGTATCCTTTAACTTCCTTCGGTTTTTTTGGCATGCTCCGTGACCGGGGAAGGTATGTAGTTTGTATGAACGTGTTTGAACCTGTTTTCTGAAAGAGGGGAACGAAACAAATTTGGCGATTGAATTATGTCTCCTCTGCTGGTAGAAAAAGAACTTCATTATATGATTGACAACAGTTCTACACTGTGAGACGTTTTTGGGAGTACAGGAGTTGATGTTATTGTACGTTCTGCACCTTTAAAGAAGTCGGCAGTCGATGTCTGGTTTCTAGCTTCACTACTTCCTTCTGCCACCGTACAAATCCTGCGACTAAGAGGTTACAAATAAATTGAATGACGTGAATAGTATAACGTGTATAAGATGAGATAATCAGGACACCAACGCCATCTATACGCAATTAGAAGAACGATCAAATCCGAAGAGTTTCCCCGATGTTGCTATACGTACTGCAAGAATGGATTTCGCCACCTATACACTGATAGAGTACAAAAAATCATGTATATAAGCGTCAGCGGGGAAATTCAACAGACTCGTGCCGACAGTAGGATCTAGAACCAAAACAAAGAGAGTATAAATATCGGCTTATAATATATCAGTTCAGTCGAATATTTATTACAATATAGTTCAAAGTGTTAATCGGTTCAGCCTGAAAGGCAGCAAAGCGTTTTGCAGTAAAGTAATAGTAGTCGTTCAGAGTAATCCAGTGGATTTGTTTTTTTTTTTGCGCGCGCACAAGCTATTTTTAATACGATTAAATGTCCGTAAATGTCTGTAGATTAGGTACCTGTGCACATTGGTTTAAATATCTGCGGATTGTATTCTGGGAGAAATTTTTACTCAAGTTTGAGGCGTATATACGCCTTATAAGTCGAAGCCAAATCAGAAGGTTTGAAGTATTTCTTGCATCGATTGAGGAAACTTAAACGTCAAATACGTGATCGTTCCAACTAAGTGTTGTGTTTATACACATACCAAGGATGGAAAACTCTCCGGTTTCATCGACACGGGTGCCATTCATGGATAATGGCTGATTAACAAGGCTTCGCTAGAGTGATAGCAGACAGCATTGAATTCCACTTGATTGTTCTTTCCTCATTTAATTACGCTGTCAAGGTAAACATTATGTGCTTAACATAAGCCGCCGTTCCAATTCTACGGCCGAAGGGTGGAGTCTTGAGTCTTGGAACGAATATGAAGAGCTGAGGGTGATGTCATCAGCTAAGGAATGGATTGGATTAGAAGTAGGAGACAAGAGATCATTTATAAAAATGAGAAAGAGTCTCGGAGACAGGACAGAGCCTTGGGGAACACCAGCATTTATTTGGTAGATATCAGACTTGACCCATCCAAAACGACTTGAATTGAACGGTTCGAAAGGTAATTTCTAATCCATTGAAGAAGAGATTCATCGACACCACAGGCACGCATTTTCGACAAGAGAGCTTGATGCCAAACTCTGTCAAATGCCTTAGAAATATCAACGATCGCGCAACGATCTTGCTTTCGCCTGCATTGTGCAAAGATTGGTTCCACTTTTCGGAGATATAAGCCATCAGATCACCAGTGGACCAGTTGCTGCGGAAACCATACTGCCGGTCAATAAGAAGATAAGAAGATATTTCATAATCTTACGATTTATCAGCGTTTCCAGGGCCTTAGAAGGAAGGGACGTAAGTACTATGGGTCGGTTCGAGGTGGGTGACGAAGATTCCCCCTTTTTAGGGACGTGCTGTACAAATGCTGCTTAGCATCTGCTCGGACAGAGACCTAAAGAGTAGTATAGATGAAAAAGCTTACGCAGTGGTTTTGCCAGCGCAGAAGAACACCTTTTCAGAAGTATAGGGGGAATACCATCCGGACCAGCGGATTTGTTTTATAATTTTTGAATATATATTTCTTAATATTTTATATTTATAATATTTGCAAAATAAATTCGTGTATATCGTGATTAGTGAACTTTTGTGTTTCATTCGTCACAATCCAGTGATCGACCCGTATTTGTTGACAATTTAATTAATCTTACGTAGACTCATTTCGGCTAAACGTAAGAATATGTATATGTAATAAGTTACCTTCAAAATCCTTTTATTAAAATTGTTGACTGATACTGCTGACAGGAAATTTAAGCTTGACTTAAATTGCCAGCTAGTCTTTATATATTCCAGTTCTTTTACAGTGCCTCCACTTTTCTGCGCCTTGTAGAACTTCTGCATTTCAACACTGAAATACGATTTCAAATTGTTCCATTTTTTCATCACGCAACGGATATCGCAATGATTTAAGAAACAATTGCATATCGCAATTTATGATGGGTTTAAAAACAAATGCATAGCACAATTTACGATGGCTTCAATACATGATGATGGCCACAATACATTAAAATCAACGAATCTTACAATGTGAAATTTGAAATAAAGCATCTTATTGAATATCATGTACTGAATTAGAAAAAACACTTCTGCTATAACGACCCAACACTACACAATAAGTTATAAAGAAACGAAATCCTGTGCTTATATAAAAATATAAATGTATCATATATATATATATAAGCACAGGATTTCGTTTCTTTATAACTACACAATAAGTTATAAAGAAACGAAATCCTGTGCTTATATAAAAATATATGTGTATCATATATACATATATATAAGCACAGGATTTCGTTTCTTTATAACTTATTGTGTACTGTTGGGTCGTTATAGCAGAAGTATTTTTTACATATATGTATGTAAAAATGTATGTATGTATATATATGACATATATACATACATATATATTTTCTAATTAATTTTATATATTTAGATGCAATCTCCAATCCCTTTGTGAAAAAAGGAAATTAAACCTGTGATTCCACATTTTGGACATAATTTTCTTTCATGTATGTTAAGTACAGAATTAAACACCGCGCAAATAGTATTCTTCGGCGACGAAACGTAGACAAGCTGCCAACTTCAGTTTTTTGAAATTGAATAGGATCTTGGAGCCATTTCCATGCCTTTTGCACCAATTACTCGACATTTTTGAACTTAATCACTGAGTTTTAATTGTCAAAGAAATTTAATTGTGATCGATGCTTAAGGCACTGCCATCGTATGTCAAGAACGGACCCTGAGTGACGTCACATAACACTTTATTATCATTTGTCGCATGAAAAATTGCATGTGGCAAAATATTCTGTCTCGTCTTCCTTATACCACAGTCAATGAATGAGGTAAAGGGGAAGCGCGAACACCTCGCAAACATATCGTTGCCCCTTTTGTAAAATGGTCTGAAAATGGAACGGGAGCTTACGCGACTATAGGGATCGCAGTGAGCCCAAAGGAGTACAGCAAACCAAGGACAAATAATGCTATTATAATTCTCCGGAGTAGCCATCCAACTTGAAACTCCTAAAACGGAATGTTAAAAAATATAGGAATTTAATTCACGAAAATATCACATAATAACATAGAACTCATAATAATAGATAATAATTTTATAATTTTAAACATATAATAATACCTGAAACAGATCACATAACACATATATGAATAAAACGCCAACATGCAAATATGTAACACAAAAAAGCGAATAACACGAAAAGGTTCAGCGTATGTACATATGTACGTATCAGAAATGAAGTACTGAAGAGAGTTCTACGTCTAACCCTCTGAGTCATTTGACAGCGTTTTTTATAACACCTTAACAGACGGGCGTCAGTGAGTACGTATGAGGTGAGCGACACTAATTACTTCCGCCTGACACCATTGCATTGCAATAAAGTAATTTGCTGATGAGAGCCAAGCGCAAAATCTGAGGTGAACTGCGCCGACTGAAAAGTTGCATCTCTTAAGTACTTCATTTCCGTGTAAGTATGTGGTATGGGCGTGGATGAAGGGTTGCTTGATTGTGAATGCACGATTAGAGTCAGGTACCGAGGGTGACTGCCAGTGCACTGGAGTTGGTTGCCTCTCCACTGGAAACTGAGCAGCGAGGCATTATAATCGACGGAGCCGGCACAAACACATACACACCCTCATTACAAAATATTGGCCAGCGGGATTGGACAAACATGTATGCAAATGGTGAAAAGACGACATTCTCTCTGTTGGGTTATTAATATTTCTCTTACACCCCCACTCAATTCCAGAATATCTACATTTATACATTTTCTATTGTTGACAATATTCAGTAAATTTACATATTTATGTTAACTCAACATAATAATATGATAAGATCCTTAAGCTAAATTAACATACTAAGGTAGGTATTCACTCCATTTTTTTAAGTTAAAATTGAGAATTATTTTCATAATTCAGTTCAAAATTAAATTGTAGTTGAATTATAAGATCAAATTAAATAAGAATAACCAAAATAAATCAAAAATGCATGCTTATACCATTAAAATATTTAAAATGATTATGAATGGCAGTGATTATGAGAGCATCAGCTAACATATTCTCTGACTGAACAAATTTTATTAAGATTGCACCTTCAGCGAAGGTTTTCCGGATGGCGTGGTGCTTAGTCCCTTCGGTTGACTGAGCATTCGCTATACACTGAGCACTAGTGCTATCACTGAAGATTATCATCGCACCGTCATGTAGCTGCAGCTCGGACATTAGTTTCCGGAGATACATTGCTTCCTTCGTTACCGACGACATTTGCTTGTTTTCCGCTTCGGTGCCAGATGTTGCCACGATCCTTTGCTTCTTTGAGGCCCAGAGAATTGCTCCACCTGCATAAATCTGGTAAAAGAAAAACCTGATTGTGACTTACGATCCTTTAGGCTTGCTGCCCAGCTTGCATCTAAATGTTTTTGCCGGTTTCCCAGTATTTAATTTTTGCATCCCGAGTTCCGGTCAAGTACGTTTTGACTTGGAGTCCCGCATTCCAATGTTGTTGTCGCGGATCTGTAATGAACTGAGCTAACTTATTCACTGCGCAGCCTATATCCGGTCTGCTGAATGTCGCAATATGCAGAAAAGTTCCTATTAGGCGTCGATATTGTCTCTTATCAACAGTTCCCTTTTCTCCAACGATACTAGGTTCCGCTTCCAATCTCACACCACTTGATATAGGCAGCCTGTTCGGTTTGCATTGATCCAACCCATACAGCTTTACGTCGTGATTGATGAAGTTCCGCTGACCAAAGCTGACAGTATCTCCAGTGACGTCTATTTGAAGGCCAACACACGATTTCGGAACGCCAAAGTTGTTGATGTCGAATTTTTCTGCCAGGTTGCTTAAATGCTCGTTGAACGTCTGCTCATCGTTGGTGGCTATCAAATGATCAATACGTAAACCGTTATTAAAGTTAAATTTTCAGCGTAGTCAAGGGTGGTTAAATTTTAGGGCCAATGTTGATTTTGCATAAACCACAAATTATTCGTCGTTTCTTTTTATTACGATAATATTGGTATGGTTTAATTAATGTGCCGAATTATCTCATCCTTTAGCTCTTGAATTGTTGCTTGTCGATGTACACCTTTTCTTTCAAATAACCGCAAGGAAAAATATTCCAACGGTGTTAAATCACATGATCTTGGCGGCCAATTGACATCGCTACCACGTGAGATAACACGGCCATTGAATTTGTCGCGCAAAAAAGCCATTGTTTCCATGCACATGCACATGCACATGTTCCATGCCTTTGCACGATATGCATTTTGATTTGAACGTCCATTTTCATAATAAGCCTGAATAGCTTTAACGCGGTTCTCTTTACATTGTTCAAATTGAGTTATTCTGAAATTGAGAAATGTCAAATGCTATGCAGTGAAAAACTTGACGTTTAGGTGTGGTTCACATTCAACATCGGCCCTTAAAATTTAACCCTTTAGATATAATATGCTCATGGGTTGTATAGGGATGGATTATAACCTAGATGCTTCAGGGTAACATCTAACATCAGGTTCCACTGCCGATCTGATTGTTTAAGGCCATACGTTGCCTTTTTCAGTAATGAAACCTTGCTATCATGTGTGGCGAACCCTTCTGGTTGTTCCATGTATATGGTGGTGTCCAGCTCCCTGTCTAAATATGCTAAGTAAGGCTAATGGTACTTATGTTCGCTACTGAGTGCAACCTCGAGCCACTAACCGCGCTTCCCTCTTACCTATGGAACCATTTGAACGATACTTTGTTTTAAATACCCACTTTAATTGTACTACCTTTTATCCGCTGGCCTTTCTACCAATTGCCACGTGCAGTTTTTCAATAATGACGAGTATTCCTCCTTCATCGCTTGATGCCATTCATCTTCATCCTCCAATTCCGTAAGCTCGTTTATGGTTTTGGGATATGCCTACGAGATATTCAGCTACATTCGCCTACATGCACAACATTGTCATCAAGTTCCATGTCCGGTGTTGAATTCAATTCTGTTGCTGGACTAAGGTCGGTTTCGATGGTTCTGGTGTTTCCAAAATGCACTCGTAGTACGATGTTTCCTTAGTTTTTTGTTGTTGATTCTTAGGGACTGGCGAGTTAATGACATCTCTGGATTTAATTGTGCATCTCCTGCTATTGGACCATAGCCTATAAGCCTTAGACTCCTCACAGTAGCCCACCAATATGCCTTCTTCCGATTTAGCTTCAAATTTGTCAAGTTTTACACCCTTCCGAAGTGCGAATCTACGGCATTGACTCTATAGCTCCTCAAGTGTTGTGATGTGGTTCAATTTCGTGGGGCAAAGGTTTCGAATAAATGACGCAGGATTTTTTTTATTATTTAAGTTCCTTCCATAAAGAATGCGGACAACCAGCTTCAAGCTTGAGACATCGTGCCATTTCAGAAAGAGTTCTGTTGGCACGGTCCGCGATGTCATTTTGTTGTGGTTTGTTGTGCTTTATGCCTTTCATTCTAAGGAAGGTTTCGAACTCGTTGCTGCAGTATTCTCCACAGTTGTCACTTCTGATTGCCTTGATGGTTTCACCAGTTTGTGTTTCTACAAAGGCCTTAAATTCTTGAAATTTGCTCAAAGCGACACTTCCTTTCACGAGTCAGGCAAACTTTTTCGTTTTGCACCACCACGTATAATCCATTCTCCTTCTTTGCTTCCATCAGAAGATTTCCCTTAGCATCGCATATGCGGCGAATGTTGTCTGCACCTGTTGTCTGACGCCTTTGGCACTTATACAACAATTTCATGTGAGTCCTGAAACAGATAACGTCTTGTACAGGTTGACCGCCCGTGGTTTTCCCTTGAGTATTACAGACAATCGTACAAGTTCATCACCTTCACTGACCGAACATTTCTTCATTTGCACACACATGTGATGTGGCTGCACTGTCAAAGCACCAAATAGATCTGTTCTTTGAATCTATACTTCTTGACGCGCTCACCATATTGTTAGCTGTTTCTTATTCAACGTCTTCTCCTGACTTCCGAGCACCCTCCGTTGCGTTACGACAATGTTTGGCCATGTGTTCGCGCTGCCCACATATTCTGCAATTTAATGGGGTTTACAATTCGGATTATATTTTATTGTAAGTGCATTTCAAGTCTCTTTCTTTCTTAAGCTTACTTCCAATATACTGGAACAGACAGTTGTTGCCCTGTGCCACAAAAGCCGCGCGGACATCTTTGAAATCATCCGATATTCTATCCAGCAGTAATACAACTAGCAAATTTTTGTCTAGATTTCCTTCCAGCTCTTGTAGACGGCTGATGGTTGCATTAAATTCTCTTGAATAATCCGGCATGTTCTGATCAGAACAGATTTCCATGTTAATTAATTTGCGAAACTCCTTCGGCTTCTGCCTTGGTCCCGTTTTAATGAATGTGTCTGCCAGGAAGTCCCAAGTTTCTTTCGACGTGCGGTGACTCCTCACCAGTGGAATTATATTTGTCTCGATCGCTAACATCTTGTGCAGCTCCCGCTTCCAAAGGTTTTTCTATTTTCCTTATTACATAATGCAATAACCTATCTTTATGCAGGTTGGCTTCCATTTGCGATTCTCCTAAATGTATTTTGGCTCATTCTCGGGAAATATTTTATGTATGTCTGAAATTTTCAAATTTACTTAAGTACGCGATACCTGTGCCCATAACCTGTTTGGTTATATAAATAAAACACCGAGGAGTCTGAGCCCACCAACCAAACCTCGCAGACCCCGACGACATAAACAGCAACACCTAAAAAATCAACCCAACCTCAATCAACCCTATGTTCTGGCGCCATCTCTTCCTTAATTGTTCAACTTATTTAAGTTCTATAAAAATAAAAAAAATGCCGCCTGTCCGTGAACACAGTCTACACGAATTTCTCCTTAACTTTTTCTTATATTGTCTCAGGTTACATCAAACACACTTCACACAGCGGTCTACGATTTTTCCGTATTTTCCTTGATTATATATTATGATATATATTATATTAGATTAAGTAATTGAATGTCAAAAAAAAAAAATGGGAAATGGATTCAGATGTGATTAGTTTAGGCGAAAATAAAATAACTTTTTCTTATATTGTCTCAGGTTACATCAAACACACTTCACACAGCGGTCTACGATTTGTCCGTATTTTTCTTGATCTCAAAAAGAAGTGTGAGCAGTAAGATTCATCACTATTTCAATAGTAAGTGCCTCATAAATCGAAAAACATCAAACACAATTCATTGAAAATTTAGCCCAACCTACATTTCTCAGCCGTTGCCAATTCGTTTTTTGGCATTTAATTATTTTTCACACAGATTAAGTAATTTAATGTCAAAAAAAAAAAATGGGAAATGGATTCAGATAATAGTTTATGCGCTGTAAATCTTAATTTAATAAATATGGCAGCACTTTTTGGAATTAAATAAAAAAAAAAACATTTTCGGCACGCTGACTACTACACAGGGAAGAAGAAGGTATGTAAATTTACAAAACCCAAGATAAAAACGGAAACAGGCGTCTATATCGGAACATTTAATGACATTGCAGGGTTAAGTCACAAATTGGCGAATTAAATCCAATGTGAAAACATAAAAATACTCAAGAACATATTGTGATGTGAATCGTATAACGCATAAAAGATGAATCAGCGTCAGCGGGAAAATTCCATAGACTCGTGGCGACAGTATGATCTAGAAGAACTATCGAGTCAGTTCAGTGAGTTCAGTTGAAGAATTAGTAAAGTTTAGTATGGGATTTTATAGTGTGTTTTAATATATTTTTATTAAGTGTTAATCAGTTTAGCCTGAAAGGCAGCAAAGGGTTTTGTTTTTTTTTTTCGGAGTTGATCGTCCTTCCAAATACGAATAGATGGCGTTTTTGGTTGGTGGTTGGTATCATCTCCCGTAGCTGTTCATAGCCGTATCCCGTACAACGGCTCCGCCTCCTCTAACAGATTGAATGTGATGCTCCCGTATCCAACGTCACCGTTAGCCGTCTACCTCCAACGATGCCATCGACAGTGACGATATTTTCGTTCCTTCCTAGCCGGGACACAAAGATTGTGGGGCAATTCGTGCGCACAAGGGATTGTTAGTACCCTTAAGTGTCTGGATTCAAGGCACAGCACGGCCGAAGGTGTAGAGGGAGAAAGGGAGAGGAGGTACCTGTGCATATTGGTTTTAAATATCTGCGGATTGTATTCTGAGGGAAATATTAGGCTGGGAAGAACATTCCATATTCGTGTCGTGCGGCTAATGAACGAGTCTTTAAATTTAACTGTGCGTCCGAAAGTAGGCTTAAGGGTAAACTGATGAGCATTCCTTGCGAGACGGGTATTGCGGGTGAATTCATCGAGAGGAGGAATGCAGTTGGCAAAGCTCAATTGAGCATCCTTTGTTAAAATATCGATAAAATACGGATAGAAACGGGACCGTACGTCGATGTTCGAGCGAGTCAAGTAACTCTGCAATATTGTTGTCTCCCATAAGTTTTATCGCTCGCTTTTGTATTGTATCTAATAGGTGCAGGGTGGTTTTGGGGGCACCAGACCAGATATGAGTGTTGTTAGGGGCGTATATACGCCTTATAAATAAAAGCCAAATCAGAGGGGGTGAAGTATTTCTTGCACAGATTAAGGAAACCTAAGCATTTCGCATCATTTTTGGCGACCTCAAATATGTGATCGTTCCAACTAAGTGTTGTGTTGATACACATACCAAGGATGGAAAACTTTCTGGTTTCATCGACACAGGTGCCATTCATGGATAATGGCTGACTATGCTGCCGTTCCAATTCTACGGCCGAAGGGCAGGGTCGTGAGTCTCGGAACGAATATGAAAAGCTGAGGGTGCTGTCATCAGCGAAGGAGTGGATTGGATTAGAAGAAGCAGACATGAGATCATTTATAAAAATAAGAAAGTGTCGGAGACAGAACAGAGCCTTGGGGAACACCAGCATTTATTTGGTGGATATCAGACTTGAACCCATCCAAAATAACTTGAATTGAACGTTTCGAAAGGTAATCTCTAATCCATTGAAGAAGAGATTCATCGACACCATAGGCACGCATTTTCGACAAGAGAGCTTGATGCGAAACTCTGTCAAATGCCTTAGAAATATCAACGATCGCGCAACGATCTTGCTTTCGCCTGCATTGTGCAAAGATTGGTTCCACTTTTCGGAGATATAAGCCATCAGATCACCAGTGGACCAGTTGCTGCGGAAACCATACTGCCGGTCAATAAGAAGATAAGAAGATATTTCATAATCTTACGATTTATCAGCGTTTCCAGGGCCTTAGAAGGAAGGGACGTAAGTACTATGGGTCGGTTCGAGGTGGGTGACGAAGATTAAGAAGATAGTATAGACGAAGATAAAGAGTAGTATAGATGAAAAAGCTTACGCAGTGGTTTTGCCAGCGCAGAAGAACACCTTTTCAGAAGTATAGGGGGAATACCATCCGGACCAGCGGATTTGTTTTATAATTTTTGAATATATATTTCTTAATATTTTATATTTATAATATTTGCAAAATAAATTCGTGTATATCGTGATTAGTGAACTTTTGTGTTTCATTCGTCAAATCCAGATCGACCCGTATTTTTTGACAATTTAATTAATCTTACGTAGACTCATTTCGGCTAAACGTAAGAATATGTATATGTAATAAGTTACCTTCAAACTCTTTTTATTAAAATTGTTGACGGAGGGAGGAGGATCTGATACTGCTGACAGGAAATTTAAGCTTGACTTAAATTGCCAGGTAGTCTTTATATTTTCTAGTTCTTTTACAGTGCCTCCACTTTTGGGCCTTGTAGAACTTCTGCATATCAACACTGAAATACGATTTCAAATTGTTCCATTTTTTCATCACGCAACGGATATCCCAATGGTTTAAGAAACAATTGCATATCGCAATTTATGATGGGTTTAAAAACAAATGCATAGCACAATTTACGATGGCTTCAATACATGATGATGGCCACATTACATTAAAATCAACGAATCTCACAATGTCAAATTTGAAATAAAGCATCTTATTAAATATCATGTACTGAATTAGAAAAAATACTTTTGCTATAACGACCCAACACTACACAATAAGTTATAAAGAAACGAAATCCTGTGCTTCAAATATACAAATATATATATGTATACATATATATATAATACATATATATATAAAACTGCACTGAAATAAATATTTGACTGATATTGAAGCTGATTTTTAGTTATTAAATTTAATTTTTCAGCGTAGAATTTATAATATACACATGCATTTTACAAGGATGGATTATAACACAGATGCTTCAGGGTAACATCTAACATCAGGTTCCATTGCCGACCGGATTGTTTAAGGCCATATGTTGCCTTTTTCAGTAATGAAACCTTGCTATCATGTGTGGCGAACCCTTCTGGTTGTTCCATGTATATGGTGGTGTCCAGCTCCCTGTCTAAATATGCTAAGTAAGGCTAATGGTACTTATGTTCGCTACTGAGTGCAACCTCGAGCCACTAACCGCGCTTCCCTCTTACCTATGGAACCATTTGAACGATACTTTGTTTTAAATACCCACTTTAATTGTACTACCTTTTATCCGCTGGCCTTTCTACCAATTGCCACGTGCAGTTTTTCAATAATGACGAGTATTCCTCCTTCATCGCTTGATGCCATTCATCTGCATCCTCTAATTCCGTAAGCTCGTTTATGGTTTTGGGATCTTCCTACGAGATATTCAGCTTTTCGCCTACATGCACAACATTGACATCAAGTTCCATGTCCGGTGTTGAATTCAATTCTGTTGCTGGACTAAGGTCGGTTTCGATGGTTCTGGTGTTTCCAAAATGCACTCGTAGTACGATGTTTCCTTAGTTTTTTGTTGTTGATTCTTAGGGACTGGCGAGTTAATGACATCTCTGGATTTAATTTTGCATCTCCTGCTATTGGACCATAGCCTATAAGCCTTAGACTCCTCACAGTAGCCCACCAATATGCCTTCTTCCGATTTAGCTTCAAATTTGTCAAGTTTTACAACCTTTCGAAGTGCGAATCCACGGCATCCAACTTCTCTAAGAAACCCAACATTTGGTTTGCGTTGAATCCATAGCTCCTCAGATGTTGTGATGTGGTTCAATTTCGTGGGGCTATCGTTTCGAATAAATGACGCAGGATTTTTTTTATTATATAAGTTCCTTCCATAAAGCGTCTGGACAACCAGCTTCAAGCTTGAGGCATCCTGCCATTTCAGTAAGAGTTCTGTTGGCACAGTTCGCGATTCCGTTTTGTTGTGGCATATGAGGTACTGTCAGTTCACGCTTTATGCCATTCACTCTAAAGGTTTTGAACTCGTTGCTGCAGTATTCTCCACTTCTGATTGGCTTGGTGGTTTCACCAGTTTGTGTTTCTATAAAGGCCTTAAATTCTTTAAATGTGCTCAAAGTCTCACTTCTTTTCTTCAGGAAAGCGACAACAATTGTAGTTGAATAGTCGTCTATGAACGTTATAAAATATTTGGCCTTGTCCAAAAATTCAGTTCTCAGCGGTCCACAGATATCAGTGTGAACTAACTGAAGACGTCGATTGGTGGCTTTTTCTAAATTTGATTGGAATGTCAAACTTTTTTGCTTTGCTTCTACACATATTGCGCAATTTAGCTCCTCTGATTTTAAAGTATCTGGAAGACTTCTGACAATTTTCTTTCTGTACATCGCTTGCAACGATCTCGCATTGAGATGGCCTAACCTTTGTGCCATTGCATCAGATTTCCGGTTTGCCTAGATACGCGAGTCAGCCAAGCTTTTCCGTTTTGCAACACCACGTATAATCCATTTTACTTCTTTGCTTTCATCAGAAGATTTCCCGTAACATCGCATATGCGGCGAAGGTTGTCCTGCACCAGTTGTCTAACGGCTGTGGCACTTATACTACATTTTCTGTGAGTCCTGGAACAAATAACGTCTTGTACAGGTTGACCGCCCGTGGTTTTCCCTTGAGTATTACAGACAATCGTACAAGTTCATCACCTTCACTGACCGAACATTTCTTCATTTGCACACACATGTGATGTGGCTGCACTGTCAAAGCACCAAATAGATCTGTTCTTTGAATCTATACTTCTTGACGCGCTCACCATCTTGTTAGCTGTTTCTTTGGCGATGAATCCTTATTCTTCGTCTTCTCCTGACTTCCGAGCACCCTCCGTTGCGTTACGACAATGTTTGGCCATGTGTTCGCGCTGCCCACATATTCTGCAATTGAATGGGGTTTACAATTCGGATTATATTTTATTGTAAGTGCATTTCCAGTCTCTTTCTTTCTTTCGCTTACTTCCAATAGTCTGGCACAGACAGTTGACAAATGTGGATACTTGCCCTGTGCCACAAAAGCTGCGCGGACTTCTTTGAAATCATCCGATATTCTATCCAGCAGTAATACAACTAGCAAATCTTTGTCTAGATTTCCTTCCAGCTCTTGTAGACGGCAAATGGTTGCATTAAATTCTCTTTAATGATCCGGCATGATCTAATCAGAACACATTTTCATATTAATTAATTTGCGGAACTCTTCCGTCTTCTGCCTTGGTCCCTTTGCTGAATGTGTTTGCTAGGAAGTCCCAAGTTTCTTTCGACGTGCAGTCGAATACCCTCACCAGTGGAATTATATATGTCTCGATCGCTAACAGCTCCGCTCTCGCGTCCATATAATTGTTAACCCCGCCATCTTGTGCAGCTCCCGCTTCCAAAGGTTTTTCTATTTTTCCTATTACATATTGCAATAACCTATCCTTATGCAGGTTGGCTTCCAATTGCGATTCTCCCAAATGTGCTCACCCATGTTTTTTGGCTCATTCTCGGCAAATATTTTATGAATGTCTGATATTTTTAAGTTTACTAGTACGCGATACCTGGGCCCATAACCTGTTGGGCAAGTATATGGATCCGAATCTCCGCTCACCAGCGAAGATACCGACCCAATGGCGGAGGATATCCCATGTCCATTGCCATCCCAAGAACCAGGGCAAAAGAGGTGTCTAAAGAAGACAGCAACCAACCCCACAGATTCAGCAAACTTCGCCGACCTCGAGGACACAAACATCAGCACCTGAAAAATGAACCCAGTTCGCACAGTCGCTCTTCTAGTTTATCCGTCCTAAGCTAAAACAGTGTTCACTACGATGCCCCTCGTGCAGCAGTTCTTGTTAATATGTTCTTCGACTATAATTACCAGGTCTCCTTTTTCGATTGGCTTCACTTTCAGAAACCATTTGGCTCGTCTGTTTAAATTAGGTAGATATGCCTTGATCTACTTCTTCCAGAACTCATCAGCTATCGTTTGCGAATACTTCCAGTTCCGTCTCAAGTCCTTCGAATATGAGTCGCATGATGGCTTTGGTCCATTCGATGTGCCAAGAATGAAGTGGTTAGGTGTTAGTGCCTCGTCGTCCGTCGAATCCAGCGACACAAATGTAAGGGGTCTCGAATTGATAGTATTCTCTACTTCCGCCAAGGCACTTCGCAGGGTTTCCTCGCCGACTTTGTTTCGCGGAAGAATGCGATATAAAACGCATTTGACGGATCTCACCAGTCTTTCCCAAGCGCCACCCATAAGCTCGTTGGCCACTCGTTGCAAATTAACCTTGCAAGTTCTTCCTGAAGTTCCTTCTCCGCGCCTCAAAAATTCGTGATATTGTCACAATAAATTTCCAGAGGCGTACCTCGTCTCGCTATGAAATTCTTTATGCACATTGTGCAGCAATCCGTTGTCAGACTGTGTGCCAGCTCTATATGCACTGTTCGTATCGTTAGGCACTTCCCATGGTTACTAAAATTGGGCCGAAATAATCCAGGACAACGAACGAAAAGGGTCGACTAAAGGCACTGCTGCTATGGGTAGGCTTGCCAGTTCTGGTGCCATTGGGCTAGCAGTTTGAATTTTGCACAACTGACAACGTTGACGAACCGACTTTAGCAAAAGTTCTTAAGTTAGCGATGTAGAATTTCTGTCTTATTTCATTTAGAGCAGTCTCATGCTTGCAGTGATGGTATTTGCGGTGGTAAAAATCGATTATCAGGAAAATAATGCGATGGAACTTCAGCAGAATAATTGGCGTTTTACAGCTTTCATGCACGCAGTGGGCCAATTCGAGTACTTCATCTGCATCCAGAAACGGCGACAGTTTAGCTATTGGGCTGGTTTTTGATAGACGTACTGCTTTCTCCAGCGACTGACATCTCTTCAGTAAAGCAATTTCATCCGAATATGTTGCAAATTGCGCTTGACGATAGAGCTCTGCTTGTGTTCTCCTGATCAACTCAGAGGTTATTCCGATTGTGGCTTCTCCTTCACCCTAAATCTTAAGATTTCTATAAAAGAGATCACATAATCTAAGGAACGATAAATACCCGACCATTTACTAAAGCGTGAATCGTCAATAACGCAGTTGTTTGATGTCTCGTTAATGTACAACATGAACGGTCGTACTTCTTGGTTGGTGCTGTCTATTGTACGTGATTGTGGCCACTCCGTAGGCGAGTACCGCAGGAAAATGGGCCCGCTTAACCATTCACTGGTGGTGTGGAATTCTGGACATGATTTCCATTTTGTGGCCTTGTCAGCTATGTTGAGCTTACTGGAAACCCATCTCCACTGAGAAATCTGCGATGCGTCTAGGATTTCGCCGACCCTGAATATGACGAACTGCTGGAACTTACGTGGGTCTCCTCGTAGCCAAGCGAGTACCGTCTTGGCATCAGTCCACAAGAACCTTTGTTGTATTGCAAACTTGTGTGAACTGCAGATGAAAGTTGCTAATCGTGTACCCAGTACTGCTGCTTGAAGTTCCAGACGAGGAACTGATATTGGACGTTGAGGAGCAACTTTTGCTTTCGCGCATACGATCGTCACATCGATTTTGTCTTGACACTCGATCCGGAAGTAAGATACAGCTGCGTAAGCGTTTTCGCCTGCTTCCACGAAAGTGTGCGCTTGTACACACAAATTTGTTTGAATCAGTAGTTTCGAGTAGCACCTTGGTACTCTTACTTCCGTCACGGTGTGCAGTAGCTTTCTCCACTGAAGCCATCTTTTCATCATGCTAGCAGGCAGCTCGTCGTCCCACCCAATCGGTTCTCTCCAAATCTCCTGAGGCAATATTTTGATGCCAATAAGGAAGTGCGATAGAAATCCCATTGGATCAAAAACCGACATGAGAATTTGAAGGATCTCTCGCGGTCGGCACTACTCTTTCGGAGAGAACATCTCGTTTGAGGCGGTTGAACTTGAGAACGAAAGTGAAAGAATCTTCTGATGTGCACCAATGAAGTCCCAAGACCTTTTCCGTTAATGCCTTGTTATGTAGTTCGCCGCTGTCTTCCTCAAGTGCACCACGTACGGCTGCCGAATTCGACATCCAGTTTCTAATGTGAAACCCAGCACTTTGATGGATATATTTCACGTCTTCCGCAAGTTGAATTGCCTCCGTTTCAGTGTTGACACTATCTATGAAATCATGAACATAGTCGTGTTCAAGTATAGCCTCCACCGCCCTCGGTTTGCTGCCTACTATAAAAATCGGCAGACTCGATCATGTTGGATATTCATTTCTTCAACTGTAAACTCCCTCGCATACCCCTTTACCCCCAGATTTCCGATCTGCTGGTCCAGATTGTCCCTATTTGGTAGGGAAATATCATCGAATTGCCATAATAGGGATGCCTCGAAATGTCCACCTATGCGTTATCAGGTACCTTCAAGGACCTGCATTGCTCTTTTTTCCTCCGCAGAGACATGTTTTGTTGGGTAGGAATCCGTATGCCAACATTCTCTATTGAAAAGAAACTGCTCACAAGTTGGTGCAGTTCTCTGTCAGTATTACAATCGCACACTAGAAGTCGAGAAGGATCTGAGGTATCGACATTTCTGTTGCATGCATCGGGACCATGTACTGACCATCCGAGCCGCAATCCAGTACGCACATTCTTAAGCTGATACTTACGACTGGCATCACACCTTCCTGTAATTCCAAGGGAATCGATTTGCGAACTATGTTCAATACGTGTGGTGTCGGATGTCCACCTAAGGCAGCCCTAATTTTCCAACTAATTCCTCATCCAAAAGTGTTAAAGTCGACTCTCCGTCTAGAAACGCGAATGTATCAACTGATTTCCCGTTAGCGTCACTGGCAGTATTCGGAAAAGCACTTTGGTGAACTTGGTGTGTGCTTCATGAGTAAATACACTTGCGTTTGTCAAAGGGCTACTGGCGGCGGGGGCAGATTTTGCATAGTTGTGCAGGAGGGGATGGTGTTTAGCTTGGCACCTATATTCTACCTGCAAGTCTGCTGCTGTCGGTTCTATTTGCCACACTGTGCGTATTGAGAAAACCACGGAATTTTGGTGTACGTTTTTCGTTAGGGGAAGTTGGACGTTTCTCAAAAGCTGGTGTGGCAGGTAGTGTTGTCACTGAACACGCGCCCTCTGCTATATCGTACAACCAATTACTGAAATCAATTAAAGTCGCGGGTTGTAAGTCCTTGGCAAATACTGCCCAGGTTAGTAGAAGATGTGGAGATAATTTGTCGACAAATTCCTTCAGAAGCATTGGGTTGTTAAGATGTGCTCTTAAGTTCGTGGCTTCCATCGTTGAACATACGTTTTTGATTGCCAAGGCAGACTCAATTAACGGTTCCAATTGTTCAGCCTTTGGAGGCGTCATGTTTTTGGCATTGGTAATCAGTGAATGAAGGATGTGCTCCGGTCGTCCATCATGGTTGGGAGCATAAGTCGATGTCTAACGGCTTCCATTGCTTTCCCAAGAAGGCACTTTTGAAGTCGAACTAGATTTTCGCAATTGGAAAACCCTGCGATTTCTGTACTTTGCTCGTAACAGCTAATAAAAACGGGCACTCTACAGGATTACCGCTGAACACAGGCAAATCTTTCGGAATGGCATGTCTCGCTGCTAACTGAGTGGAAAAGCTAGGTGGAAAAGCAGCCGCAGCAACAACAACAACAAGCAGCAAAAAAGCGAAATAAACAGCTTCAAAAGTCAACAGCTCAGCAACAACAGCAGAAGCAGCAACCAAAGAAAGCAGTCCAGCAAGCAACATCGCAACAACAGAAGCAGCAGCATCATGCAGTACACCAGCAACAACCACAGCAAAGGGAAAAAGAAAAAGTGCCACCGATCTACCTCTACAAGGATGACATCATTTACACTGCACAGGTATGTAGGACGGCCGTAGGTAGTAGTAACTTTTTAATAAAAAAAAAAACAAAGGCTTAGAGAAACACTCGATCTGCTGCAAGACAGTAGAAAATTACAATAAAGTTAAGAAGATGCTAAAACGCTCGAAGATGGAGTTCTTCTCCTTCACGCCAAAAGGAGAGAAACTCCAGTCAAAATTGTTGAAGATCTCCGCTCCGCTCGAAGCGGAGGAGATCCTCCAACTGCTCAAAGAGCATGTGTGTGACGGTCTCGAGTTCGTCGGGGTCAAGCCCTTCACCACAGCTAGGGCAAAAAGGGAGGGGCGGAAATTACCGTTCTTTATTGTACAGCTGCCACCCAATAGCAAAATAGACAAGGTAGACGATATCTCTAGATTATCTGACTATCATTGCGTGTGGGAAAATATAAGAAGGCGAGACGGCATCCTACAGTGCGCTGGATGAAGGACGGCATCCTACAGTGCGCTCAGTCACGCCGCGTCGAACTGCCGTATGCAGCCCCGATGCGTGAAGTGCAGTCAAAACCACAAGGCGGAGGAATGCCCGCTGGGGAAAGAGGGAGCAGCTGACAAAAGTCAGCTCAAGTGCGTACTCTGCGGGAACGTGGGGCACACCGCTAACTATCGGGGTTGCCCTAAGTTTCAAGAGCGGAAAGTAAAAGCGGTTCTGCAGAAGCAGCCTCCAGTAAAAAATCCACTCGGGCAGCCTTAACCGTCACTCCTCAATTGAATTTCGCCCAAATTGCGTCTGGTCAGAGGAACGCGGAAAAGCAGCAACTGCCGACGGTAGTGCAGCATGCATGTCTGTGCCAAGTGCACACGAACCAACGCCCGAATGGAAAGCTACCATTAAAGGGCGTATGGCTCGGTTAGAGGAGCAGGTCGGCCAAATTCTGGCGCTCCTGCAGAACCCAGCACGTCAAAAGTCCTAATGGATGCGCAGACAGAGAGCATTTTTAAGATCCTTGCAGTGAATGTAAATTCATTGATAGGGGTCCCACAAAAAACGAGCTCTATAGATTGTTGGACGATCAAAGCCCAGAGCTGATGCTGTTTAGCGAAACCAAGCTAACTCAGAGAGGCAAATTGGAGCACAGTAATTACAATGTTATTTTGAAGAGGCCGGCCCAATTCCAGTGGTGGAGGCGGTGTTGCGATCTTCATTAAAAATAACATAAAACACAAGGTAGTGTATAGTAGTGAAGTACGAAGGTTTCAGGAGCTGGAGGCCTGCATCGTGTGCATTTCGCTCCGGAGTGGAAGGAGGTTGTATGCGGTGTCGGTCTACTCCTCTGGCAACCTTAGTTCCAGAACAACTATATCAGAGCTCGATTCACTCTTTGGATGTCTAAGGCTGGATTCGGAAGATTGCTATTTTATTTTGGCCGGGGACTTAAATGCCCGACATGTATACTGGTGGAGCATAGTTTTCAATTACAGAGGGGACCAGCTTTATAGCTGGTTTTGCTTCCACAGTGTCGAGTATAGACTCGATTTGAAAGCAACAGAGATCTCCTCGTTCCCTAGGAGCGGCTTTTATGTGGATCTCCTGCTGTTAGACGCAAGACTGCAGCTGACAGACACAAACCCACAAACGGTAAACTGTTTGAACACATTCGTGTATCTCAGTGACCATTGCGGACTCAGTGCCGAAATCAAGATCCCCAACGACAGTACGGAATTAGGAGAGTTTGTTCAAACGTATCCCTTCAATTACAGTAGGGCACGATGGGCACGCTTCTCCAGACAAATGACGAGAGCAATCTCTTCGAATGAGCTCCACATACCGTCCTATAGAAACTTGTCAAACGAAGAGATTGACATGTATCTAATACAATTGGACGAGATAATTAAACGAATGATGGACAGTACGATACCTCGGTATATACGCACAAACAACCAGAACATGTACCGCAATGCGACAATTGACGCACTCCACCAACAAAAAAGTAGACTCCTGTCAAGATTAAAAACCTTGTACAGGCGGTTTACGGACAGACGAGACGAGGAAGTTAGGACACAGAAATCGCTCATTAAGAACATACAAACATTAATTGCTCAGAATTACAGACTTTCTGTTAATTCGTATTGGAACGACAAGGTCCGGGCTGTAAGATCCAACAACCCGAGCATGTTCCCGCAAATAAACAAATTCTTTAGAAGTAACAAGCAAAGCGATCTTCCGTGTCTTAAGCTCCATAGAACGACGGACAACGAACAAATACGATAAATTCTTTGTGGTCGAAGATCCGCAAGAAAAAGTGGAAGTACTTGGTGCGGTCTTTCAGGAAGTGTACAAGGTGAACGAGAGTGTTCGTCCGAACCACGACCTGGAAAACCGCGTGCTGGTGAACAACACGCTTCTTCGTGAAGATCTGCAACAATGGCGATCTGAGAACACTGGCTTTGTCGTGTTCAATGATGATAACATGGCAGATAATGTCATCGCCGACGAAGGGGTTCATCTCCCGTTCATTTCGAAGACAGATCTTAAAGCGGTCTTAGAATCAATAAAAAAGAAGAAGTCAGTGATAGTCGATGGGATATCGAACATTGTAGTAAGACATCTCCCCCTGGAAGTGGTTAATATGTACACGATCCTCTTTAACAATGCTCTAAATAATGCTCATTATCCGGAGCATTGGAAAACTGCGATTGTGCAACCCATATCCAAACGAGAAAAAAATTCTTCGAATCCGTGCAACCTCCGGTCAATTAGTCTCCTTCCGAACATCAGCAAGGTATTCGAGAAGGTGATAAATAGAGCTCTGATTAACTGGACTGAGGACAAACATATAATTCCCGATAACCAATTCGGTTTCAAAGCGGGGCATGAAACTATTCATGCCGAAGAAGAATGGCAACGTAACCTCCACAGGTATTTTTGATGTAAAAAATGGTCTCCAACAGGATGCCGTTAATTCGCCGATCCTGTTTAACATTTACTTGAGCGATCTGATAAATTCTCTTCCTCACGTTATTGCGTACGCCGACGACTTGATCGTGTACAGATCAGTCAAAATGATCGATGACATCATTACTCTCGTGCAGGGTGACTTCGAATCATTCATGAGAGATTGCGATGACTGGAAGTTGAAAATAAACTTTCAGAAGTCGGAAACCATACTGTTCAGGACGCCGTTGTATAAGGCTTCGGCGGATACGAAAAATAATTGGCGAAAGTTCTCTATTGTTGGACGACACGGGCAGCCACTGGTGCAAAGGACTGTAGTCAGATACCTGGGGATCTGGCTAGATCAGTATCTATATTTTAACAAACATGTAGATGCTGCTCTGGCCAGGGCCCGAGGCGCTTTTGCCCTTACAGAGAGACTGTTTTACAACAGCCAACTCGATGCAAGGGTGAAGGTTATCTGCTACATGACCCTCATCCGGCCAAAGCTTACCTATGGCTGTCCCGTGTGGTTCAACGTGAGTGCAAGCTTGATGGAAAAGATTCGGTTGTTTGAGAGGGCTTGCCTTAGGGCTTCCCTTCGCCTTTATCGAACTCCAGAGTCCCAGTACAAAAAATTCTATTCCAATGAGGTCTTATACAACTGTATACACAATACCACGAAAGGATACGCCACAACGGCTTCGTCCCCCCAGAAGCCTTTCTCCATTTAGACAAGAACGGACTGTTACAAGATATAAATGCGGTACCGCTCATCTACCATATCGCCAGATCAACTGTGGATGGGCGACTCAACTACGACCGTTCCGCCCAACAACGAGCTGAGGAGGGTCTCCTCCGGTTCAGTACGGCGGTATCAAGGAGAGATGTTCGGGATGTTGCAATGCAGCACCGAAAATTCTGGTGGCTGGGAAGAGGGGGAACTCCCTCGTCGAACCCTTTAGACCCGGGATAGAAAGGGTAGTACGTATCCCCGAAAGGGGGAGCAGTCGGCTACTGTCTTGTAGCAATTGAAATGCAAATCTATGAGCGGTAAGCCATGGCCGACCTACATAGCCTAGGGTATTATTTAAGGTAGCTTGTGAGTTGTAAATAAATACAAAAAAAAAGACGGGTATTCACATGCGTACACCTGCGTGTACCTTTTTGTATACAATGTATTTATTAAGTACATATATATACACATGTATATATCATCATTTATACATGTGTATATGTATATAGTTTAGCTTAAGTTAGTTTAAGTTATTTTAGGTAGTTATTTTTAAGGTAGTGTGTAAGTTATTATTAAGTTAGTATATAGGTTTTACTTAAAAAAGTTCTTTCAATAAGTTTTTCTTGTAAACAATTTTTCTTATTACTTAAATGTACAGTTAAGATAATTAGTCTTAATCATATGAATTTTTAGTTTAAGTCGAAAGACATAGGATAAGTTTAAGTTTAGCTTAGAGTGCCCGCGGAGGGCCAGTAAGTTAGAAATAGTAACAATGTTCGTCCAACTAGTTTTAAGCATTTTTGTCTAGTATGTAAGTTTATCGGATTATTGAAATAAAAATGAATTAAAAAAAAAAAAAAACTGAGTGGAAAAAAGTTGTGACGTTTCACTAACATGCAATTGGCCTGGTTTTAGGCTGTTTGTGTTATGTTTTATGATGCTGTTGTTGCCGTGGCTGGCGTTACACTCTTCCTCATCATCGGAGTCCTGAGCAAGTATTTTGTATTTCTGTTTAAGGTAGAGTTGGTTGCTTTTGTCTCGCAAGAATTTCTCCTTCTCTAGACGTTGTAAAAGCAACTGCTTCTTTTTTCCTGCGGACCGGTGCGATACGGAGGACTTGTCATCTGGAACGTCGTCTTGAGGATTTGGCGCTTCTGGTGGATCCGCTAGCTGATAGCCGAGAACGTTCGCTGAACATCCCTCACACTTCCCACTCACGTCTGCCACTGTGGAACTGACTCCCACACATCCAAATTGATACTAAGGATCACACTTATCGCATTGGATCATATCGGGAATGTCGGGTTCATTACATAGCTGACAATTGTGATTCGGCGTAGAGGTGGAAGGATTTTTCGCCATTTTAGCTTTCGATGAAGTTTTCAACAATTCGCTTTTTGGTTCTATTAGTTTTTTAAAGAAATGTTCGCGCAAGGAACAAAGAAATTATAAAGAAAGTTATTTTACTAGTAACACTTTTCTGGGTACATTAAGGAATTAAGTTTTTATTGCAGTCTATATTATAAAGAAAAACATAAACGTGGTTGATCCACCAAATTTAAAAAGCCAAAAAAAAAAAGGCGAGAAAGAAAAAACCCAAGAACCAAGCAATTGAATCTATCCCTTTCTATTTTTGCAAAGTCACCAAGAGATATCATTCCTTCATTTTATTTAATTGTATCCCTTCTATGTAGCGGCAACACAGTGTACACGAACTTCTCACTTTGGTATAACAAACCTATACCAAATCCAAACATGCAGCTCGAATAACAAACAAACACAAAATACAAAAAAAAAACCCAGTTCGTCAATGAATGCACGTTCCATTAGGGTTTGGATAACGGAATTTCACGGCCGCAAGTATATCTATCCCAAAAACTAGAAGAAATTATCATTTTACAATATTAATATATAACTCACTCACCTGTTTAGTATTGTCCTAATGAAAATTGCTCATATTTACAATTTCATGCGGAAGTTACATCAAACGTACTGCACACAACGGTCTATGATTTTTCCGTATTTTTCTTGATCTCAAAAGGAAATTTGAGCAGTACGAACAATTCATGATTTCTTCTTTCATGATTAATTGAATGTCAACAAAATTGAGTAATGGATTCAGATGAGATTAGTGTATGCTCTGTAGATCTTAATTTAATAAATATGGTAGCACTTTTTGGAATTATATAAAAAACGACAATTTCTTCACGTTGGCTACTACGCAGAGAAGAAGAAGGTATGTAAATATACAAAACCCAAAACAAAAACGGAAACAGGCGTCTATATCTTTCCAACGCTCCCTACAATCGAGTGCCATTTGTCCAATTCTATTGTAGTCGAAGCAACGGCCCTGGAATGTGTCTTGAGGAGAATCCGACTCTACATCTACTGTACGGGTTCTAGAATAAGACACACCCGCCAATCCCGCTGCCTGTGTCAATCGCTCAATCTCTGTAGCAAGTTCCTAGAGCTACTCACCGTTGCGGTGTTGTCTGCTCTTCTACTCCACATTGAAGACTTAAATGCGGTGATGACTTCCATACTTGCGCTGTAGTGAGCCCATGATTGAGTTGTAGTGCATCTGGAAATCTTCTGGAATCGTTTGGAGCACGTCTGCAGCACCGTCCTTTGACGACACGACCAACGCCGCCGCCTTGTCTTCATCGCTCAGATGTGCCCTGGCGGCAGATGTTTCGAACTGCAGACTGAAGATTTTGAAGGCTGTCGTACAAGGATGGTTTGAACTTTGTTGCGACGTTGTTAAACACTGGTTTCCTCACCTTCAGAGCACAGATGTCTTTCTCCATCCGTTGAACCTTCTCGTCCATCGAAGTCTCCAGACTCACACCCAGAAGTTTCTATTCCAAACGGTTTTGATGTTCTTCTAGAGCTTTCCTGATCTCGTGCTTCTGGTCCTTGAGCGATTGTTGCATACTTCACAGTGATTGTTGCATCTGTAGTTTCTGTTCCTCCAAAGATGCATCGTTGGGCAGCGTCAACGGTTGATCTATTTGATGCATTTGTTCTTGGAACAAGATTTGCAACCGAGGCCGTACTTCCAGATGATTCAATAACTTGATATTCGAATTAGTAGGTTTCTGAATCGATTCCATCCTTTTGGAGAGTGTAACGCGGCCGTTGTTGCACTTCAGCTTTTCCTCCAACTATCGGAAGACTCCGCTGCGCCAGCACTTTCTTCAGCTGTTCCACTTTTAAACCACAAAATTCACCATTTCGTCACAAGCTCACTTTTAACACCAATGTTACTTTTAGCCGTGAAAGAGTCTACGTACAATTAATTAAATTGTCCACAAATACGTGTTCGATCTGGATTGTGACGAATGAAACACTAAAGTTCACTTCCCACGATTCACAAGAATTTATTTTCAAGCAATCACTGATTAACTTCTTATACATTATTACACTTTAAAAATCACTATTTTTTTACTACAAAACTTTTGCTGCCTTTCAGGCTGAACCAATTAACAGTTTGAAGACTATAATTGTTCATCGTTCTTCTAATTGCGTATAAATGGCGTTGGTGTCTAGATTATCTAATCTTATACGCGTTATACTATTCACGCCACACACATCAAAACCAACGAATCTCACAATGTCAAATTTGAAATAAGTCAACTTATGAAATGTGGGGTAATGAATTAGAAAAAATTCTTCTGTTATAAGGACCCAACACTACACAATAAGTTATAAAGAAAAACGAAACCGTTTGTTTCAATACATATATAAAGGCTGATATTTTAAAAGCTGTAGGAAAGTTTTTCAAAAAAAAAAAACACATAAAATTCAGAAAAATGCATGAAATCTTTATTTGAATCGATAGTACCGTCCATACAATTTAATGTTTGAAGATTATTTCATGCAAACGTTGACCTTGACTGCGCCTCAAATGGTCCATCCGATTAGTCCAATTTTGGCATACTCTTTCCAACATTTCGGCCGGTATCTCACGAATAAATGCTTCAATGTTGTCTTCCAATGCGTCAATTGAAGCGGGCTTGTCTGTATAGACATGAGCTTTAACATAGCCCCACAAAAAATAGTCTAAAGGCGTTAAATCGCACGATCTAGGCGGCCAATTGACCGGTCCCGAACGTGAAATAAAATGTTCACCGAACTCGCCTCTCAATAAGTCCATGGTTGCGTGTGCTGTGTGGCATGTGGCACGGTCTTGTTGAATCCACATGTCATGCAAGTCAAGCACTTGCTTTTTGGATATGGATATATAAAATGTTGGATATCATCTAACGGTAGCCCTCACCATTCACAGTTACGTTACGATTCGCATCATCTTTGAAGAAGTACGGTCCAATAATGCCACCAGTCCATAAACCGCACCAAACTGTGACTTTTTCTGGATGCATTGCTAGCTCTTGCAATGCTTCTGGCTGATATTCACTCCAAAATCTACAATTCTGCTTATTTACGTACCCATTGAGCCTGACCATAACTGACCATAAAATGGAAGAAGCGCGCGATGAACATTCTTAACAGAGCACGCATTTTGATAATAAAATTCAATAATTTGCAAGCGTTGTTCGTTTGTAAGACGATTCATTGTTAAATTATAGAACAAACTGATGATGTTTGATGGTGAAACAACTTCCAACTTCAGTTTTTTGAAATTGAATAGTATCTTGGAGCCATTTCCATGCCTTTTGCACCTCTCGATCATGTGGAAATGTAAAAAAAAAAACAAATGGTGTCTCTAAAATTATCCCGACTATTCAAGCCTTATCAACCTCTGACTGGACACACCAAATGCAACTAATTCCCTCGACATTTTTGAACTTACTCACTGAGTTTTAATTTTCAGAGAAATTTAATTGTGATCGATGCTTAAGGCACAGCCATCGAATGTCAAGAACGGACCCTGAGTGACGTCACAGAACACTTTATTATCATTTGTCGCAAGAAAAATTGCAGATTCTATCTCGTCTTCCTTATACCACAGTCAATGAATGAGGTAAAGGGGAAGCGCGAACACCTCGCAAACATATCGTTGCCCCTTTTGTAAAATGGTCTGAAAATGGAACGGGAGCTTACGCGACTGTAGGGATCGCAGTGAGCCCAAGGGAGTACAGCAAACCAAGGACAAATAATGATATTATAATTCTCCGGAGTAGCCATCCAACTTGAAACTCCTAAAACGGGTTGTTAAGTCATGAAAAGATCACACTATGCATAGAACACATAATAATAGATAATAGTTTTAAAATTTTAAACATATAATAATACCTGAAACAAATCACATAACACATATATGAATAAAACGCCAACATGCAAATATGTAACACAAAAAAGCGAATAACACGAAAAGGTTCAGCGTATGTACATATGTACGTATCAGAAATGAAGTACTGAAGAGAGTTCTACGTCTAACCCTCTGAGTCATTTGACAGCGTTTTGTATAACACCTTAACAGACGGCGTACGTATGAGCTAAGCGAAACTAATTACTTCCGCCTGACACCATTGCATTGCTCTGTACTTGTAACAAGTGTCCGTGAAAATAAAGTAATATGCTGATGAGAGCCAAGCTCAAAATCTGAGGTGAACTGCGTCGACTAGGGATTTTCCACTGAAAAGTTGCATCTCGTATGTCGTACGGGCGTGGATGAAGGTTTGCTTGATTGTGAATGCACGATTAGAGTGAGGTACCGAGGGTGGCTGCCAGTGCACTGGAGTTGGTTGTCTCTCCACTGGAAACTGAGTAGCGAGGCATTATAATCGATGGAGCTGGCACAAACACACACCCGCATTACAAAGTACTGGCCAGCGGGATTGGACAAACATGTATGCAAATGGTGAAAAGACGACATTCTCTCTGTTGGGTTATTTATATTTCTCTTACACCCCACTCAATTCCAGAATATCTACATTTATACATTTTTTATTGTTGATAATATTCAGTAAATTTACATATTTATGTTAACTCAACATAATAATATGATAAGAGCTTTAAGCTAAATTAACATACTAAGGTAGGTATTCACTCCATTTTTTTAAGTTAAAATTGAGAATTATTTTCTTAATTCAGTTCAAAATTAAATTATAGTTGAATTATAAGATCAAATTAAATAAGAATAACCAAAATAAATCAAAAATGCATGCTTATACCATTAAAATATTTAAAATGATTATGAATGGCAGTGATTATGAGAGCATCAGCTAACATATTCTCTGACTGAACAAATTTTATTAAGATTGCACCTTCAGCGACGGTTTTCCGGATGGCGTGGTGCTTAGTCCCTTCGGTAGACTGAGAATCGCTATACACTGAGCACTAGTGCTATCACTGAAGATTATCACCGCACCGTCATGTAGCTGCAGCTCGGACATTAGTTTCCGAAGATACAATGCATACCGACGACAAGCAAATGTTTTCCGCTTCGGTGCCAGATGTTGCTACGATCCTTTGCTTCTTTGAGGTCCAGAGAATTGCTCCACCTGCATAAGTAATAGAAAGACCAGATTGTGACTTACGATCCTTTAGGTTTCCTGCCCAGCTTGCATCTGAATAGGCGTAAATGTTTTTACCGGTTTCCCAGTATTTATTTTTGCATCCCGAGTTCCGGTCAAGTACTTTATGACTTGGAGTCCCGCATTCCAATGTTGTTGTCGCGGATCTGCAATGAACTGAGCTAACTTATTCACTGCGCAGCCTATATCCGGTCTGCTGAATGTCGCAATATGCAGAAATGTTCTTATTAGGCGTCGATATTGTCTCTTATCAACAGTTCCCTTTTCTAAAACAATACTTGGTTCCGCTTCCAATCTCACACCACTTGATATAGGCATACAGCTTTACGTCGTGATTGATGAATTTCCGTTGAGCAAAGCTGACAGTATCTCCAGTGACGTCTATTTGAAGGCCAACACACGATTCCGGAACGCCAAAGTTGTTGATGTCGAATTTTTCGGCCAGGTTGCTTAAATGCTCGTCTGCTCATCGTTGGTGGCTATCAAAAGATCAAATACGTAAACCGTTATTAAAGTTAAATTTTCAGCGTAGTAAAGGGTGGTTAAATCTTAGGGCTGATGTTGATTTTGAATAAAACACAAATTATTCGTCGTTTCTTTTTATTACGATAATATTGGTATGGTCTAATTATGTATGGAACAAAATATCGGCCAAATGGCCGCCGCGACCTCGGCGGCACACCTCCACCCGATGGTCCAAATTGTCGATGACGCTGAAGCATAATTGAGGTTCTATGCCGTTAATGTGCCGAATTATCTCATCCTTTAGCTCTTGAATTGCTTGAATTGTTGCCTTTTCTTTCAAATAACCGCAAGGAAAAATATTCCAACGGTGTTAAATCACATGATATTGGCGGCCAATTGACATAGCCACCACGTGAGATAACACGGCCATTGAATTTGTCGCGCAAAAGAGCCATTGTTTCCATGCACATGCACATGCACATGTTCCATGCCTTTGCACGATATGCATTTTGATTTGAACGCCCATTTTCATAATAAGCCTGAATAACTTTAACGCGGTGCTCGATTATGTATCTTTAGATGGTTCAAATTGAGTTATTCTGAAATTGAGAAATGTCAAATGCTATGCAGAAAAAAACTTGACGTTTAGGTGTGGTTCACATTCAACATCGGCCCTTAAAATTTAACCCTTTAGATATAATATGCTCATGGGTTGTATAGGGATGGATTATAACCTAGATGCTTCAGGGTAACATCTAACATCAGTTTCCACTGCCGATCTGATTGTTTAAAGCCATATACTATGCATATACACTTTCCTCTTATCTATCGAACCATCTGAACGATACTTTGTTTTAAATACCCACTTTGATTTTACCACATTTGTATGCTCTGGCCTTTCTACCCACGTGCAGTTTTTCAATAATGACGAGTATTTCTCCTTCATCGATAGATGCCATTCTTCTGCGTCCTCTAATTCTGCGAGCTGCTTTATGGTTTTGGGATCTTCCTGTGAGACATTCAGCTCTTCGCCTACATGTACACCATTGTCATCAAGTTCCATGTCCGGTGTTGAATTCAATTCTTCTAGTACGATGTTTCCTTAGTTTTTTGTTGTTGATTCTTAGGGACTTGCGAGAAAATGACATCTCTGGACTTAATTATGCAGCTCCTTGGACTCCTCACAGTAGCCCACCAATATGCCTTCTTCCGATTTAGCTTCAAATTTATCAAGTTGTACACCCTTCCGAAGTGCGAATCTATGGCATTGACTCCATAGCTCCTCAAGTGTTGTGATGTGGTTCAATTTCGTGGGGCAAAGGTTTCGAATAAATGACGCAGGATTTTTTTTATTATTTAAGTTCCTTCCATAAAGAATGCGGACAACCAGCTTCAAGCTTGAGACATCTTGCCATTTCGGAAAGAGTTCTGTTGGCACGGTAGGCGATGTCATTTTTTTGTGGTTTGTTGTGCTTTATGCCTTTCACTCTAAGGAAGGTTTTGAACTCGTTGCTGCAGTATTCTCCACAGTTGTCACTTCTGATTGCCTTGATGGTTTCACCAGTTTGTGTTTCTACAAAGGTCTTAAATTCTTTAAATTTGCTCAAAGCGACACTTCCTTTCACGAGTCAGCAAACTTTCTCGTTTTGCACCACCACATATAATCCATTCTCCTTCTTTGCTTCCATCAGAAGATTTCCCTTAGCATCGCATATGGGGCGAATGTTGTCTGCACCTGTTGTCTGACGCCTTTGGCACTTATACTACTACTACGTCCTTGCTTTTCCCTTGATTATTACAGGCAATCGTACAAGTTCAACATCCATTATACGCATAGATTGACCGTTTGCCACTTTCACAGATTTTGGCTGGTGCATCTGCTTAACTGACCGAACATTTCTTCATTTGCACACACATGTGATGTGGCTGCACTGTCAAAGCACCAAATAGATCTGCTCTTTGAATCTGTACTTCTTGACGCGCTCACCATTTTGTTAGCTGTTTCTTTGGCAACGAATCCTTATTCTTCGTCTTCTCCTGACTTCCGAGCACCCTCCGTTGCGTTACGACAATGTTTGGCCATGTGTCCGCGCTGCCCACATATTCTGCAATTGAATGGGAAACGGTTCTTCGCTTTTGGAAAAGTTTTCTTAGGTTTGGGTGTACAATTCGCATTATATTTTATTGTAAGTGCATTTCAAGTCTCTTTCTTTCTTAAGCTTACTTCCAATAGACTGGAACAGACAGTTGACAAATGTGTATACTTGCGCTGTGCCACAAAAGCCTCGCGGACATCTTTGAAATCATCCGATATTCTATCCAGCAGTAATACAACTAGCAAATCTTTGTCTAGATTTCCTTCCAGCTCTTGTAGACGGCTGCTGGTTGCATTAAATCCTCTTTAATAATCCGGCATGTACTGATCAGAACAGATTTCCATGTTAATTAATTTGCGAAACTCCTTCGGCTTCTGCGTTGGTCCCGTTTTAATGAATGTGTTTGCCAGGAAGTCCCAAGTTTCTTTCGACGTGCGGTGACTCCTCACCAGTGGAATTATATTTGTCTCGATCGCTAACATCTTGTGCAGCTCCCGCTTTCAAAGGTTTTTCTATTTTTCTTATTACATATTGCAATAACCTATCTTTATGCAGGTTGGCTTCCATTTGCGATTCTCCCAAATGTATTTTGGCCCATTCTCGGTAAATATTTTATGAATGTCTAAAATTTTCAAATTTACTTAAGTACGCGATACCTGGGCCCATAACCTGTTTGTTTATATAAATAAAACACCGAGGATTACAACGTTGTCAAGTCTGAGCAAGTATATTGATCCGAGTCTGAGCCCACAAACCAAACCTCGCCGACCCCGACGACATAAACAGCAGCACCTAAAAAATCAACCCTATGTTCTGGCGCCATCTCTTCCTTAATTGTTCAACTTATTTAAGTTCTATAAAAATAAAAAATGCCGCCTGTCCGTGAACACAGTCTACACGAATTTCTCCTTAACTTTTTCTTATATTGTCTCAGGTTACATCAAACACACTGCACACAGCGGTCTACGATTTTTCCGTATTTTTCTTAATCTCAAAAAGAAGTGTGAGCAGTACGATTCATCATTATTTCAATAGTAAGTGCCTCATAAATCGAAAAACATCAAACACAATTCATTGAAAATGGAGCCCAACCTACATATCTCTGCCGTTGCCAATTCGTTTTTTGGCATTTAATAATTTTTCACACAGATTAAGTAATTGAATGTTAAAAAAAAATGGGAAATGGATTCAGATGTGATTAGTTTATGCGCTGTAAATCTTAATTTAATAAATATGGCAGCACTTTTTGGAATTAAATAAAAAAAAAAACAGTTTCGGCACGAGAAGAAGAAGGTACATAAATGTACAAAACCCAAGATAAAAAGGAAACAGGCGTCTATATCGACACATTTTATGACATTGCAGGGTTTAGTCACAAATTGGCGAATTAAATCCAATGTGAAAACATAAAACTATTCAAGCACATATTGTGATGTGAATCGTATAACGCATAAAAGGTGAATCAGCGTCAACGGGGAAATTCCATAGACTCGTGGCGACAGTATGATCTAGAAGAACTATCGAGTCAGTTCAGTGAGTTCAGTTGAAGAATTAGTAAAGTTCAGTATGGGATTTTATAGTGTGTTTTAATATATTTTTATTAAGTGTTAATCAGTTTAGCCTGAAAGGCAGCAAAGAGTTTTGTTTTTTTTTTTCGGAGTTGTTCGTCCTTCCAGCTACGAATAGATGGCGTTTTTGGTTGGTGGTTGGTGTCATCTCCCGTAGCTGTTCATAGCCGTATCCCGTACAACGGCTCCGCCTCCTCCAACAGATTGAATGTGATGCTCAGGTATTCAACGTCACCGTTAGCCGTCTACCTCCAACGATGCCATCGACAGTGACGATATTTTCGTTCCTTCCTAGCCAGGACACAAAGATTGTGGGGCAATTCGTGCTCACAAGTGATTGTTAGTACCCTTAAGTGTCTCGGTTCAAGGCACAGCACGGCCGAAGGTGTAGAGGTAGAAAGGGAGAGGAGGTACCTGTGCACATTGGTTTTAAATATCTGCGGATTGTATTCTGAGGGAAATATTAGGCTGGGAAGAACATTCCATATTCGTGTCGTGCGGCTAATGAACGAGTCTTTAAATTTAACTGTGCGTCCGAAAGTAGGCTTAAGGGTAAACTGATGAGCATTCCTGACGAGACGGGTATTGCGGGTGAATTCATGGAGAGGAGGAATGCAGTTGGCAAGCTCACTTGAGCATCCATTGCTAAAAAAAATTGCGATAAAATACGGATAGAGACGAGACCGTACGTCGATGTTCGAGCGAGTCAAGTGACTCTGCAATATTGTTGTCTCCTATAAGTTTTATCGCTCGCTTTTGTATTGTATCTAATAGGTGCAGGGTGGTTTTGGGGGCACCAGACCAGATATGAGCGTTGTTTGGGGAGTATATACGCCTTATAAATAAAAGCCAAATCAGAAGGGGTGAAGTATTTCTTGCATCGATTGAGGAAACCTAAACATTTCGCAGCATTTTTGGCGACCTCAAATATGTGATCGTTCCAACTAAGTGTTGTGTTGATACACATACCAATGAGGAAAAGCTTTCCGGTTTCATCGACACAGGTGCCATTCATGGATAATGGCTGATTAAAATTGGTTCGCTTGAGTGACAGCAGGCAGCATTGAGTTTTTGAAGCATTGAACTCCACATGGTTGTTCTTTCCCCAAGTGATTATGCTGTCAAGATCGGAATTTAATGAGCTTATCATACACTGCCGTGCCGATTCTGCGGCCGAAGGACAGGGTCGTGAGTCTTGGAACGAATATGAAAAGCTGAGGGTGCTGTCATCAGCGAAGGAATGGATTGGATTAGAAGTAGCAGACAAGAGATCATTTACAAAAATGAGAAAGAGTGTCGGAGACAGAACAGTGCCTTGGGGAACACCAACATTTATTTGGTGGATATCAGACCTGAACCTATCCAAAATAACTTAAATTGAACGGTTCGAAAGGTAATTTCTAATCCATTGAAGAAGACATTCATCGACACCACAGGCACGCATTTTCGACAAGAGAGCTTGATGCCAAACTCTGTCAAATGCCTTAGAAATATCAATGATCGCGCAACGATCTTGCTTTCGCCTGCATTATGCAAAGATTGGTTCCATTTTTCGGTGAGATAAGCTATCAGATCACCAGTGGACCAGTTGCTGCGAAAACCATATTGCCGATCATTAAGAAGCTTCCGTGATTCGAGATATTTCATAAGCTGACGATTTATCAGCGTTTCCATGACCTTAGAAAGAAGGGACGTAAGTGCTATGGGTCGGTACGAGGTGGGTGACGAATGCTGTTTTCCATCTGCTCGGAAAGAGACCTAAAGAGTAGGATAGATGAAAAAGCTTACGCAGTGGTTTAGCCAGCGCAAGAGAACACCTCTACAGAAGAATAGGTGGAATACCATCCGGGCCAGCGGATTTGTGCATGTCAAGATCTTTAAGTACTTTTGCAACTGTACGAGTGCGAAAGTGGATTTGTCCCATGGTGAAATCAAAGCTCTCAAGTACAGGTGGCGACATATTGGAATCTGGCAGTATTGAGCTATCTGCAAAGAGCGCCGCAAGTTTGGATGTCATTGTAAATGTCTGTGGGAATTGAAGACGAGGCGGAATAGTTATATAATAATTCTTTACGTTTTTTCATCCAAACCAACAGTTTTTGCTACCCTTGGGACATTGTAGCACTTTTTGCCTCAACTTTTGCTCATACGAGAATTTCATACGTCTTATAATTGCATTACAGTCATTTCTGGCCCGTTTAAACTCATTCCGGCTTTCCTCAGTAGGGTTTGCTTTGTATATCCGGAAATTCAACTCTCTCAACCTTGATAAACTTCACTCCGTGAGAATGTTTGTGATCATATCACCAGCGGCATCCACGTCACTATCGAGAAAGCATAGTGACCAGTTAAAATTCCTAAAGAAGTTGTTTAGACCGCTCCAATCGCCTTTTTCGTATATCATACTGTTCTTTTAGGGATTTGTTCTCTAGCTGTTTGTGGCGATAACGAGAAGTTAGCTGATACGCCACAATGGTCAGACGAGCCAAGAGGTGACAGAATGTCAATAGAATATTTGTCAGGATGAGAGGTGAGAAACAGGTTCAGAGTGTTGGCGGAATGATCTGCAATGTCAGGTATTCGTGTGGGCTCATTTACTAGCTGGGTCAGATTATTTACCTCGGCACCTCCTTTTACCTTCCTTCGGATGTTGTCTGGCCCGAATGTCGAAGCCAATTAGAATTGTGTACATTGAAATCGTCCGCAATGGCAATTTCAGTGCGAGGATACTGGGATACAATTCTTGAGATGGAGTCAGATAGCGCATCAAATACGTTAAAAGTTGAATTGCTATCCAGGTTTGGACTTCTATAAATAAAGCAGTTGTGGATTACATGCCTACGGACATGGCGTTTTAACCACAGAAAATTAAATTCCGGATTGGAGCAGAGGTTGAAGTTGGTAAGCTACATCACTACGCACGTAGAGGGCGAGACCGTGTAATTTTCAGATTAGCTTCCCAACAACAATCGATGTAAGTGTTATGCCCGTAGATCAATTGGAGTTGGTCCACCAACAAATTACACCTCTAAAATCCGCTACGTCAGATGCTACGCACTCTCAGAGAGAGAATGCGCGGCAGTGGCTTATTATGGAGGGGGACGAGAGGAAGCGGACCTATCGCACTCGACACCGAAACACTTCACTGCACTACATTATGCTTTGTTTTGTTTTTCCCCTAGTGTGGCACTCGCGGGGTTTACGTTTTTATGGCGTAATGCACCGACGGGGACAAGTGCACGCGTCGGAGGATGACACAGGACTCTAGAATAAGACACACACGCCAATCCCGCTGCCTCGTAGGACAGAGCAGTAGCAACCGTTTCCTGGAAGGTTCTCCTCGGTGATGACAAAGTTGTTCACTTCGTCTCCAGATCACTTATACCGTGCACAAAAGCATCCGTTTTGGCGTTTTCGATGAGCTCCGTCGATGAGCCGGCGTACGCCATATGTGCAATCTCTGTAGCAAATTCCTGGAGCGACTTACCGTTGCTTCTTGTCTGCTCTTCAACTCCATTTTGAAGACTTGCATGCGGTGTTCACTTCCATACTTGGGCTGTATGGAGCCCATGATTGCGTTCTAGTCCATCTGGAGATCTTCTGGAATCCTTTAGAGCACGTCCACAGCACCACCATTTAACGACACGACCAACGCCGACGCCTTGTCTTCATCCCTCATTTCGAACTGCAGCCTGAAGATATTGAAGGCTGTTGTTCCGTCGTACATTGCTAGGTTCAACTTTGTTGCGAAACACTTGTTAAACACTGGTTTCCTCACCTTCAGAGCACACATGTCTTCCTTCATCCATTGAATCTTTTCGTCCATCGAAGTCTCTAGACTCACAAGTTTGCTGTCGAGGTGGTCTACCGATGTCTCTAGGCCCACACCTTACGTCCAAGGTGGTGAACTTTCTCGTCCAGTACTTTCACTATTCACCTCCAAAAGTTGCTGTACAAAACGGTTTTCTTGTTCTGCCAGAGCCTTCTTGATCTTGTCCTCCAGCGATTGCCGCATCTGTTGTTTCTGTTCCTCAAACGATTGTTGGATTTACTGTTTCTGCTCCTCCAAAGAATGCTGCATTTGTTCGCGTGTCTGATGCATTTCTTGCTTTTGTCCTTTTAACAAATATTGCATCATGGCCATTAGCTGTGTCATCTTCAAATCAATCGAGGCCGTACTTCCAGATGATTCAGTTACTTCATATTCGAATTCGTAGGTTTCTGGATCGATTCCATCCTTTTGGAGAGCGTCCTGCAGCCGTTGTTGTAATTCAGCTTTTCCTCCGACTGTCGAAAGGCTCCGCTGCGCCAGCTATTTCTTCTTAAACTCTTTTTAAACTCACAAATTCCACCAGTAAGTCACAATCCCACTTCTTACTCTTACACAAATACGAGTTCGATCACTGGATTGTGACTAATGAAACGCAAAATTCACTATTCACGATATACACACATTTATTTTGCAAACACTGATTTACTTCTTCTACTTTATTACATTTTAAAAATCACTATTACCTTACTTCAAAACGCTTTGCTGCCTTTCAGGCTGAACTGATGAACACTATAAGATCACAAACCGAACTTTACTAATTCCTTAACTGAACTTACTGAATTGACCAATAGTTCTTGTGAATATAATTTCAGGAACTCTTCTTTCAAGGCCAAATAAATCGCTGGGATACTTTCTTTTAATATTTTTGATATCGTCGACTGTTGAATTCTAAAGGGCAATTGAGGAGATTTTTGAGTTTCCCCTAAAATTGGAACTTATTGAGATTGATGACCTAATAAATATATATGAAGTTAAACATACCAGGCGCAAAACATGCCATATCTTCATGTCAATTCTAAACGTTCTGCCGGACCAATACAATTCCTGAATTTAGTGATATGTTATGTATGGTTAAACATATTCCAATATTCCCTGAAATTGTGCAGGGGTCGTTCTTTATATTGTGACGTTAATAGAATAAGATGAGGTAATCAGGACACCAACCATTACAAAAATAAAAACGCCATCTATTCGCATCTGGAAGAACGATCAACTCCGAAGAGTTTTCCCGAAATTGTTGTACATACTGCAAGAATGGATGTCGCCACCTATATACTGATAGACATGGTCAACAGATCCTCCCTTAGAATTGAATGTGATGCTCCCATATCCAACGTCACCGTTAACCGTCTACCTCCAACGATGCCATCGACAGTGACGTTATTTTCGTTCCTTCCTAGCCGGGACACAAAGATTGTGGGGCAATTCGTTGTGGGAGCCAGTATCTGCCCCTCTAAACTGACTATTTTTAGTTTAACGACGGCTTGCTGCCACCCTTTTCTCCTGTCGGGTCCGGCTGCCGTCGCTTGATTTTTCATGATTGAGTTGTAGTCCATCTGGAAATCTTCTGGAATCGTTTGGAGTCCGTCTGCAGCACCGCCCTTTGACGACACGACCAATGCCGCCGCCTTGTCTTCATCGCTCAGATGTGCCCTGGCGACAGATGTTTCCAACTGCAGCCTGAAGATTTTGAAGGCTGTCGTACAAGGGTGGTTTGAAATTTGTTGCGACGTTGTTAAACACTGGTTTCCTCACCTTCAGAACACAGATGTCTTTCTCCATCCGTTGAACCTTCTCGTCCATCGAAGTCTCCAGACTCACAACCAGAAGTTTCTATTCCAAACGGTTTTGATGTTCTTCTAGAGCTTTCCTGATCTCGTGCTTCTGGTCCTTGAGCGATTGTTGCATACTTCACAGTGATTGTTGCATCTGTAGTTTCTGTTCCTCCAAAGATGCATCGTTGGGCAGCGTCAACGGTTGATCTATTTGATGCATTTGTTCTTGGAACAAGATTTGCAACCGAGGCCGTACTTCCAGATGATTCAATAACTTGATATTCGAATTAGTAGGTTTCTGAATCGATTCCATCCTTTTGGAGAGTGTAACGCGGCCGTTGTTGCACTTCAGCTTTTCCTCCAACTATCGGAAGACTCCGCTGCGCCAGCACTTTCTTCAGCTGTTCCACTTTTAAACCACAAAATTCACCATTTCGTCACAAGCCCACTTTTGACACCAAATGTTACTTTTAGCCGTGAAAGAGTCTACGTTCAATTAATTAAATTGCCCACAAATACGTGTTCGATCTGGATTGTGACGAATGAAACACTAAAGTTCACTTCCCACGATTCACAAGAATTTATTTTCAAGCAAACACTGATTAACTTCTTATACATTATTACACTTTAAAAATCACTATTTTTTTACTACAAAACTTTTGCTGCCTTTCAGGCTGAACCAATTAACACTTTGAAGACTATAATTGTTCATCGTTCTTCTAATTGCGTATAAATGGCGTTGGTGTCTAGATTATCTAATCTTATACGCGTTATACTATTCACGCCACACACATCAAAACCAACGAATCTCACAATGTCAAATTTGAAATAAGTCAACTTATGAAATGTGGTGTAATGAATTAGAAAAAATTCTTCTGTTATAAGGACCCAACACTACACAATAAGTTATAAAGAAAAACGAAACCGTTTGTTTCAATACATATATAAAGGCTGATATTTTAAAAGCTGTAGGAAAGTTTTTCAAAAAAAAAAACACATAAAAATCCGAAAAATGCATGAAATCTTTATTTGAATCGAAAGTACCGTCCATATAATTTAATGTTTGAAGATTATTTCATGCAAACGTTGACCTTGACTGCGCCTCAAATGGTCCATCCGCTTAGTCCAATTTTGGCATACTCTTTCCAACATTTCGGCCGGTATCTCACGAATAAATGCTTCAATGTTGTCTTCCAATGCGTCAATTGAAGCGGGCTTGTCTGTACATAGCCCCACATGAGCTTTAACATAGCCCCACAAAAAATAGTCTAAAGGCGTTAAATCGCATGATCTAGGCGGCCAATTGACCGGTCCCGAACATGAAATAAAATGTTCAACGAACTCGCCTCTCAATAAGTCCATGGTTGCGTGTGCTGTGTGGCATGTGGCACGGTCTTGTTGAAACCACATGTCATGCAAGTCAAGCACTTGCTTTTTGGTCAAAAAAATGTTGGATATCATCTAACGGTAGCCCTCACCATTCACAGTTACGTTACGATTCGCATCATCTTTGAAGAAGTACGGTCCAATAACGCCACCAGCCCATAAACCGCACCAAACTGTGACTTTTTCTGGATGCATTGGTAGCTCTTGCAATACTTCTGGCTGATATTCACTCCAAAATCTACAATGCTAATTATCAGGAGTAGCCATCCAACTTCAAACTCCTAAAATGGGTTGTTAAGTCATGAAAAGATCACACAATAACATAGAACACATAATAATAGATAATAATTTTAAAATTTTAAACATATAATAATACCTGAAACAAATCACATAACACATATATGAATAAAACGCCAACATGCAAATATGTAACACAAAAAAGCGAATAACAAAAAGGTTCAGCACATGTACATATGTACGTATCAGAAATGAAGTACTGAAGAGAGTTCTACGTCTAACCCTCTGAGTCATTTGACAGCGTTTTTTATAACACCTTAACAGACGGGCGTCAGTGAGTACGTATGAGCTAAGCGAAACCAATTACGTCCGCCTGACACCATTGCATTGCTCTGTACTTGTAACAAGTGTCCGTGAAAATAAAGTAATATGCTGATGAGAGCCAAACTCAAAATCTGAGGTGAACTGCGTCGACTAGGGATTTTCCACTGAAAAGTTGCATCTCGTATGTCGTACGGGCGTGGATGAAGGTTTGCTTGATTGTGAATACACGATTAGAGTGAGGTACCGAGGGTGGATGCCAGTGCACTGGAGTTGGTTGCCTCTCCACTGGAGGCAGGGCATTATAAACTGAGCAGCGAGGCATTATAATCGACGGAGCTGGCACAAACACACACCCGCATTACAAAGTACTGGCCAGCGGGATTGGACAAACATGTATGCAAATGGTGAAAAGACGACATTCTCTCTGTTGGGTTATTTATATTTCTCTTACACCCCACTCAATTCCAGAATATCTACATTTATACATTTTTTATTGTTGATAATATTCAGTAAATTTACATATTTATGTTAACTCAACATAATAATATGATAAGATCTTTAAGCTAAATTAACATACTAAGGTAGGTATTCACTCCATTTTTTTAAGTTAAAATTGAGAATTATTTTCTTAATTCAGTTCAAAATTAAATTATAGTTGAATTATAAGATTAAATTAAATAAGAATAACCAAAATAAATCAAAAATGCATGCTTATACCGTTAAAATATTTTAAATGATTAAGAATGGCAGTGATTATGAGAGCATCAGCTAACATATTCTCTGACTGAACAAATTTTATTAAGATTGCACCTTCAGCGACGGTTTTCCGGATGACGTGGTGCTTAGTCCCTTCGGTAGACTGAGAATTCGCTATACACTGAGCACTAGTGCTATCACTGAAGATTATCACCGCGCCATCATGTAGCTGCAGCTCGGACATTAGTTTCCGAAGATACATTGCATACCGACGACAAGCAAATGTTTTCCGCTTCGGTGCCAGATGTTGCTACGATCCTTTGCTTCTTTGAGGTCCGGAGAATTGCTCCACCTGCATAAGTAAAAGAAAGACCTGATTGTGACTTACGATCCTTTAGGTTTCCTGCCCAGCTTGCATCTGAATAGGCGTAAATGTTTTTACCGGTTTCCCAGTATTTATTTTTGCATCCCGAGTTCCGGTCAAGTACTTTATGACTTGGAGTCCCGCATTCCAATGTTATTGTCGCGGATCTGCAATGAACTGAGCTAACTTATTCACTGCGCAGCCTATATCCGGTCTGCTGAATGTCGCAATATGCAGAAATGTTCTTATTAGGCGTCGATATTGTCTCTTATCAACAGTTCCCTTTTCTAAAACAATACTTGGTTCCGCTTCCAATCTCACACCACTTGATATAGGCATACAGCTTTACGTCGTGATTGATGAATTTCCGTTGAGCAAAGCTGACAGTATCTCCAGTGACGTCTATTTGAAGGCCAACACACGATTCCGGAACGCCAAAGTTGTTGATGTCGAATTTTTCGGCCAGGTTGCTTAAATGCTCGTCTGCTCATCGTTGGTGGCTATCAAACGATCAAATACGTAAACCGTTATTAAAGTTAAATTTTCAGCGTAGTAAAGGGTGGTTAAATCTTAGGGCTGATGTTGATTTTGAATAAAACACAAATTATTCGTCGTTTCTTTTTATTACGATAATATTGGTATGGTCTAATTATGTATGGAACAAAATATCGGCCAAATGGCCGCCGCGACCTCGGCGGCACACCTCCACCCGATGGTCCAAATTGTCGATGACGCTGAAGCATAATTGAGGTTCTATGCCGTTAATGTGCCGAATTATCTCATCCTTTAGCTCTTGAATTGCTTGAATTGTTGCCTTTTCTTTCAAATAACCGCAAGGAAAAATATTCCAACGGTGTTAAATCACATGATATTGGCGGCCAATTGACATAGCCACCACGTGAGATAACACGGCCATTGAATTTGTCGCGCAAAAGAGCCATTGTTTCCATGCACATGCACATGCACATGTTCCATGCCTTTGCACGATATGCATTTTGATTTGAACGCCCATTTTCATAATAAGCCTGAATAACTTTAACGCGGTGCTCGATTATGTATCTTTAGATGGTTCAAATTGAGTTATTCTGAAATTGAGAAATGTCAAATGCTATGCAGAAAAAAACTTGACGTTTAGGTGTGGTTCACATTCAACATCGGCCCTTAAAATTTAACCCTTTAGATATAATATGCTCATGGGTTGTATAGGGATGGATTATAACCTAGATGCTTCAGGGTAACATCTAACATCAGGTTCCACTGCAGATCTGATTGTTTAAGGCCATATACTATACATATACACTTTCCTCTTATCTATCGAACCATCTGAACGATACTTTGTTTTAAATACCCACTTTGATTTTACCACATTTGTATGCTCTGGCCTTTTACCCCTGGCCTTTAGTATTTCTCCTTCATCAATTGATGCCATTCTTCTGCGTCCTCTAATTCTGCGAACTGCTTTATGGTTTTGGGATCTTCCTGTGAGATATTCAGCTCTTCGCCTACATGTACACCATTGTCATCAAGTTCCATGCCCGGTGTTGAATTCAATTCTTCTAGTACGATTTTTTCTTAGTTTTTTGTTGTTGATTCTTAGGGACTTGCGAGAAAATGACATCTCTGGATTTAATTATGCAGCTCCTTGGACTCCTCACAGTAGCCCACCAATATGCCTTCTTCCGATTTAGCTTCAAATTTATCAAGTTGTACACCCTTCCGAAGTGCGAATCTACGGCATTGACTCCATAGCTCCTCAAGTGTTGTGATGTGGTTCAATTTCGTGGTGCAAAGGTTTCGAATAAATGACGCAGGATTTTTTTTATTATTTAAGTTCCTTCCATAAAGAATGCGGACAACCAGCTTCAAGCTTGAGACATCTTGCCATTTCGGAAAGAGTTCTGTTGGCACGGTAGGCGATGTCATTTTTTTGTGGTTTGTTGTGCTTTATGCCTTTCACTCTAAGGAAGGTTTCGAACTCGTTGCTGCAGTATTCTCCACAGTTGTCACTTCTGATTGCCTTGATGGTTTCACCAGTTTGTGTTTCTACAAAGATCTTAAATTCTTAAAATTTGCTCAAAGCGACACTTCCTTTCACGAGTCAGGCAAACTTTTTCGTTTTGCACCACCACGTATAATCCATTCTCTTTCTTTGCTTCCATCAGAAGATTTCCCTTAGCATCGCATATGCGGCGAATGTTGTCTGCACCTGTTGTCTGACGCCTTTGGCACTTATACAACAATTTCATGTGAGTCCTGAAACAGATAACGTCTTGTACAGGTTGACCGTCCTTGCTTTTCCCTTGATTATTACAGGCAATCGTACAAGTTCAACATCCATTATACGCATAGATTTCTTTTCTTCATTGCACACACATGTGTTGTGGCTGCACTGTCAAAGCACCAAATAGATCTGCTCTTTGAATCTGTACTTCTTGACGCGCTCACCATTTTGTTAGCTGTTTCTTTGGCAACGAATCCTTATTCTTCGTCTTCTCCTGACTTCCGAGCACCCTCCGTTGCGTTACGACAATGTTTGGCCATGTGTCCGCGCTGCCCACATATTCTGCAATTGAATGGGAAACGGTTCTTCGCTTTTGGAAAAGTTTTCTTAGGTTTGGGTGTACAATTCGGATTATATTTTATTTTTAAATCATTAAATTCTCTTTATTAGAGATATAAATATATAAAAAATAAAATAATATCATTAAATTCTCTTTAATAATCCGACATGTTCTGATCAGAACAGATTTCCATGTTAATTAATTTGCGAAACTCCTTCGGCTTCTGCCTTGGTCCCGTTTTAATGAATGTGTTTGCCAGAAAGTCCCAAGTTTCTTTCGACGTGCGGTGTCTCCTCACCAGTGGAATTATATTTCTCTCGATCGCTAACATCTTGTGCAGCTCCCGCTTCCAAAGGTTTTTCTATTTTCCTTATTACATATTGCAATAACCTATCATTATGCAGGTTGGCTTCCATTTGCGATTCTCCCAAATGTATATTGGCTCATTCTCGGTAACTATTTAATGAATGTCTGAAATTTTCAAATTTACTTAAGTACGCGATACCTGGGCCCATAACCTATTTGTTTATATAAATAAAACACCGAGGATTACAACGATGTCAAGTCTGTGCAAGTATATTGATCCGAGTCTGAGCCCACCAACCAAACCTCGCCGACCCCGACGACATAAGCAGCAGCACCTAAAAAATCAACCCTATGTTCTGGCGCCATCTCTTCCTTAATTGTTCAACTTGTTTAAGTTCTATAAAAATAAAAAATGCCGCCTGTCCGTGAACACAGTCTACACGAATTTCTCCTTAACTTTTTCTTGTATTGTCTCAGGTTACATCAAACACACTGCACACAGCGGTCTACGATTTTTCCGTATTTTTCTTGATTATATATTATGATATATATTATATCAGATTAAGTAATTGAATGTCAAAAAAAAAAAAAAATGGGAAATGGATTCAGATGTGATTAGTTTAGGCGAAAATAAAATAACTTTTTCTTATATTGTCTCAAGTTACATCAAACACACTGCACACATCGGTCTACGATTTTTCCGTATTTTTCTTGATCTCAAAAAGAAGTGTGAGCAGTACGATTCATCACTATTTCAATAGTAAGTGCCTCATAAATCGAAAAACATCAAACACAATTCACTGAAAATGGAGCCCAACCTACATTTCTCAGCCGTTGCCAATTCGTTTTTTGGCATTTAATAATTTTTCACACAGATTAAGTAATTGAATGTCAAAACAAAATGGGAAATGGATTCAGATGTGATTAGTTTATGAGCTGTAAATCTTAATTTAATAAATATGGCAGCACTTTTTGGAATTAAATAAAAAAAAAAAAAACAGTTTCGGCGCGAGAAGAAGTAGGTATGTAAATTTACAAGACCCAAGATAAAAAGGAAACAGGCGTCTATATCGACACATTTTATGACATTGCAGGGTTTAGTCACAAATTGGCGAATTAAATCCAATGTGAAAACATAAAACTATTCAAGAACATATTGTGATGTGAATCGTATAACGCATAAAAGATGAATCAGCGTCAGCGGGGAAATTCCATAGACTCGTGGCGACAGTATGATCTAGAAGAACTATCGAGACAGTTCAATGAGTTCAGTTGAAGAATTAGTAAAGTTCAGTATGGGATTTTATAGTGCGTTTTAATATATTTTTATTAAGTGTTAATCAGTTTAGCCTGAAAGGCAGCAAAGAGTTTTGTTTTTTTTTTTTCGGAGTTGTTCGTCCTTCCAGATACGAATAGATGGCGTTTTTGGTTGGTGGTTGGTGTCATCTCCCGTAGCTGTTCATAGCCGTATCCCGTACAACGGCTCCGCCTCCTCCAACAGATTGAATGTGATGCTCAGGTAACCAACGTCACCGTTACCCGTCTACCTCCAACGATGCTCTCGACAGTGACGATATTTTCGTTCCTTCCTAGCCCGGAAATGGATTGGATTAGAAGTAGCAGACAAGAGATCATTTACAAAAATGAGAAAGAGTGTCGGAGACAGAACAGTGCCTTGGGGAACACCAACATTTATTTGGTGGATATCAGACCTGAACCTATCCAAAACAACTTGAATTGAACGGTTCGAAATTTAATTTCTAATCCATTGAAGAAGAGATTCAGATAATATAGGCTCGCATTTTCGACAAGAGAGCTTGATGCCAAACTCTGTCAAATGCCTTGGAAATATCTAGCGCAACGATCTTGCTTTCGACTGCATTGTGCAAAGACTGGTTCCATTTTTCGGTGAGATAAGCTATCAGATCACCAGTGGACCAGTTGCTGCGAAAACCATATTGCCGGTCATTAAGAAGTTTCCGTGATTCGAGATATTTCATAAGCTGACGATTTATCAGCGTTTCCAGGACCTTAGAAAGAAGGGACGTAAGTGCTATGGGTCGGTACGAGGTGGGTGACGAAGATTCGCCATTTTTAGGGACGGGCTGGACAAATGCTGTTTTCCATCTGCTCGGAAAGAGACCTAAAGAGTAGGATAGATGAAAAAGCTTACGCAGTGGTTTAGCCAGCGCAAGATAACACCTCTACAGAAGAATAGGTGGAATACCATCCGGGCCAGCGGATTTGTGCATGTCAAGATCTTTAAGTACTTTTGCAACTGTACGAGTGCGAAAGTGGATTTGTCCCATGGTGAAATCAACGCTCTCAAGTACAGGTGGCGACATATTGGAATCTGGCAGTGTTGAGCTAACTGCAAAGAGCGCCGCAAGTTTGGATGTCATTGTAAATGTCTGTGGGAATTGAAGACGAGGCGGAATAGTTATATAATAATTATTTACGTTTTTTCATCCAAACCAACAGTTTTTGCTACCCTTGGGACATTGTAGCACTTTTTGCCTCAACTTTTGCTCATGCTACTTGATAAACTTCACTCCGTGAGAATGTTTGTGATCATATCACCAGCGGCATCCACGTCACTATCGAGAAAGCATAGTGACCAGTTAAAATTCCTAAAGAAGTTGTTTAGACCGCTCCAATCGCCTTTTTCGTATATCATACTGTTCTTTTAGGGATTTGTTCTCTAGCTGTTTGTGGCGATAACGAGAAGTTAGCTGATACGCCACAATGGTCAGACGAGCCAAGAGGTGACAGAATGTCAATAGAATATTTGTCAGGATGAGAGGTGAGAAACAGGTTCAGGGTGTTGGCGGAATGATCTGCAACGTCAGGTATTCGTGTTGGCTCATTTACTAGCTGGGTCAGATTATTTACCTCAGCACCTTTTTTTATCTTCATTCGGATGTTGTCTGGCCCGAATGTCGAAGCCAAGTAGAATTGTGTACATTGAAATCGCCCGCAATGGCAATTTCAGTGCGACGATACTGGGATACAATTCTTGAGATGGAGTCTGATAGCGCATCAAATACGTTTAAAGTTGAATTGCTATCCATGTTTCTTCTTCTTCTTTGTTTGGCGCTACAGTCCGGGGTGGACCTGGGCCTCAACCAACAAGCCTCTCCAGCCAGCACGATCTTTCGCCAGCTGCCTCCAGTTGTGCACACCAAGTTGGTTGAGGTCCTTCTCCACTTGTGTGCGCCATCTTGTTCTAGGACGACCTCTTATGCGTTGTCCCAAAGGCTCGGAATCGAAGACTCTTCGGGCCGGAGCTGTGGTGTCAGTCCGCTCTACGTGACCTAGCCATCTTAAGCGTTGGATCCGAAGACGCTTAACTAGGTGCATGCCGCTGTACAGCCCGTACAGTTCGTGGTTGAATCTCCTTCTCCAGACGCCATCAATACAAACAGGACCAAAGATCGCACGCAGAACTTTTCTCTCAAAACAACCAAGAGCTTCTTCATCCGCTTTCAATAGCGTCCATGTCTCTGCGCCATAGAGCAGGACGGGGATGATTAGGGTGTTATATAATGTCAACTTGGTGTTTCGAGAGATGGCTCTGTTACTCAATTGCCTCTTGAGCCCAAAGAAACAGCGATTGGCAAGAGTAATTCTGCGCTTGATCTCGGTACTGGTGTTATTGTCCCTGTTTACTGCAGAGCCAAGGTAGACGAAGTCCTTGACTACCTCAAAGTTTCTGCTGCCCATTATGACGCTCTGTCCGAGGCGTCGATGTTGTGCGTCCTTTCGTGATGACAGCATGTACTTGGTTTTGCCCTGATTAACTGCCAAACCCATTTTAGCCGCTTCCGCTTCAATGCTAGCAAAAGCCTCATTGACAGCTCGCTGTGTTCGTCCAATCACGTCAATGTCGTCCGCGTATGCAAGCAGTTGAACGGACTTTTGGAAGATCGTGCCTCTGGTGTTGACATTTGAGTTTCGCACGATCTTCTCAAGTATGATGTTGAAGAAATCACATGACAGCGTGTCGCCTTGTCTAAAACCTTTTTTGACATTGAAGGTCTCGGTGAGCTCGTTGCCGACCTTGATGGAGCAGCGAGAGTTCTCCATCGTCATCCTGCACAATCTGACGAGTTTGGCTGGAATGTCAAAACTAGACATGGCATTGTATAGCTCGTCTCTATGTACGCTGTCATATGCGGCCTTAAAATCGACGAATAGGTGGTGGGTGTGGATCTGCATCTCGTGGGTTTTTTCCAGGATCTGCCGCAGTGTGAAAATTTGGTCTATGGTGGACTTTCCCGGCCTGAAACCGCACTGATAAGGACCTATCAGGTTATTGACGAATGGTTTCAGGCGTTCACACAAGACGGCAGAGAGGATCTTGTACGATACGTTAAGGAGACTGATCCCTCGATAGTTGGCGCAGTCAAAAGGGTCTCCTTTCTTGTGGACCGGACAAACGACGCTGTGATTCCACTCATCGGGCATGCTTTCCTCCGACCATATCTTACAGATGAGCTGGTGCATGCGCCCAACCAGATCATCTCCAGCTGCTTTAAACAATTCCGCGGACAGTCCGTCCGCTCCAGCAGCTTTGTTCGACTTTAGCCTAGATATCGCTATCTTGACCTCGCCTAAGTCGGGGGGACGGAATTCTTGGTCATCCTCGTCCAAATTAAGTGGAATATTCTGCCTGACAGCGGAATTTGTGTCGTCATCGCCGTTTAACAGTCTGCAGAAGTGATTTTTCCAAATTCTCAGCATCGACTGCGATTCTACTACTAGTTGTCCATTTTCATCCCTGCAGGCTTCTGTCCGAGGTCTATACCCTCCGGATAACTGTTTTACCTTTTGGTAAAACTTTCGGACCTCCTTCCTGCCGTAAAATCTCTCCATCTCATCCATGTTTGGACTTCTATAAATAAAGCAGTAGTGGATTACATGCCTACGGACATGGAGTTTTAGCCACAGAAAATTAAATTCCGGATTGGAACAGAGGTTGAAGTTGGTAAGCTACATCCCTACGCACGTAGAGGGCGAGACCGCGGTGTAAACAGAAAAGCGTCACCAAGCTATATCCAGGTAGGTTTATATCCGATAAATCGGTATTCTCCCCTACCTGTGTTTCACTCAGCGCCAAGACAGCTGGTTTATAGTGGGATAGGTGGACATACACAGCGAAGAGATTCACTCTAAGCCCACGCACATTGCTCACGTCAACCCTAAAACTTCCCCTAGAATACCAAACGGAGATATTAAAAAGAAACCAACTCCGACTGAGAGTGGTAAAGCAGAGATGAGAAGTGTAATTTTCAGATTAGCTTCCCAACATCAATCGATGTAAGTGTTATGCCCGTAGATCAATTGGAGTTGGTCCACCAACAAATTAAGATCCGCTTCTTCAGATGCTACGCACTCTCAGAGAGAGAATGCGCGGCAGTGGCTTATGATGGAGGGGGACGAGAGGAAGCAGACCGATCTTACTCGGCACCGAAACACTTCACTGCACTGCACTATGCTTTGTTTTTTTTCCTTGTGGGGCACTCGTGACGTTATTTTTGGTGGCGGGGCCGCGGTGTTTACGTTTTTATCGCGTAATGCACCGACGGGGACAAGTGCACGCGTCGGAGCATGGCACAGGACTCTATAATAAGACACACGCCATTGCCGCTGCCTCGTAGGACAGAGCAGTAGCAACCGTTTCCTGGAAGGTTCTCCTCGGTGATGAAAACAAAAGCATCCGTTTTGGAGTTTTCGATGAGCTCCGTCGATGAGCCGGCGTACGTCAAATGTGCAATCTCTGTAGCAAATTCCTGGAGCGACTCACCGTTGCTTCTTGTCTGCTCTTCAACTCCATTTCGAAGACTTGCATGCGGTGTTCACTTCCATACTTGGGCTGTATGGAGCCCATGATTGCGTTCTAGTCCATCTGGAGATCTTCTGGAATCCTTTAGAGCACGTCCACAGCACCACCATTTAACGACACGACCAACGCCGACGCCTTGTCTTCATCCCTCATTTCGAACTGCAGCCTGAAGATATTGAAGGCTGTTGTTCCGTCGTACATTGCTAGGTTCAACTTTGTTGCGAAACACTTGTTAAACACTGGTTTCCTCACCTTCAGAGCACACATGTCTTTCTTCATCCATTGAATCTTTTCGTCCATCGAAGTCTCTAGACTCACAAGTTTGCTGTCGAGGTGGTCTACCGATGTTTCTAGGCCCACACCTTACGTCCAAGGTGGTGAACTTTCTCGTCCAGTACTTTCACTATTCACCTCCAAAAGTTTCTGTACAAAACGGTTTTCTTGTTCTGCCAGAGCCTTCTTGATCTTGTCCTCCAGCGATTGCCGCATCTGTTGTTTCTGTTCCTCCAACGATTCTTGGATTTACTGTTTCTGCTCCTCCAAAGAATGCTGCATTTGTTCGCGTGTCTGATGCATTTCTTGCTTTTGTCCTTTTAACAAATATTGCATCATGGTCATTATCTGTGTCATCTTCAAATCAATCGAAGCCGTACTTCCAGATGATTCAGTTACTTCATATTCGAATTCGTAGGTTTCTGGATCGATTCCATCCTTTTGGAGAGCGTCCTGCAGCCGTTGTTGTAATTCAGCTTTTCCTCCGACTGTCGAAAGGCTCCGCTGCGCCAGCTATTTCTTCTTAAACTCTTTTTAAACTCACAAATTCCACCATTAAGTCACAATCCCACTTCTTACTCTTACACAAATACGAGTTCGATCACTGGATTGTAACTAATGAAACGCAAAATTCACTATTCACGATATACACACATTTATTTTGCAAACACTGATTTACTTCTTCTACTTTATTACATTTTAAAAATCACTATTACCTTACTTCAAAACGCTTTGCTGCCTTTCAGGCTGAACTGATGAACACTATAAGATCACAAACCGAACTTTACTAATTCCTTAACTGAACTTACTGAATTGACCAATAGTTCTTGTGAATATAATTTCAAGAACTCTTCTTTCAAGGTCAAATAAATCGCTGGGATACTTTCTTTTAATATTTTTGATATAGTCGACTGTTGAATTCTAAAGGGCAATTGAGGAGATTTTTGAGTTTCCCCTGAAATTGGAACTTATTGAGATTGATGACCTAATAAATATATATGAAGTTAAACATACCAGGCGCAAAACATGAAGCAAAACATGCCATATCTTCATGTCAATTCTAAACGTTCTGCCGGACCAATACAATTCCAGAATTTAGTGATATGTTATGTATGGTTAAACATATTCCAATATTCCCTGAAATTGTGCAGGGGTCGTTCTTTATATTGTGACGTTAATAGAATAAGATGAGATAATCAGGACACCAACCATTACAAAAATAAAAACGCCATCTATTCGCATCTGGAAGAACGATCAACTCCGAAGAGTTTTCCCGAAATTGTTGTACATACTGCAAGAATGGATGTCGCCACCTATATACTGATAGACATGGTCAACAGATCCTCCCTTAGAATTGAATGTGATGCTCCCGTATCCAACGTCACCGTTAACAGTCTACCTCCAACGATGCCATCGACAGTGACGTTATTTTCGTTCCTTCCTAGCCGGGACACAAAGATTGTGGGGCAATTCGTTGTGGGAGCCAGTTTCTGCCCCTCTAAGCTGACTATTTTTAGTTTAACGACGGCTTGCTGCCACCCTTTTCTCCTGTCGGGTCCGGCTGCCGTCGCTTGATTTTTCGTGCCGGCGACTGGGGCCTGGAACGTTTCCAACGCTCCCTACAATCGCGTGCCATTTGTCCAATTCTATTGTAGTCGAAGCAAGGGCCCTGGAATGTGTTTTGAGAAGAATCCGACTCTACATCTACTGTACGGGTTCTAGAATAAGACACACACGCCAATCCCGCTGCCTGTGTCAATCGCTCAATCTCTGTAGCAAGTTCCTGGAGCTACTCACCATTGCGGTGTTGTCTGCTCTTCAACTCCACATTGAAGACTTAAATGCGGTGATGACTTCCATACTTGCGCTGTAGTGAGCCCATGATTGAGTTGTAGTCCATCTGGAAATCTTCTGGAATCGTTTGGAGCACGTCTGCAGCACCGCCCTTTGACGACACGACCAATGCCGCCACCTTGTCTTCATCGCTCAGATGTGCCCTGGCGACAGATGTTTCCAACTGCAGCCTGAAGATTTTGAAGGCTGTCGTACAAGGGTGGTTTGAACTTTGTTGCGACGTTGTTAAACACTGGTTTCCTCACCTTCAGAGCACAGATGTCTTTCTCCATCCGTTGAACCTTCTCGTCCATCGAAGTCTCCAGACTCACAACCAGAAGTTTCTATTCCAAACGGTTTTGATGTTCTTCTAGAGCTTTCCTGATCTCGTGCTTCTGGTCCTTGAGCGATTGTTGCATACTTCACAGTGATTGTTGCATCTGTAGTTTCTGTTCCTCCAAAGATGCATCGTTGGGCAGCGTCAACGGTTGATCTATTTGATGCATTTGTTCTTGGAACAAGATTTGCAACCGAGGCCGTACTTCCAGATGATTCAATAACTTGATATTCGAATTAGTAGGTTTCTGAATCGATTCCATCATTTTGAGAGTGTAACGCGGCTGTTGTTGCACTTCAGCTTTTCCTCCAACTATCGGAAGACTCCGCTGCGCCAGCACTTTCTTCAGCTGTTCCACTTTTAAACCACAAAATTCACCATTTCGTCACAAGCCCACTTTTGACACCAAATGTTACTTTTAGCCGTGAAAGAGTCTACGTACAATTAATTAAATTGTCCACAAATACGTGTTCGATCTGGATTGTGACGAATGAAACACAAAAGTTCACTTCTCACGATTCACAAGAATTTATTTTCAGGCAAACACTGATTAACTTCTTATACATTATTACACTTTAAAAATCAATATTATTTTACTACAAAACTTTTGCTGCCTTTCAGGCTGAACCAATTAACACTTTGAACACTATAATTGTTCATCGTTCTCTAATTGCGTATAAATGGCGTTGGTGTCTAGATTATCTAATCTTATACGCGTTATACTATTCACGCCACACACATCAAAACCAACGAATCTCACAATGTCAAATTTGAAATAAGTCAACTTATGAAATGTGGGGTAATGAATTAGAAAAAATTCTTCTGTTATAAGGACCCAACACTACACAATAAGTTATAAAAAAAAACGAAACCGTTTGTTTCAATACATATATAAAGGCTGATATTTTAAAAGCTATAGGAAAGTTTTTCAAAAAAAAAAACACATAAAATTCAGAAAAATGCATGAAATCTTTATTTGAATCGATAGTACCGTCCATATAATTTAATGTTTGAAGATTATTTCATGCAAACGTTGACCTTGACTGCGCCTCAAATGGTCCATCCGCTTAGTCCAATTTTGGCATACTCTTTCCAACATTTCGGCCGGTATCTCACGAATAAATGCTTCAATGTTGTCTTCCAATGCGTCAATTGAAGCGGGCTTGTCTGTACATAGCCCCACATGAGCTTTAACATAGCCCCACAAAAAATAGTCTAAAGGCGTTAAATCGCACGATCTAGGCGGCCAATTGACCGGTCCCGAACATGAAATAAAATGTTCAACGAACTCGCCTCTCAATAAGTCCATGGTTGCGTGTGCTGTGTGGCATGTGGCACGGTCTTGTTGAAACCACATGTCATGCAAGTCAAGCACTTGCTTTTTGGGCAAAAAAATGTTGGATATCATCTAACGGTAGCCCTCACCATTCACAGTTACGTTACGATTCGCATCATCTTTGAAGAAGTACGGTCCAATAATGCCACCAGTCCATAAGCCGCACCAAACTGTGACTTTTTCTGGATGCATTGCTAGCTCTTGCAATGCTTCTGGCTGATATTCACTCCAAAATCTACAATTCTGCTTATTTACGTACCCATTGAGCCTGACCATAACTGACCATAAAATGGAAGAAGCGCGCGATGAACATTCTTAACAGAGCTCGCATTTTGATAATAAAATTCAATAATTTGCAAGCGTTGTTCGTTTGTAAGACGATTCATTGTTAAATTATAGAACATATTATAGATTATAGATGTTTGATGGTGAAACAACTTCCAACTTCAGTTTTTTGAAATTGAATAGGATCTTGGAGCCATTTCCATGCCTTTTGCACCTCTCGATCATGTGGAAATGTAAAAAAAAAACAAATGGGGTCTCTAAAATTATCCCGACTATTCAAGCCTTATCAACCTCTGACTGGACACACCAAATGCAACTAATTCCCTCGACATTTTTGAACTTACTCACTGAGTTTTAATTTTCAAAGAAATTTAATTGTGATCGATGCTTAAGGCACAGCCATCGAATGTCAAGAACGGACCCTGAGTGACGTCACAGAACACTTTATTATCATTTGTCGCAAGAAAAATTGCAGATTCTATCTCGTCTTCCTTATACCACAGTCAATGAATGAGGTAAAGGGGAAGCGCGAACACCTCGCAAACATATCTTTGCCCCTTTTGTAAAATAGTCTGAAAATGGAACGGGAGCTTACGCGACTATAGGGATCGCAGTGAGCCCAAGGGAGTACAGCAAACCAAGGACAAATAATGATATTATAATTCTCCGGAGTAGCCATCCAACTTGAAACTCCTAAAACGGGTTGTTAAGTCATGAAAAGATCACACAATGCATAGAACACATAATAATAGATAATAATTTTAAAATTTTATACATATAATAATACCTGAAACAGATCACATAACACATATATGAATAAAACGCCAACATGCAAATATGTAACACAAAAAAGCGAATAACACGAAAAGGTTCAGCGTATGTACATATGTACGTATCAGAAATGAAGTACTGAAGAGAGTTCTACGTCTAACCCTCTGAGTCATTTGACAGCGTTTTGTATAACAACTTAACAGACGGGCGTCAGTGAGTACGTATGAGCCAAGCGAAACTTATTACGTCCGCCTGACACCATTGCATTGCTCTGTACTTGTAACAAGTGTCCGCGAAAATAAAGTATAATGCTGATGAGAGCCAAGCTCAAAATCTGACGTGAACTGCGTCGACTAGGGATTTTCCATTGAAAAGTTGCATCGTATGTCGAACGGGCTGGATGAAGGTTTGCTTGATAGTGAATGCACGAGTAGAGTGAGGTACCGAGGGTGACTGCCAGTGCACTGGAGTTGGTTGCTTTTCCACTGGAAACTGAGCAGCGAGGCATTATAATCGACGGAGCCGGCTCATACACACACCCGCATTACAAAATACTGGAAAGACGACATTCTCTCTGTTGGGTTATTTGTATTTCTCTTACACCCCACCACTCAATTCCAGAATATCTACATTTATACATTTTCTATTGTTGATAATATTCAGTAAATTTACATATTTATGTTAACTCAACATAATATTATGATAAGATCTTTAAGCTAAATTAACATACTAAGGTAGGTATTCATTCCATTTTTTAAGTTAAAATTGAGAATTATTTTCTTAATTCAGTTCAAAATTAAATTATAGTTGAATTATAAGATTAAATTAAATAAGAATAACCAAAATAAATCAAAAATGCATGCTTATTCCATTAAAATATTTTAAATGATTATGAATGGCAGTGATTATGAGAGCATCAGCTAACATATTCTCTGACTGAAAAAATTTTTTAAGATTGCACCTTCAGCGACGGTTTTCCGGATGGCGTGGTGCTTAGTCCCTTCGGTAGACTGAGAATTCGCTATACACTGAGCACTAGTGTCATCACTGAAGATTATCACCGCGCCATCATGTAGCTGCAGCTCGGACATTAGTTTCCGAAGATACATTGCATACCGACGACAAGCAAATGTTTTCCGCTTCGGTGCCAGATGTTGCTACGATCCTTTGCTTCTTTGAGGTCCGGAGAATTGCTCCACCTGCATAAGTAAAAGAAAGACCTGATTGTGACTTACGATCCTTTAGGTTTCCTGCCCAGCTTGCATCTGAATAGGCGTAAATGTTTTTACCGGTTTCCCAGTATTTATTTTTGCATCCCGAGTTCCGGTCAAGTACTTTATGACTTGGAGTCCCGCATTCCAATGTTGTTGTCGCGGATCTGCAATGAACTGAGCTAACTTATTTACTGCGCAGCCTATATCCGGTCTGCTGAATGTCGCAATATGCAGAAAAGTTCCTACTAGGCGTCGAGATTGTCTCTTATCAACAGTTCCCTTTTTTCCAACAATACTTGGTTCCGCTTCCAATCTCACACCACTTGATATACTAGTAGTAAAGGTAAGTAAAGGCGTAGTAAAGGGTGGTTAAATTTTAGGGCCGATGTTGATTTTGAATAAAACACAAATTATTCGTCGTTTCTTTTTATTATGATAATATTGGTTTGGTTTAATTATGTATGGAACAAAATATCGGCCAAATGGCCGCCGCGACCTCGGCGGCACACCTCCACCCGATGGTCCAAATTTTCGATGACGCTGAATTGAGGTTCTATGCCGTTAATGTGTCGAATTATCTCAACCTTTAGCTCTTGAATTGTTGCTTTTCGATGTACACCTTTTCTTTCAAATAACCGCAAGGAAAAATATTCCAACGGTGTTAAATCACATGATATTGGCGGCCAATTGACATAGCCACCACGTGAGATAACACGGCCATTGAATTTGTCGCGCAAAAGAGCCATTGTTTCCATGCACATGCACATGCACATGTTCCATGCCTTTGCACGATATGCATTTTGATTTGAACGCCCATTTTCATAATAAGCCTGAATAACTTTAACGCGGTGCTCGATTATGTATCTTTAGATGGTTCAAATTGAGTTATTCTGAAATTGAGAAATGTCAAATGCTGTGCAGAAAAAAACTTGACGTTTAGGTGTGGTTCACATTCAACATCGGCCCTTAAAATTTAACCCTTTAGATATAATATGCTCATGGGTTGTATAGGGATGGATTATAACCTAGATGCTTCAGGGTAACATCTAACATCAGGTTCCACTGCCGATCTGATTGTTTAAGGCCATATACTATACATATACACTTTCCTCTTATCTATCGAACCATCTGAACTATACTTTGTTTTAAATACCCACTTTGATTTTACCACATTTGTATGGCCTTTCTACCCACGTGCAGTTTTTCAATAATGACGAGTATTCCTCCTTCATCGATTGATGCCATTCTTCTGCGTCCTCTAATTCTGCGAGCTGCTTTATGTTTTTGGGATCTTCCTGTGAGATATTCAGCTTTTCGCCTACATGTACAACATTGTCATCAAGTTCCATGCTCGGTGTTAAATTCAATACTTCTAGTACGATGTTTCCTTAGTTTTTTGTTGTTGATTCTTAGGGACTTGCGAGAAAATGACATCTCTGGATTTAATTATGCAGCTCCTTGGACTCCTCAAAGTAGCCCACCAATATGCCTTCTTCCGATTTAGCTTCAAATTTGTCAAGTTTTACACCCTTCCGAAGTGCGAATCTACGGCATTGACTCCATAGCTCCTCAAGTGTTGTGATGTGGTTCAATTTCGTGGGGCAAAGGTTTCGAATAAATGACGCAGGATTTTTTTATTATTTAAGTTCCTTCCATAAAGAATGCGGACAACCAGCTTCAAGCTTGAGACATCTTGCCATTTCAGAAAGAGTTCTGTTGGCACGGTCCGCGATGTCATTTTGTTGTGGTTTGTTGTGCTTTATGCCTTTCACTCTAAGGAAGGTTTCGAACTCGTTGCTGCAGTATTCTCCACAGTTGTCACTTCTGATTGCCTTGATGGTTTCACCAGTTTGTGTTTCTACAAAGGCCTTAAATTCTTTAAATTTGCTCAAAGCGACACTTCCTTTCACGAGTCAGGCAAACTTTTTCGTTTTGCACCACCACGTATAATCCATTCTCCTTCTTTGCTTCCATCAAAAGATTTCCCTTAGCATCGCACATGCGGCGAATGTTGTCTGCACCTGTTGTCTGACGCCTTTTTCACTTATACTACAATTTCATGTGAGTCCTGAAACAGATAACGTCGTGTACAGGTTGACCGTCCTTGATTTTCCCTTGATTATTACAGACAATCGTACAAGTTCAACATCCATTATACGCATAGATTGACCGTTTGCCACTTTCACAAATTTTGGCTGGTGCATCTGCTTAACTGACCGAACATTTCTTCATTTGCACACTCATGTGATGTGGCTGCACTGTCAAAGCACCAAATAGATCTGCTCTTTGAATCTGTACTTCTTGACGCGCTCACCATTTTGTTAGCTGTTTCTTTGACAACGAATCCTTATTCTTCGTCTTCTCCTGACTTCCGAGCACCCTCCGTTGCGTTACGACAGTATTTGGCCATGTGTCCGCGCTGCCCACATATTCTGCAATTGAATGGGAAACGGTTCTTCGCTTTTGGAAAAAGTTTTCTTAGGTTTGGGTGCACAATTCGGATTATATTTTATTGTAAGTGCATTTCCAGTCTCTTTCTTTCTTAAGCTTACTTCCAATAGACTGGAACAGACAGTTGACAAATGTGTATACTTGCCCTGTGCCACAAAAGCCGCGCGGACATCTTTGAAATCATCCGATATTTGAAATTTTCAAATTTACTTAAGTACGCGATACCTGGGCCCATAACCTGTTTGGTTATATAAATAAAACACCGAGGATTACAACGTTGTCAAGTCTGAGCAAGCATATAGATCCGAGTCTGAGCCCACCAACCAAACCTCGCCGACCCCGACGACATAAACAGCAGCACCTAAAAAATCAACCCTACGTTCTGGCGCCATCTCTTCCTTAATTGTTCAACTTATTTAAGTTCTATAAAAATAAAAACTGCCGCCTGTCCGTGAACACAGTCTACACGAATTTCTCCTTAACTTTTTCTTATATTGTCTCAATTTACATCAAACACATTGCACACAGCGGTCTACGATTTTTCCGTATTTTTCTTGATCTCAAAAAGATATACGAATATACAGTACGATTCATCACTATTTCAATAGTGAGTGCCTCATAAATCGGAAAACATCAAACACAATTCATTGAAAATGGAGCCCACCCTACATTTCTCAGTCGTTGCCAATTCGTTTTTTGGCATTTAATAATTTTTCACACAGATTAAGTAATTGAATGTCAAAAAAATGGGAAATGGATTCAGATGTGATTAGTTTATGCGCTGTAAATCTTAATTTAATAAATATGGCAGCACTTTTTGGAATTAAATAAAAAAAAAAAAAACTGTTTCGGCACGAGAAGAAGAAGATATGTAAATTTACAAAACCCAAGATAAAAAGGAAACAGGCGTCTATATCGACACATTTTATGACATTGCAGGGTTTAGTCACAAATTGGCGAATTAAATCCAATGTGAAAACATAAAACTATTCAAGAACATATTGTGATGTGAATCGTATAGCGCATAAAAGATGAATCAGCGTCAGCGGGGAAATTCCATAGACTCGTGGCGACAGTATGATCTAGAAGAACTATCGAGTCAGTTCAGTGAGTTCAGTTGAAGAATTAGTAAAGTTCAGTATGGGATTTTATAGTGTGTTTTTATATATTTTTATTAAGTGTTTATCAGTTTAGCCTTAAAGGCAGCAAAGAGTTTTGTTTTTTTTTTCGGAGTTGATCGCCCTTCCCTATAAGAATAGATGGCGTTTTTGGTTGGTGGTTGGTGTCATCTCCCGTAGCAGTTCATAGCCGTATCTCGTACAACGGCTCCGCCTCCTCCAACAGATTGAATGTGATGCTCAGGTATCCAACGTCACCGTTACCCGTCTACCTCCAACGATGCCATCGACAGTGACGTTATTTTCGTTCCTTCCTAGCCGGGATACAAAGATAGTGGGTCAATTCGCGTGCACAAGGGATTGTTAGTACCCTTAAGTGTCTGGGTTCAAGACACAGCACGGGCCGAAGGTGTAGAGGTAGAAAGGGAGAGGAGGTACCTGTGCACATTGGTTTTAAATATCTGCGGATTGTATTCTGGGGGAAATATTAGACTGGGAAAAGTATTCCATATTCGTGTCGTGCGGCTAATGAACGAGTCTCTAAATTTAACTGTGCGTCCGAAAGAAAGCCTAACTGATGAGCATTCCTGGCGAGACGGGTATTGCGGGTGAATTCATGGAGAGGAGGAATGCAGTTGGCATGCTCACTTGAGCATCCTTTGTTAAAATAGCGATAAAATACGGATAGAGACGAGACCGTACGTCGATGTTCGAGCGAGTCAAGTGACTCTGCAATATTGTTGTCTCCTATAAGTTTTATCGCTCGCTTTTGTATTGTATCTAATAGGTGCAGGGTGGTTTTGGGGGCACCAGACCAGATATTTGTTGGGGAGTATATACGCCTTATAAATAAAAGCCAAATCAGAAGGAGTGAAGTATTTCTTGCATCGATTGAGGAAACCTAAACATTTCGCAGCATTTTTGGCGACCTCAAATATGTGATCGTTCCAACTAAGTGTTGTGTTGATACACATACCAATGATGGAAAGCTTTCCGGTTTCATCGACACAGGTGCCATTCATGGATAATGGCTGATTAAAATGGTTCGCTTGCGTGACAGCAGGCAGCATTGAGTTTTTGAAGCATTGAACTCCACATGGTTGTTCTTTCCCCAAGTGATTATGCTGTCAAGATCGGAATTCAATGTGCTTATCATACACTGCAGTGCCAATTCTGCGGCCGAAGGGCGGGGTCGTGAGTCTTGGAACAAATATGAAAAGCTGAGGGTGCTGTCATCAGCGAAGGAATGGATTGGATTAGAAGTAGCAGACAAGAGATCATTTACAAAAATGAGAAAGAGTATCGGAGACAGAACAGTGCCTGGGGAACACCAACATTTATTTGGTGGATATAAGACCTGAACCTATCCAAAACAGCTTGAATTGAACGGTTCGAAATTTAATTTCTAATCCATTGAAGAAGAGATTCAGATAATATAGGCTCGCATTTTCGACAAGAGAGCTTGATGCCAAACTCTGTCAAATGCCTTGGAAATATCTAGCGCAACGATCTTGCTTTCGACTGCATTGTGCAAAGACTGGTTCCATTTTTCGGTGAGATAAGCTATCAGATCACCAGTGGACCAGTTGCTGCGAAAACCATATTGCCGATCATTAAGAAGCTTCCGTGATTCGAGATATTTCATAAGCTGACGATTTATCAGCGTTTCCATGACCTTAGAAAGAAGGGACGTAAGTGCTATGGGTCGGTACGAGGTGGGTGACGAAGATTCGCCATTTTTAGGGACGGGCTGGACAAATGCTGTTTTCCATCTGCTCGGAAAGAGACCTAAAGAGTAGGATAGATGAAAAAGCTTACGCAGTGGTTTAGCCAGCGCAAGATAACACCTCTACAGAAGAATAGGTGGAATACCATCCGGGCCAGCGGATTTGTGCATGTCAAGATCTTTAAGTACTTTTGCAACTGTACGAGTGCGAAAGTGGATTTGTCCCATGGTGAAATCAACGCTCTCAAGTACAGGTGGCGACATATTGGAATCTGGCAGTATTGAGCTAACTGCAAAGAGCGCCGCAAGTTTGGATGTCATTGTAAATGTCTGTGGGAATTGAAGACGAGGCGGAATAGTTATATAATAATTATTTACGTTTTTTCATCCAAACCAACAGTTTTTGCTACCCTTGGGACATTGTAGCACTTTTTGCCTCAACTTTTGCTCATACTACTTGATAAACTTCACTCCGTGAGAATGTTTGTGATCATATCACCAGCGGTATCCACGTCACTATCGAGAAAGCATAGTGACCAGTTAAAATTCCTAAAGAAGTTGTTTAGACCGCTCCAATCGCCTTTTTCGTATATCATACTGTTCTTTTAGGGATTTGTTCTCTAGCTGTTTGTGGCGATAACGAGAAGTTAGCTGATACGCCACAATGGTCAGACGAGCCAAGAGGTGACAGAATGTCAATAGAATATTTGTCAGGATGAGAGGTGAGAAACAGGTTCAGGGTGTTGGCGGAATGATCTGCAACGTCAGGTATTCGTGTTGGCTCATTTACTAGCTGGGTCAGATTATTTACCTCAGCACCTTTTTTTATCTTCATTCGGATGTTGTCTGGCCCGAATGTCGAAGCCAAGTAGAATTGTGTACATTGAAATCGCCCGCAATGGCAATTTCAGTGCGACGATACTGGGATACAATTCTTGAGATGGAGTCTGATAGCGCATCAAATACGTTTAAAGTTGAATTGCTATCCATGTTTCTTCTTCTTCTTTGTTTGGCGCTACAGTCCGGGGTGGACCTGGGCCTCAACCAACAAGCCTCTCCAGCCAGCACGATCTTTCGCCAGCTGCCTCCAGTTGTGCACACCAAGTTGGTTGAGGTCCTTCTCCACTTGTGTGCGCCATCTTGTTCTAGGACGACCTCTTATGCGTTGTCCCAAAGGCTCGGAATCGAAGACTCTTCGGGCCGGAGCTGTGGTGTCAGTCCGCTCTACGTGACCTAGCCATCTTAAGCGTTGGATCCGAAGACGCTTAACTAGGTGCATGCCGCTGTACAGCCCGTACAGTTCGTGGTTGAATCTCCTTCTCCAGACGCCATCAATACAAACAGGACCAAAGATCGCACGCAGAACTTTTCTCTCAAAACAACCAAGAGCTTCTTCATCCGCTTTCAATAGCGTCCATGTCTCTGCGCCATAGAGCAGGACGGGGATGATTAGGGTGTTATATAATGTCAACTTGGTGTTTCGAGAGATGGCTCTGTTACTCAATTGCCTCTTGAGCCCAAAGAAACAGCGATTGGCAAGAGTAATTCTGCGCTTGATCTCGGTACTGGTGTTATTGTCCCTGTTTACTGCAGAGCCAAGGTAGACGAAGTCCTTGACTACCTCAAAGTTTCTGCTGCCCATTATGACGCTCTGTCCGAGGCGTCGATGTTGTGCGTCCTTTCGTGATGACAGCATGTACTTGGTTTTGCCCTGATTAACTGCCAAACCCATTTTAGCCGCTTCCGCTTCAATGCTAGCAAAAGCCTCATTGACAGCTCGCTGTGTTCGTCCAATCACGTCAATGTCGTCCGCGTATGCAAGCAGTTGAACGGACTTTTGGAAGATCGTGCCTCTGGTGTTGACATTTGAGTTTCGCACGATCTTCTCAAGTATGATGTTGAAGAAATCACATGACAGCGTGTCGCCTTGTCTAAAACCTTTTTTGACATTGAAGGTCTCGGTGAGCTCGTTGCCGACCTTGATGGAGCAGCGAGAGTTCTCCATCGTCATCCTGCACAATCTGACGAGTTTGGCTGGAATGTCAAAACTAGACATGGCATTGTATAGCTCGTCTCTATGTACGCTGTCATATGCGGCCTTAAAATCGACGAATAGGTGGTGGGTGTGGATCTGCATCTCGTGGGTTTTTTCCAGGATCTGCCGCAGTGTGAAAATTTGGTCTATGGTGGACTTTCCCGGCCTGAAACCGCACTGATAAGGACCTATCAGGTTATTGACGAATGGTTTCAGGCGTTCACACAAGACGGCAGAGAGGATCTTGTACGATACGTTAAGGAGACTGATCCCTCGATAGTTGGCGCAGTCAAAAGGGTCTCCTTTCTTGTGGACCGGACAAACGACGCTGTGATTCCACTCATCGGGCATGCTTTCCTCCGACCATATCTTACAGATGAGCTGGTGCATGCGCCCAACCAGATCATCTCCAGCTGCTTTAAACAATTCCGCGGACAGTCCGTCCGCTCCAGCAGCTTTGTTCGACTTTAGCCTAGATATCGCTATCTTGACCTCGCCTAAGTCGGGGGGACGGAATTCTTGGTCATCCTCGTCCAAATTAAGTGGAACATTCTGCCTTACAGCGGAATTTGTGTCGTCATCGCCGTTTAACAGTCTGCAGAAGTGATTTTTCCAAATTCTCAGCATCGACTGCGATTCTACTACTAGTTGTCCATTTTCATCCCTGCAGGCTTCTGTCCGAGGTCTATACCCTCCGGATAACTGTTTTACCTTTTGGTAAAACTTTCGGACCTCCTTCCTGCCGTAAAATCTCTCCATCTCATCCATGTTTGGACTTCTATAAATAAAGCAGTAGTGGATTACATGCCTACGGACATGGAGTTTTAGCCACAGAAAATTAAATTCCGGATTGGAACAGAGGTTGAAGTTGGTAAGCTACATCCCTACGCACGTAGAGGGCGAGACCGCGGTGTAAACAGAAAAGCGTCACCAAGCTATATCCAGGTAGGTTTATATCCGATAAATCGGTATTCTCCCCTACCTGTGTTTCACTCAGCGCCAAGACAGCTGGTTTATAGTGGGATAGGTGGACATACACAGCGAAGAGATTCACTCTAAGCCCACGCACATTGCTCACGTCAACCCTAAAACTTCCCCTAGAATACCAAACGGAGATATTAAAAAGAAACCAACTCCGACTGAGAGTGGTAAAGCAGAGATGAGAAGTGTAATTTTCAGATTAGCTTCCCAACATCAATCGATGTAAGTGTTATGCCCGTAGATCAATTGGAGTTGGTCCACCAACAAATTAAGATCCGCTTCTTCAGATGCTACGCACTCTCAGAGAGAGAATGCGCGGCAGTGGCTTATGATGGAGGGGGACGAGAGGAAGCAGACCGATCTTACTCGGCACCGAAACACTTCACTGCACTGCACTATGCTTTGTTTTTTTTCCTTGTGGGGCACTCGTGACGTTATTTTTGGTGGCGGGGCCGCGGTGTTTACGTTTTTATCGCGTAATGCACCGACGGGGACAAGTGCACGCGTCGGAGCATGGCACAGGACTCTATAATAAGACACACGCCATTGCCGCTGCCTCGTAGGACAGAGCAGTAGCAACCGTTTCCTGGAAGGTTCTCCTCGGTGATGAAAACAAAAGCATCCGTTTTGGAGTTTTCGATGAGCTCCGTCGATGAGCCGGCGTACGTCAAATGTGCAATCTCTGTAGCAAATTCCTGGAGCGACTCACCGTTGCTTCTTGTCTGCTCTTCAACTCCATTTCGAAGACTTGCATGCGGTGTTCACTTCCATACTTGGGCTGTAGCGAGCCCATAATTGCGTTCTAGTCCATCTGGAGATCTTCTGGAATCGTTTGGAGCACGTCCACAGCACCACCATTTAACGACACGACCAACGCCGACGCCTTGTCTTCATCCCTCATTTCGAACTGCAGCCTGAAGATATTGAAGGCTGTTGTTCCATCGTACATTGCTAGGTTCAACTTTGTTGCGAAACACTTGTTAAACACTGTTTTCCTCACCTTCAGAGCACACATGTCTTTCTTCATCCATTGAATCTTCTCGTCCATCGAAGTCTCTAGACTCACAAATTTGCTTACGTCCAAGGTGGTGAACTTTCTCGTCCAGTACTTTCACTATTCACCTCCAAAAGTTTCTGTACAAAACGGTTTTCTTGTTCTGCCAGAGCCTTCCTGATCTTGTCCTCCAGCGATTGCCGCATTTGTTGTTTCTGTTCCTCCAGCGATTGTTGGATTTACTGTTTCTGCTCCTCCAACGAATGCTGCATTTGTTCGCGCGTCTGATGCATTTCTTGCTTTTGTCCTTTTAACAAATATTGCATCATGGCCATTAGCTGTGTCATCTTCAAATCAATCGAGGCCGTACTTCCAGATGATTCAGTTACTTCATATTCGAATTCGTAGGTTTCTGGATCGATTCCATCCTTTTGGAGAGCGTCCTGCAGCCGTTGTTGTAATTCAGCTTTTCCTCCGACTATCGAAAGGCTCCGCTGCGCCAGCTATTTCTTCTTAAACTCTTTTTAAACTCACAAATTCCACCATTAAGTCACAATCCCACTTCTTAGTCTAACACAAATACTAGTTCGATCACTGGATTGTGACTAATGAAACGCAAAGTTCACTATTCAAGATATACACACATTTATTTTGCAAACACTGATTTACTTCTTCTACTTTATTACACTTTAAAAATCACTATTACCTTACTTCAAAACGCTTTGCTGCCTTTCAGGCTGAACTGATGAACACTATAAGATCACAAACCGAACTTTACTAATTCTTCAACTGGACTTACTGAACTGACCAATAGTTCTTGTGAATATAATTTCAAGAACTCTTCTTTCAAGGCCAAATAAATCGCTGGGATACTTTCTTTTAATATTTTTGATATCGTCGACTGTTGAATTCTAAAGGGCAATTGAGGAGATTTTTGAGTTTCCCCTAAAATTGGAACTTATTGAGATTGATGACATAATAAATATATATGAAATTAAACATACCAGGCGCCAGATATCTTCATGTCAATTGTAAAGGTTCTGCCGGACCAATACAATTCCTGAATTTGGTGATATGTTATGTATGGTTAAACATATTCCAATATTCCCTGAAATTGTGCAGGGGTCGTTCTTTATATTCCGCACAGCCTCTGGTGCTCCTTTCATCCAATTGCAATATAATTTTACGAACTCTTCATTCAACGCCAAATAAATTGCTGAGATACTTTCTTTTAATATGTTTGATATCGTCGACTGTTGAACTCTAAAGGCCAATTGAAGAGTTTTTTGAGTTTCCCCTAAACTTGGAACTTATTGAGATTGGTAACATAATAAATACATATGAAGTTAAACATACCTGTCGCCAGAAATCTTAATGCGAATTGTAAACGTTCTGCCGGATCAATACAATTCCTTAATTTGGTGATTCGTTATGTTAGGTTTAACATATTCCTACATTCTCTCAAATTGTTCGGGGTCATTCTTAATATTGTGACGTGAATAACGTAACGTGTATAAGATGGGACAATCAGGACACCAACAACCAAAAACAAAAACGCCATCTATTCGTATGGATTCAGATGTGATTAGTTTATGCGCTGTAAATCTTAATTTAATAAATATTGCAGCACTTTTTGGAATTAAATAAAAAAAAAAAAAACAAAACAGTTTCGGCACGAGAAGAAGAAGGTATGTAAATTTACAAAACCCAAGATAAAAAGGAAACAGGCGTCTATAGCGACACATTTTATGACATTGCAGGGTTTAGTCACAAATTGGCGAATTAAATCCAATGTGAAAACATAAAACTATTCAAGAACATATTGTGATGTGAATCGTATAACGCATAAAAGATGAATCAGCGTCAGCGGGGAAATTCCATAGACTCGTGGCGACAGTATGATCTAGAAGAACTATCGAGTCAGTTCAGTGAGTTCAGTTGAAGAATTAGTAAAGTTCAGTATGGGATTTTATAGTGTGTTTTAATATATTTTTATTAAGTGTTAATCAGTTTAGCCTGAAAGGCAGCAAAGAGTTTTGGTTTTTTTTTTCGGAGTTGATCGCCCTTCCCTATAAGAATAGATGGCGTTTTTGGTTGGTGGTTGGTGTCATCTCCCGTAGCAGTTCATAGCCGTATCTCGTACAACGGCTCCGCCTCCTCCAACAGATCCTTCTTTACGATTGAATGTGATGCTCAGGTATCCAACGTCACCGTTAGCCGTCTACCTCCAACGATGCCATCGACAGTGACGTTATTTTCGTTCCTTCCTAGCCGGGATACAAAGATAGTGGGTCAATTCGCGTGCACAAGGGATTGTTAGTACCCTTAAGTGTCTGGGTTCAAGACACAGCACGGGCCGAAGGTGTAGAGGGCGAAAGGGAGAGGAGGTACCTGTGCACATTGGTTTTAAATATCTGCGGATTGTATTCTGGGGGAAATATTAGACTGGGAAAAATATTCCATATTCGTGTCGTGCGGCTAATGAACGAGTCTTTAAATTTAACTGTGCGTCCGAAAGAAGGCCTAACTGATGAGCATTCCTGACGAGACGGGTATTGCGGGTGAATTCATGGAGAGGAGGAATGCAGTTGGCAAGCTCACTTGAGCATCCTTTGTTAAAATAGCGATAAAATACGGATAGAGACGAGACCGTACGTCGATGTTCGAGCGAGTCAAGTGACTCTGCAATATTGTTGTCTCCCATAAGTTTTATCGCTCGCTTTTGTATTGTATCTAATAGGTGCAGGGTGGTTTTGGGGGCACCAGACCAGATATGAGTGTTGTTTGTGGCGTATATACGCCTTATAAATAAAAGCCAAATCAGAAGGGGTGAAGTATTTCTTGCATCGATTGAGGAAACCTAAACATTTCGCAGTATTTTTGGCGACCTCAAATATGTGATCGTTCCAACTAAGTGTTGTGTTGATACACATACCAATGATGGAAAGCTTTCCGGTTTCATCGACACAGGCGCCATTCATGGATAATGGCTGATTCAAAATTGTTCGCTTGAGTGACAGCAGGCAGCATTGAGTTTTTGAAGCATTGAACTCCACATGGTTGTTCTTTCCCCAAGTGATTATGCTGTCAAGATCGGAATTCAATGTGCTTATCATACACTGCAGTGCCAATTCTGCGGCCGAAGGGCGGGGTCGTGAGTCTTGGAACAAATATGAAAAGCTGAGGGTGCTGTCATCAGCGAAGGAATGGATTGGATTAGAAGTAGCAGACAAGAGATCATTTACAAAAATGAGAAAGAGTATCGGAGACAGAACAGTGCCTGGGGAACACCAACATTTATTTGGTGGATATAAGACCTGAACCTATCCAAAACAGCTTGAATTGAACGGTAATTTCTAATCCATTGAAGAAGAGATTCAGATAATATAGGCTCGCATTTTCGACAAGAGAGCTTGATGCCAAACTCTGTCAAATGCCTTGGAAATATCTAGCGCAACGATCTTGCTTTCGACTGCATTGTGCAAAGACTGGTTCCATTTTTCGGTGAGATAAGCTATCAGATCACCAGTGGACCAGTTGCTGCGAAAACCATATTGCCGATCATTAAGAAGCTTCCGTGATTCGAGATATTTCATAAGCTGACGATTTATCAGCGTTTCCATGACCTTAGAAAGAAGGGACGTAAGTGCTATGGGTCGGTACGAGGTGGGTGACGACGATTCGCCATTTTTAGGGACGGGCTGGACAAATGCTGTTTTCCATCTGCTCGGAAAGAGACCTAAAGAGTAGGATAGACGAAAAAGCTTACGCAGTGGTTTAGCCAGCGCAGAAGAACACCTCTGCAGAAGAATAGGGGGAATGCCATCCGGGCCAGCGGATTTGTGCATGTCGAGATCTTTAAGTACTTTTGCAACTGTACGAGTGCGAAAGTGGATTTGTCCCATGGTGAAATCAACGCTCTCAAGTACAGGTGGCGACATATTGGAATCTGGCAGTTTTGAGCTAGCTGCAAAGAGCGCCGCAAGTAGATTCGCTTTGTCTAAAGAGCTGGCAGCTGGGATGTCATTGTAAATGTGCGTGGGAATTGAAGACGAGGCGGAATTCTTTATGTTTTTTCATCCAAACCAAAAGATTTTGCTACCCTTGGGACATTGTAGCACTTTTTGTCTCAACTTTTGCTCATACGAGAATTTCATACGTCTTATAATTGCATTACAGTCATTTCTGGCCCGTTTAAACTCATTAAAAAAAAACCCTACTGCTTTCCTCAGTAGGGTTTGCTTTGTATATCCGGAAATTCAACTCTCTCTACCTGATAGCCTCTTTACAGCTCGAGTCGTACCATGCGTCTGCTTTGGACTTGATACTCTTCACTCCGTGAGGAATGAAGGATCTCATACCCAGCAGTAGAATGTTTGTGATCATATCACCAGCGGCATCCACGTCATTATCGAGGAAGCATAGTGACTAGTTAAAATTCCTAAAGAAGTTGTTTAGACCGCTCCAATCGGTTTTTTCGTATATCATACTGTTCTTTTAGAAATTTGTTCTCTAGCTGTTTGTGGCGATAACGAGAAATTGGCTGATACGCCACAAGTCAGACGAGCCTAGAGGTGACAGAATGTCAATAGAATATTTGTCAGGATGAGAGGTGAAAAACAGGTTCAGGGTGTTGGCGGAATGATCTGCAACGTCAGGTATTCGTGTTGGCTCATTTACTAGATGCTTCAGATTATTTACCTCAGCACCTCTTTTTATCTTCATTCGGATGTTGTCTGGCCCGAATGTCGAAGCCAAGTAGAATTGTGTACATTGAAATCGCCCGCAATGGCAATTTCAGTGCGAGGATACTGGGATACAATTCTTGAGATGGAGTCTGATAGCGCATCAAATACGTTTAAAGTTGAATTGCTATCCATGTTTGGACTTCTATAAATAAAGCAGTAGTGGATTACATGCCTACGGACATGGAGTTTTAGCCACAGAAAATTAAATTCCGGATTGGAACAGAGGTTGAAGTTGGTAAGCTACATCCCTACGCACGTAGAGGGCGAGACCGCGGTGTAAAAAGAAAAGCGTCACCAAGCTATATCCAGGTAGGTTTATATCCGATAAATCGGTATTCTCCCCTACCTGTGTTTCACTCAGCGCCAAGACAGCTGATTTATAGTGGGATAGGTGGACATACACAGCGAAGAGATTCACTCTAAGCCCACGCACATTGCTCACGTCAACCCTAAAACTTCCCCTAGAATACCAAACGGAGATATTAAAAAGAAACCAACTCCGACTGAGAGTGGTAAAGCAGAGATGAGAAGTGTAATTTTCAGATTAGCTTCCCAACATCAATCGATGTAAGTGTTATGCCCGTAGATCAATTGGAGTTGGTCCACCAACAAATTAAGATCCGCTTCTTCAGATGCTACGCACTCTCAGAGAGAGAATGCGCGGCAGTGGCGGACGGGAGGAAGCAGACCGATCTTACTCGGCACCGAAACACTTCACTGCACTGCACTATGCTTTGTTTTTTTTCCTTGTGGGGCACTCGTGACGTTATTTTTGGTGGCGGGGCCGCGGTGTTTACGTTTTTATCGCGTAATGCACCGACGGGGACAAGTGCACGCGTCGGAGCATGGCACAGGACTCTATAATAAGACACACGCCAATGCCGCTGCCTAGTAGGACAGAGCAGTAGCAACCGTTTCCTGGAAGGTTCTCCTCGGTGATGAAAACAAAAGCATCCGTTTTGGAGTTTTCGATGAGCTCCGTCGATGAGCCGGCGTACGTCAAATGTGCAATCTCTGTAGCAAATTCCTGGAGCGACTCACCGTTGCTTCTTGTCTGCTCTTCAACTCCATTTCGAAGACTTGCATGCGGTGTTCACTTCCATACTTGGGCTGTAGCGAGCCCATAATTGCGTTCTAGTCCATCTGGAGATCTTCTGGAATCGTTTGGAGCACGTCCACAGCACCACCATTTAACGACACGACCAACGCCGACGCGTTGTCTTCATCCCTCATTTCGAACTGCAGGCTGAAGATATTGAAGGCTGTTGTTCCGTCGTACATTGCTAGGTTCAACTTTGTTGCGAAACACTTGTTAAACACTGGTTTCCTCACCTTCAGAGCACACATGTCTTTCTTCATCCATTGAATCTTTTCGTCCATCGAAGTCTTTAGACTCACAAGTTTGCTGTCGAGATGGTCTACCGAAGTTTCTAGGCCCACACCTTACGTCCAAGGTGGTGAACTTTCTCGTCCAGTACTTTCACTATTCACCTCCACAAGTTTCTGTTCAAAACGTTTTTCTTGTTCTGCCAGAGCCTTCTTGATCTTGTCCTTCAGCGATTGCAGCATCTGTTGTTTCTGTTCCTCCAACGATTGTTGGATTTACTGTTTCTGCTCCTCCAACGAATGCTGCATTTGTTCGCGCGTCTGATGCATTACTTGCTTTTGTCCTTTTAACAAATAGTGCATCATGGCCATTAGCTGTGTCATCTTCAAATCAATCGAGGCCGTACTTCCAGATGATTCAGTTACTTCATATTCGAATTCGTAGGTTTCTGGATCGATTCTATCCTTTTGGAGAGCGTCCTGCAGCCGTTGTTGTAATTCAGCTTTTCCTCCGACTGTCGAAAGGCTCCGCTGCGTCAGCTATTTCTTCTTAAACTCTTTTTAAACTCACAAATTCCACCATTAAGTCACAATCCCACTTCTTACTCTTACACGAATACTAGTTCGATCACTGGATTGTGACTAATGAAACGCAAAGTTCACTATTCACGATGTACACACATTTATTTTGCAAACACTGATTTACTTCTTCTACTTTATTACACTTTAAAAATCACTATTACCTTACTTCAAAACGCTTTGCTGTCTTTCAGGCTGAACTGATGAAAACTATAAGATCACAAACTGAACTTTACTAATTCTTCAACTGGACTTACTGAATTGAGCAATAGTTCTTGTGAATAAAATTTCAAGAACTCTTCTTTCAAGGCCAAACAAATCGCTGGGATACTTTCTTTTAATATTTTTGATATCGTCGACTGTTGAATTCTAAAGGGCAATTGAGGAGATTTTTGAGTTTCCCCTAAAATTGGAACTTATTGAGATTGAAGACATAATAAATATATATGAAATTAAACATACCAGGCGCCAGATATCTTCATGTCAATTGTAAACGTTCTGCCGGACCAATACAATTCCTGAATTTGGTGATATGTTATGTATGGTTAAACATATTCCAATATTCCCTGAAATTGTGCAGGGGTCGTTTTTTATATTGTGACGTTAATAGAATAAGATGAGATAATCAGGACACCAACCACCACAAAAATAAAAACGCCATCTATTCGCATCTGGAAGAACGATCAACTCCAAAGCGTTTTCCCGAAATTGTTGTACATACTGCAAGAATGGATGTCGCCACCTATATACTGATAGACATGGTCAACAGATCCTCCCTTAGAATTGAATGTGATGCTCCCGTATCCAACGTCACCGTTAACCGTCTACCACCTACGATGTCATCGACAGTGACGTTATTTTCGTTCCTTCCTAGCCGGCAAACAAAGATTGTGGGGCAATTCGTTGTGGGAGCCAGTTTCTGCCCCTCTAAACTGACTCTTTTTAGTTTAACGACGGCTTGCTGCCACCCTTTTCTCCTTTCGGGTCCGGCTGCCGTCGCTTGATTTTTCGTGCCGGCGACTGGGACCTGGAACGTTTCCAAAGCTCCCTGCAATCGCATGCCATGTGTCCAAGCCCATTGCAGTCGAAGCAACGGCCCTTGAATGTGTCTCGAACAGATTCCGGCTCCACATCTACTGTGCGGGTTCTAGAAGAAGACAAACACGCAAATCCCGCTGCCTCGTAGGACAGAGCAGTAGCAACTGTTTCCTGGAAGGTTCCCCTCGGTGATGACAAAGTCGATCGCTTCGTCTCCAGATCCCTAATACCGTGCACAAGGTATCCGTATTGGCGTATTCGATGAGCTCCATCGTTGAGCCGGCGTACGCCAAGTGTGCCAATCGCTCAATCTCTGTAGCAAATTCCTAGAGTGACTCACCGTTGCTTTGTTGTCTGCTCTTCAACACCATTTTGAAGACTTGCATGCGGTTTTCACTTCCACACTTGGGCTGTAGCGAGCCCATGATTGCATTGTCCATCTGGAGATCTTCTGGAATCGTTTGGAGCACGTCTGCAGCACCACACTTTAACGACATGACCAACGCCGACGACTTGTCTTCATCGCTCTGATGTGCCTTGGCGACAGATGTTGCGAACTGTAGCCTAAGGATGTTGAAGGCAGTTGTTCCGTCGTACATCGGTGGTTTGAACTTTGTGACGTTGTTAAACACTGGTTTCCCCACCTTCAGAGCACAGATGTCTATCTCCATCCGTTGAACCTTCTCGTTCATCGAAGTCTCTAGACTCACAACTTAGCTGTCGAGGTGGTGAACTTTCTCGTCCGCCGAAGTTTCTAGGCCCAGAACCTTACTGCCACCTTACACAAATTTATTTTGCAAACTCATATTTACTTTTTATACTTTATTACACTTCAAAAATCACTATTACATTACTTCAAAACTCTTTGCTGCCTTTCAGGCTGAAATGATTAACACTTTGAAAACTGTAAAATCCCAAACTACACTTTACTAATACTTCAACTGAACTGACCAATTCTAGATCATACTATCGCCACGAGTCTATGGAATCTCAACGCTTACACTTATTTACATTATTCTTTGTAATCTATCAGTGTATAGGTGGCGACATCCATTCTTGCAGGATGTACAACAATTTCGGGAAAACTCTTCGGAGTTGATCGTTCTTGCAGATACGAATAGATGGCGTTTTTGTTTTTGTGGTTGTTGGTGTCCTGATTGTTCCATCTTATACACGTTACGTTATTCACGTCACAATATTAAGAATGACCCCGAACAATTTCAGAAAATGTTGGAATAAGTTAAACCTAACATAACGAATCACCAAATTAAGGAATTGTATTGATCCGGCAGAACGTTTACAATTCGCATTAAGATTTCTGGCGACAGGTATGTTTAACTGCATATGTATTTATTATGTTATCAATCTCAATAAGTTCCAATTTTAGGGGAAACTCAAAAAACTCTTCAATTGCCCTTTAGAGTTCAACAGTCGACGATATCAAACATATTAAAAGAAAGTATCTCAGCAATTTATTTGGCGTTGAGTGAAGAGTTCGTAAAAGTATATTGCAATTGAATGAAAGGAGCACCAGAGGAGGTGCGGAGAACAAAAGAAAATCTTTGGAGAACTATTTTAAAGTGCTTAATTCATATATATTGTAGATTTTGCTTAACATTAAGATATATAAATAAATAACATAAATAGTAATTTAAAGCTTTTTGCTTTACTCTGTTTTATGTTCTCAGCGTGAAAGTCAGTCATTATTAAAAAAATGTGCTTCCTTGCAAATATTTGCAGCTCAAGTAGTAATTTTTCTAGTTCGGTTGCAAAATGTGTACCAAAAATATAATTTCCGGTACTTCCTGCTTGCAACTCCACTTACGTTAATAGTATACGTTATCCCTTTTGATGCTTGCGGAAGAGAAATTACAAGTATTTGGTTTTGCGTATCCTTTAACTTCCTTGGATTTTTCTTTGGCATGCTCCGGGACCGCGGGAGTTTTGTAGTTTGAATGAACTAGATTCAACTTGTTTTCTGAAAGAGGATGACGAAAGAAATTTGACGATTGGGTTATGTCGCTACAGTCCCCTGCTGATAAGACTTCATTGTATGATCCATTTAAAAATTCTACACGTTGAAACCTTTTTAGGGATATTGGAGGTTAAGTTGTAGTACGTTCTGCACCTTTAAAGAAGTCTGTAGTGGTTGTCTGGTTTCTAGCTTCAGTACTTCCTTGTGCCACATCGGACTAAATTTCCCCACAGTACAAGACCTGCGAATATGAGGTTACAAAGTAATCGAAATAAGATATGAATATGTAATAAGCTACCTTCAAACTCATTATACTAATATTGTTGACCGAGGGAGAAGGATCTGATACTGCTTGCAGGAAATTTGAGCACGACTTAAATTTCCAGCTAGTCTTTATATTTTCCAGTTATTTTACACTGGCTCGACTGTCCTGCGCCTTGTAGAACTTCTGCATTTTAACACTGAAATACTATTTCAAATCGTTCCACTTTTTCATCACGCAACGTATATCGCAGTTTATGGTGGTTTCAAAACCAATTGCCTATCGTAGTTTACGGTTTCAGAATCATACACATATCCCACATTATGATGAACTGTTAACAAAAAGCATATCGCAATTAATCATGGTAATCATCGTCATTATCATCTACTGACCCGCATGCTTCACTAAAGGGGTCGCGTGGGTAAACCACGCACTAGAGATATCCAGGCAAAACGATCTCCCGCCATCGACTCTAACTCATCAGCAGTAATGCCCAAGCGTAACCAGGCGAGTTTATGGACTTGGTCCAACCATCTCGTCCTGGGTCTGCCAAGCGGCACATACCGAAGTACATCCCTCCCCGTTCAAAGAAGCAACTCCTCAATGTTGAGTTCCTCGAGCACTGCCGTGTTTCACCATGTTAATTACCACAACAGCACGAATAAATTTCATCTCAGCAGCTTGTATTCGCGACCTTAGTTTTTCGATCCAAATTGCATGACCAAGGGCGAGAGTTGAAACAAATACTGAGTTGGGAACCGATAACTTGGCTTTGACACCAAGCTCGGCCTTCCTGATTACAGATCTACCAAGATGTTTCAAAATTGACCCAGGTTGACCATCCCTACAGGAAAGCTCAGCATTACTCCTTCCATTTATGATGGTTTAAAAAACAAATATATATCGCAATTTATGATGGGTTCAAAAACAAATGTATATCACAATTTATGCATATAACAATTTATGATGGCTTCAAAAAAAAATGGATCTGACAGTTTGTGTTACTCTGCAAAAATATTTTTTGTCTGTTTGCACAAAAAACATGCTGTCTCTTTTCGTTAAAATTGCATTTTAACATGTAAAAAATCCACAAAAAAATGTAGTGTCATACGGGCTTTGTGGGCACGAATGACAACTGATGACGTCATGGACACCATTGATGATGAAGAGGACAGTGAATCATTACAAGGTGGTGAAATCGATAGGATCAGGGAAGTTTGCAGTATAACACAGTGCGAACTTGGTTCTCAGCCGTGGAGGATCTTTGAGACCAAACAACTCATTTACATATGAATTACCATGTACAAAAATTATTTATATTCCTAATTGAAATCATTAATTTATGGCACTACCTTTTCTACGGAAGCCCATAATATATTGTAAATGTAACAATATCCTTAAGAAATCGCCATATTGTATTTTGACATATTGAGAAAAGAGAAGAAATAAAGATGGCCACATCCGTCACGGCAAGAAACCAATGAAAAAATATAATAAAAGCGATCTGGTGAATGCGCTGCAGGAGATAGGAATAGGATTTCCCGCATCGGCTACCGTCGTTCAACTACGGGCACTTTTAAATGTTTGTTTTTTCTTTGGTGGACGACGAGATGCCATCTCCAGCGTCAGCTGCAGCAACCGCTGCTACGAACGTGCCGTCCGCTACCACTGCTGCTGCTCCCGCTGTCACCGCTGCTCCTGCTGCTGCCGCTGATCCCCCAGCTACTGCCGAAACCGCTGTTCCTGCTGCTCCTGCTGCTCCCGCTGCCCCTGTTGCCCCGCTACCACTGCTGACCCCGCTGCCACTACTAGCTCCGCTTCCACTGCCGTCCCGGTTACCACCTCGAGTACCGTCTCCAATTCCTCGTCTGCGCACGTGTCAAACTAAGCCGCCGACTATGAACTCGCCGCTCTGGAGCATCAGATAAATATTTTGAAAAAAAAAACAAGAACTTTTCTTACTCCAACATCAATTCGAGCAGATCTCACCAGAGCAGTAACTCGAGCACGAGTAGAAGACATCGTTCGGGTAGTCCTCAAATTTAGTGGAGATCTCATGTCAGTCTAAGACATAAATCGTTTCATAAACGATTTAGAGCAGATCTGTCAAACATACCAATGCGATGTTGTATTTAAGTACATCTGCCTAAGGAGTTTGCTGGTCGGGGCTGCTGCGGACTGCGCGAATCAATGTGATGCCCTAGACTATCACGGTTTAAAGTCGGCGCTCATCAACGAATTTGACTACGTGCTCAGTTGCATCGAGACTGCAAATAGACTACGTCAGCGCAAGTGGAACCGGAACTCGGAGGACATGCATCGTTACGTGCTGGGTTAGCCAAGCATAGCCAGTTACGGGAACATGAAGTCGTCGGAATGATTGTCGACGGTATGCGCCTACCACCGGAGGACGCAATTATGCTGCTGAGCGGGACATCAACCATTGACCAGCTGAAGGTGGCGGTGGGGAAGCATCAGGAGCGCATCATGGGCCACATCAAATCTACAGAGAATCGTGCGTGAGTGCAACTAGGTTCTGCAAGTCGTAGTGCTCCACCGACTCAGAAAAAAACAGGCACGCTGTTGCAACTGCTGTAAGATGGGGCACTACCAGAGCAAGTGCACGTTCGAGACGCGACCACCGGGATCCTGCTTTAGATGCTGGAAGTTGGGCCACGACCACAGATGCTGCCCAAACCCTCCGAAGTTACTAGTACGCCGAAGTTTGGTTTCTGCTGTGGAAAACACCGAGTTTGCTGGGGAAGAACCTGAGGCTGCAGAGAACGAGGATTTCATCGATGCTGTTAATTATGTAAGTGTTGCTCTTAGTCTTAATTCTGTCGGGCATTGCAATTATACGAGTTTCTTTTCTTTGTTTGATACCGGTTGTCCGGTTAGTTTTGTCCATTATAACAAGACAAAAAAAATATTCAGAGGTTTGGGGAATCAAGCCCTATCATCACTTGGCCGTATCGTTTGTATTATAAAATTTAAAAATAAATGTATCCAACAGGAATTAATCATTCTTCCAAATAATGAAATGAATTTACCACTTATCTTAGGAAGAGACGTTAATTTTGCTTATCACGGATTGGTGTCCTCAGAGACCCATACGGTACAACCGATGAGACAACACGAGACTGATGTGTTTTTAAATATAAACAAGTCACTCACTAGAGATAATATAGAAGCTGTAAAGCGTACTATCCGCGAACAATATTTATGCCCCCTTGGTATAGAAGTAAAACCGCATAATTCGGAGATGCACATTCGACTTACGAACAACACAACGTTTCATACATCCCCCAGATGCCTTTCGTATTTAGAAGGCTGAAGTACAGAAGATACTAGATAGTTTATTAGAACATTAAGTTACTAGGCCAAGTCAAACCCCATACGCATCTGCCATAGTTTTAGTGAAAAAGAAAACGGGGGAGTTTCGGATGTGTGTTGATTATAGAAATCTGAATAAAGTCACAGCGCGAGATAATTATCCGTTGCCCTTAAACGAAGATTGTTTAGGTTACCTTGGGGGAAAAAGATACTTCTCCACTTTAGACTTAAAGAATGGATTTTTCCACGTGGCAATGGCAGAGGGTTCGATTCAATGCACTTCTTTCGTCGTCCCTCAGGGACAATATGAATATACTCGAATGCCGTTCCGGATGAAAAATGCTTTCGCTGTTTTCCAGAGATACATATGCGAAATTTTTGCCGGTTTAATCTCTTCTGGCCACATTTCAGTACACATTGATGATATTGGCTACGGTAACACTAAAGGAACACATAGAGTTGTTAAAGAAGGTCCTACATCGTATGACGGAAAAGGGTTTAACACTGCGCATATCGAAATGTAAGTTCGCTCACGAACGAATAGAGTATCTCGGTTATTCCGTCACTTCCGAGGGTGTCCGTCCAAAGATGACCATATCGAAGCCATACGGAAGCCACAATTACCTAGGAATCTAAAAGAATTACGCACAGTGCTAGGTATGTTTAGTTATTTTCGAATGTTTATTGCGGGTCATAGTAAATTAGCCAAACCACTGACCGAGCTAACACGCGAAGGAATAGTATTTTCCATGACCGCTGCTTGTGAAGATGCATTCATATATACCAATAAAAAATAAATTGATAAACAGTCCGATTATCGCTATATACGACCCATCGAAAGAGACGGAATTGCATTGTGATGCTAGTTCTTCAGGTTTCGGTTCCGCACTTATGCAGCGGCAAAGTGATGGGAAGTTCCATTCTGTGTCGTATTTCTCTAAAACGGCCAGTCCGGCAGAGCAAGATAGTTTCGAGTTAGAATCGTTGGCCATAGTGTATGCGCTCAGACGTTACAGAGTATATTTAGAGGACATAAAGTTTAGTATCGTTACTGATTGTAATTCGCTTAAGTTGACTTTGGAACGTGATCGGATGAACGCCCGAATTGCAATGTGGGCACTAGAACTTCAGTCATATGACTATACGTTGCAGCACCGTCATGGTATTTCAATGGACCATGTTGACGCTCTAAGCCGGTTACATCCTAAGCCTGAGGGATCTTCTGATTTCGATAATGGTTCGTTTAGTGCAAAGAATACCGTCAATGCGGTCGAATCAAAATTTTGTATCATGTTCTGTGCCGCACTATCCATGCGATATATGATAGGGATGTCTGTTTTCGAATTAAACTTAAGCAGAGTCGGGATAAACGTATTAAGGGAATACGGGATCTGGACCGGTTAGGGGATTTGACATGAGGGACGGTCTAGTGTATAAGGTCGATGAGAACGATGGATGTCTGTTATATGTGGCGAGAGAAATGGAAGGGAATGGTTGATTCACGAAAAATTAGGTCATTTAGGGGAAGACAAGACCTACCTAATATGAAGAATAGCGCCGCTGACTTAGTTCGAAACTGCATCAGCTGTATTATGTATTCGACCCCAGTTCGCACCACTGAGCGGAACCTGTACAGTATTGAGAAGAGGCCTGAGCCATTCGATACACTGCATTTAGATCATTTCGGACCATTGCCATCCATAAACTCCAAGAGGAAGCACATACTTTTGGTAACAGACGCCTTCACTAAGTTTAACAAGATGTATGCCGTAAACTCAACTAGTTCAAAAGTGGCATTGGCCTGTCTCGAAAAATATTTCTCATGTTACAGTCGACCACGTCGTATTATTATTATCGATCAAGGTACCTGTTTCACTTGTTTAGAATTTGCCGCTTTTCTTAAAGAACACAACATTGTGCATGTGAATGTAGCAGTTGGGTCTCAACAAGCCAATGATCAAGCAGAGCGTGTGAATAGGACGTTGAAAGCAATGCTAGGCAAACTATCCGAACCGACCGATCACGCTGATTGGGTGCAGATGCTTCCTAAAGTTGAGTTCGGTCTAAATAATTCTAAACACAGTTCGACAAAGTGTTCTCCTAGTGAGTTATTGTTCGGAGTGATGCAGCGCGACAAGGTTGTTGCCGAATATTTGGATAAGAAAGTGCAACCGACCGTAGCTCGAGACTTAGTAGCTATGGGCGCAAATGCTCATGAGGAGATCCAGAAGTCGCAGGCCTATAACGCAGCATATCTAGCTAAGAAGAGTTCGTATGTAGTGATTGGTAATGTGTATGTAACACCAGGGACAAACAAGAAATTAATCCCGAGATACCGCGGTCGGTATGTAATCCATAAAGTGCTTTAAAATGATCTATACGTAATTCGCGACGTTCAAAATTGTCAAATAACACAACGCCCCTATAATAACGTAGTAGAGGCCGCTCGAATGCGAAGATGGGTTTTTAGCGAAGATAATGAGAGGACTGAGAACAATTGTGAGAGCAACACCAGGTCGTAGGTTTAGTTCTTTAGGAGATACGTATCGAGGTCGATTTTGTATGTAGATTGGCCGAGGTTGTAAGAGTACAAATGTAACAATATCCTTAAGAAATCTTCTATGCTATTTGTATGCCCTCTGCCGAGGATGTTAAGATAAACGCCATATTGTATTTTAACATATTGAGAAAAGAGAAGTAATAAAGATGGCCACTTCTGTCAAGGCAAAAAAAGCAACAAGTCATGTCGTGGAAAAGTATATTTTAAAATATTAAAGTCAACGAATCTCACAATGTCGAATTTAAAATAAATCATCTTATGAAATGTCATGTAATGAATTAGAAAAAATACTTCTGTTATAACGACCCAACACTAGACAATAAATTATAAAGGAAAACGAAATCCTTTGTTTCAATACACATATATATTAAGATTCAGTCTCAAATCCACATTTTTCGAAGGAGGCTAATCCAGTTTGGGCGTAACTTTCTTTCAAGTATGTTAAGTACAGAACACCTCGGAAAATTTTGATTGGGCTATCCAAATATTAAAGCCCTTCTTTTTCTCCGGCGAAGAAATGTAGGCACGCTGCCAACTTCAGTTTTTTGAAATTGAATAGGATTTTGGGGCCATTTCCATGCCTTTTGCACATATATATAGGCTTTTGGAGCAATTTCCATGCCTTTAGCACTTATATGAAAATGGCAAGGGAGCTTACGTGACGATATTGATCGCGGTGAGCCCAAAGGAGTACAGCAAGCAAAAGACAAATAATGATATTATAACTCTCTGGAGTAGCCATCCAAATTGAAACTCCTAAAACGGGAAGTTAACAAATATACTGTAAACTCGAGATCTTTTTAGAAAACAATGGCAACATTATTGTGCGCTATATATTCGAAATTTTCAGTTTACAACTCGGCCTATCTGACATTTGGTCGACCTCGAACAAGAATAACAAATTCTACAATAATTTAAAATTAATTTCTAGTCTACACTTAATCTAGGGCATGAGTGTCGCTTGGACTCTAAATATCTAAGGCCATATATTTTCAGTCATTAGTTTGACGAAGCCACTTTCGCATTCTATTGGCTCCAACTACACCGTCATATGGTAACTGGGTCAACTGGCCAGCCAACTTCACATGTCCTACGTTCCGCTTTAATAGAAAGTCGTCGAATTCGAAGTAGGTAAAGCATGTGCCCCTATCTGTTACTATTCGTCTTGGTCTACTATAGTACTGGAAATACTTCTCTAGATCACCAATTACCTCTTTTGTGCTTGTGGATTTCGTTGGATACAGCTTGACAAATTTTGTGAACGCGTCTATTACACCTAAGATATGCTTTTTTTTCGAACTTATGGACGGCAATGGACCAAAATGGTCAACATGAATCGTATCAAGCGGCACTGGTCTTTTGGGTATACTATACAAATTTCTTTCACTAACTCGCACAGGGGCAGCATATATGAGACACTTAAGGCAGTTTTGGATAAATCTTCTGATGCATACCGGGGAACCAGTAATGACTAGCTATCTTATCGTAGCACTTATCGGCCGCCTGATGCCCAAACTTTTCACGGACTAACCGTATAACGTTATCTTCTAAGTACACTCGGAAACGTCTCAAGGATATCGTATGAAATTTCCCATCCTCATGCCTTTGAAGAAGGGCGGCTCAGAAGCCAATTGAGCTGGCAGCACAATGTAGCTCCGACTCTTTTGTATTGCGGTCGAATCAAAATTTTGTATCATGTTCTGTGCCGCACTATCCATGCGATATATGATAGGGATGTCTGTTTTCGAATTAAACTTAAGCAGAGTCGGGATAAACGTATTAAGGGAATACGGGATCTGGACCGGTTAGGGGATTTGACATGAGGGACGGCCTAGTGTATAAGGTCGATGAGAACGATGGATGTCTGTTATATGTGGCGAGAGAAATGGAAGGGAATGGTTGATTCACGAAAAATTAGGTCATTTAGGTGAAGACAAGACCTACCTAATATGAAGAATAGCGCCGCTGACTTAGTTCGAAACTGCATCAGCTGTATTATGTATTCGACCCCAGTTCGCACCACTGAGCGGAACCTGTACAGTATTGAGAAGAGGCCTGAGCCATTCGATACACTGCATTTAGATCATTTCGGACCATTGCCATCCATAAACTCCAAGAGGAAGCACATACTTTTGGTAACAGACGCCTTCACTAAGTTTAACAAGATGTATGCCGTAAACTCAACTAGTTCAAAAGTGGCATTGGCCTGTCTCGAAAAATATTTCTCATGTTACAGTCGACCACGTCGTATTATTATTATCGATCAAGGTACCTGTTTCACTTGTTTAGAATTTGCCGCTTTTCTTAAAGAACACAACATTGTGCATGTGAATGTAGCAGTTGGGTCTCAACAAGCCAATGATCAAGCAGAGCGTGTGAATAGGACGTTGAAAGCAATGCTAGGCAAACTATGCGAACCGATCGATCACGCTGATTGGGTGCAGATGCTTCCTAAAGTTGAGTTCGGTCTAAATAATTCTAAACACAGTTCGACAAAGTGTTCTCCTAGTGAGTTATTGTTCGGAGTGATGCAGCGCGACAAGGTTGTTGCCGAATATTTGGATAAGAAAGTGCAACCGACCGTAGCTCGAGACTTAGTAGCTATGGGCGCAAATGCTCATGAGGAGATCCAGAAGTCGCAGGCCTATAACGCAGCATATCTAGCTAAGAAGAGTTCGTATGTAGTGATTGGTAATGTGTATGTAACACCAGGGACAAACAAGAAATTAATCCCGAGATACCGCGGTCGGTATGTAATCCATAAAGTGCTGGAAAATGATCTATACGTAATTCGCGACGTTCAAAATTGTCAAATAACACAACGCCCCTATAATAACGTAGTAGAGGCCGCTCGAATGCGAAGATGGGTTTTTAGCGAAGATAATGAGAGGACTGAGAACAATTGTGAGAGCAACACCAGGTCGTAGGTTTAGTTCTTTAGGAGATACGTATCGAGGTCGATTTTGTATGTAGATTGGCCGAGGTTGTAAGAGTACAAATGTAACAATATCCTTAAGAAATCTTCTATGCTATTTGTATGCCCTCTGCCGAGGATGTTAAGATAAACGCCATATTGTATTTTAACATATTGAGAAAAGAGAAGTAATAAAGATGGCCACTTCTGTCAAGGCAAAAAAAGCAACAAGTCATGTCGTGGAAAAGTATATTTTAAAATATTAAAGTCAACGAATCTCACAATGTCGAATTTAAAATAAATCATCTTATGAAATGTCATGTAATGAATTAGAAAAAATACTTCTGTTATAACGACCCAACACTAGACAATAAATTATAAAGGAAAACGAAATCCTTTGTTTCAATACACATATATATTAAGATTCAGTCTCAAATCCACATTTTTCGAAGGAGGCTAATCCAGTTTGGGCGTAACTTTCTTTCAAGTATGTTAAGTACAGAACACCTCGGAAAATTTTGATTGGGCTATCCAAATATTAAAGCCCTTCTTTTTCTCCGGCGAAGAAATGTAGGCACGCTGCCAACTTCAGTTTTTTGAAATTGAATAGGATTTTGGGGCCATTTCCATGCCTTTTGCACATATATATAGGCTTTTGGAGCAATTTCCATGCCTTTAGCACTTATATGAAAATGGCAAGGGAGCTTACGTGACGATATTGATCGCGGTGAGCCCAAAGGAGTACAGCAAGCAAAAGACAAATAATGATATTATAACTCTCTGGAGTAGCCATCCAAATTGAAACTCCTAAAACGGGAAGTTAACAAATATACTGTAAACTCGAGATCTTTTTAGAAAACAATGGCAACATTATTGTGCGCTATATATTCGAAATTTTCAGTTTACAACTCGGCCTATCTGACATTTGGTCGACCTCGAACAAGAATAACAAATTCTACAATAATTTAAAATTAATTTCTAGTCTACACTTAATCTAGGGCATGAGTGTCGCTTGGACTCTAAATATCTAAGGCCATATATTTTCAGTCATTAGTTTGACGAAGCCACTTTCGCATTCTATTGGCTCCAACTACACCGTCATATGGTAACTGGGTCAACTGGCCAGCCAACTTCACATGTCCTACGTTCCGCTTTAATAGAAAGTCGTCGAATTCGAAGTAGGTAAAGCATGTGCCCCTATCTGTTACTATTCGTCTTGGTCTACTATAGTACTGGAAATACTTCTCTAGATCACCAATTACCTCTTTTGTGCTTGTGGATTTCGTTGGATACAGCTTGACAAATTTTGTGAACGCGTCTATTACACCTAAGATATGCTTTTTTTTCGAACTTATGGACGGCAATGGACCAAAATGGTCAACATGAATCGTATCAAGCGGCACTGGTCTTTTGGGTATACTATACAAATTTCTTTCACTAACTCGCACAGGGGCAGCATATATGAGACACTTAAGGCAGTTTTGGATAAATCTTCTGATGCATACCGGGGAACCAGTAATGACTAGCTATCTTATCGTAGCACTTATCGGCCGCCTGATGCCCAAACTTTTCACGGACTAACCGTATAACGTTATCTTCTAAGTACACTCGGAAACGTCTCAAGGATATCGTATGAAATTTCCCATCCTCATGCCTTTGAAGAAGGGCGGCTCAGAAGCCAATTGAGCTGGCAGCACAATGTAGCTCCGACTCTTTTGTATTGCGGTCGAATCAAAATTTTGTATCATGTTCTGTGCCGCACTATCCATGCGATATATGATAGGGATGTCTGTTTTCGAATTAAACTTAAGCAGAGTCGGGATAAACGTATTAAGGGAATACGGGATCTGGACCGGTTAGGGGATTTGACATGAGGGACGGCCTAGTGTATAAGGTCGATGAGAACGATGGATGTCTGTTATATGTGGCGAGAGAAATGGAAGGGAATGGTTGATTCACGAAAAATTAGGTCATTTAGGTGAAGACAAGACCTACCTAATATGAAGAATAGCGCCGCTGACTTAGTTCGAAACTGCATCAGCTGTATTATGTATTCGACCCCAGTTCGCACCACTGAGCGGAACCTGTACAGTATTGAGAAGAGGCCTGAGCCATTCGATACACTGCATTTAGATCATTTCGGACCATTGCCATCCATAAACTCCAAGAGGAAGCACATACTTTTGGTAACAGACGCCTTCACTAAGTTTAACAAGATGTATGCCGTAAACTCAACTAGTTCAAAAGTGGCATTGGCCTGTCTCGAAAAATATTTCTCATGTTACAGTCGACCACGTCGTATTATTATTATCGATCAAGGTACCTGTTTCACTTGTTTAGAATTTGCCGCTTTTCTTAAAGAACACAACATTGTGCATGTGAATGTAGCAGTTGGGTCTCAACAAGCCAATGATCAAGCAGAGCGTGTGAATAGGACGTTGAAAGCAATGCTAGGCAAACTATGCGAACCGATCGATCACGCTGATTGGGTGCAGATGCTTCCTAAAGTTGAGTTCGGTCTAAATAATTCTAAACACAGTTCGACAAAGTGTTCTCCTAGTGAGTTATTGTTCGGAGTGATGCAGCGCGACAAGGTTGTTGCCGAATATTTGGATAAGAAAGTGCAACCGACCGTAGCTCGAGACTTAGTAGCTATGGGCGCAAATGCTCATGAGGAGATCCAGAAGTCGCAGGCCTATAACGCAGCATATCTAGCTAAGAAGAGTTCGTATGTAGTGATTGGTAATGTGTATGTAACACCAGGGACAAACAAGAAATTAATCCCGAGATACCGCGGTCGGTATGTAATCCATAAAGTGCTGGAAAATGATCTATACGTAATTCGCGACGTTCAAAATTGTCAAATAACACAACGCCCCTATAATAACGTAGTAGAGGCCGCTCGAATGCGAAGATGGGTTTTTAGCGAAGATAATGAGAGGACTGAGAACAATTGTGAGAGCAACACCAGGTCGTAGGTTTAGTTCTTTAGGAGATACGTATCGAGGTCGATTTTGTATGTAGATTGGCCGAGGTTGTAAGAGTACAAATGTAACAATATCCTTAAGAAATCTTCTATGCTATTTGTATGCCCTCTGCCGAGGATGTTAAGATAAACGCCATATTGTATTTTAACATATTGAGAAAAGAGAAGTAATAAAGATGGCCACTTCTGTCAAGGCAAAAAAAGCAACAAGTCATGTCGTGGAAAAGTATATTTTAAAATATTAAAGTCAACGAATCTCACAATGTCGAATTTAAAATAAATCATCTTATGAAATGTCATGTAATGAATTAGAAAAAATACTTCTGTTATAACGACCCAACACTAGACAATAAATTATAAAGGAAAACGAAATCCTTTGTTTCAATACACATATATATTAAGATTCAGTCTCAAATCCACATTTTTCGAAGGAGGCTAATCCAGTTTGGGCGTAACTTTCTTTCAAGTATGTTAAGTACAGAATTTAACACCTCGGAAAATTTTGATTGGGCTATCCAAATATTAAAGCCCTTCTTTTTCTCCGGCGAAGAAATGTAGGCACGCTGCCAACTTCAGTTTTTTGAAATTGAATAGGATTTTGGGGCCATTTCCATGCCTTTTGCACATATATATAGGCTTTTGGAGCAATTTCCATGCCTTTAGCACTTATATGAAAATGGCAAGGGAGCTTACGTGACGATATTGATCGCGGTGAGCCCAAAGGAGTACAGCAAGCAAAAGACAAATAATGATATTATAACTCTCTGGAGTAGCCATCCAAATTGAAACTCCTAAAACGGGAAGTTAACAAATATACTGTAAACTCGAGATCTTTTTAGAAAACAATGGCAACATTATTGTGCGCTATATATTCGAAATTTTCAGTTTACAACTCGGCCTATCTGACATTTGGTCGACCTCGAACAAGAATAACAAATTCTACAATAATTTAAAATTAATTTCTAGTCTACACTTAATCTAGGGCATGAGTGTCGCTTGGACTCTAAATATCTAAGGCCATATATTTTCAGTCATTAGTTTGACGAAGCCACTTTCGCATTCTATTGGCTCCAACTACACCGTCATATGGTAACTGGGTCAACTGGCCAGCCAACTTCACATGTCCTACGTTCCGCTTTAATAGAAAGTCGTCGAATTCGAAGTAGGTAAAGCATGTGCCCCTATCTGTTACTATTCGTCTTGGTCTACTATAGTACTGGAAATACTTCTCTAGATCACCAATTACCTCTTTTGTGCTTGTGGATTTCGTTGGATACAGCTTGACAAATTTTGTGAACGCGTCTATTACACCTAAGATATGCTTTTTTTTCGAACTTATGGACGGCAATGGACCAAAATGGTCAACATGAATCGTATCAAGCGGCACTGGTCTTTTGGGTATACTATACAAATTTCTTTCACTAACTCGCACAGGGGCAGCATATATGAGACACTTAAGGCAGTTTTGGATAAATCTTCTGATGCATACCGGGGAACCAGTAATGACTAGCTATCTTATCGTAGCACTTATCGGCCGCCTGATGCCCAAACTTTTCACGGACTAACCGTATAACGTTATCTTCTAAGTACACTCGGAAACGTCTCAAGGATATCGTATGAAATTTCCCATCCTCATGCCTTTGAAGAAGGGCGGCTCAGAAGCCAATTGAGCTGGCAGCACAATGTAGCTCCGTCTCTTTTGTATTGTCGTAGATAGCAAGAATGGGCGCTTCTACCAGTCTGGATTTAAAGCTCGGCACTGTTCATCAAAGCTAAAATCGGCATCTCTTTTTAGTAAATTTTGCAATGGCTTAGCAATTTGAGAAAATGACGGCACGAATCGTCATGAGATTCACTCGGGGCAATTCCGAGCGAAGAAACGGCGTATCCTAAATACTATTTGCATGTAACAAAATTTGCATTAAGCAAGTTTTAGCTTAAGGTTACCTTGCGTAATACCGCGCAGCACAGTGCTTAACAAAGAAGAGTTCGTCAAAGTCAGCAGTTGCAATGAATAAATCGTCTATATAAACAACTAACTATCTTGCCCGAATAAATTAAATCACGGAAAATTATATATACAAATCCTGAAAATACGGCCGGGGCATTTTTCAGCCCAAACGGCATTCTTAAAAATTGCCACATACCATTCAGCGTTACAAACGCCGTAAGAGGAATAGATTCCCCTGAAACGCGAACTTGATGAAACCCAGTTTTCAAGTCTAACAACGAGAAATATCTTTTCCCTCTTAAATATTCTATAGAGTCCTCTGTGAGCGGAAAAGGTTTGATTATCCCGTATTTTCTTTCTGTTAAGGCCGCGATAATCAACACATTCGAATTTCCCCATTATTTTTCCTCACCTAGAACAATAGCGGAGGGATATGGTGAAACACTTGGTATACTAATTCCGTCTTTTTCTAACTGATTCACTATTGACTGAACCTTAGTTCGTTCAAAATAAGAAAGTCGTCTAGGGGCGCAGCAAAACGGAACAGGATCGGCAGTTAAATGAGTTTTCATTTCGAAATCTTATGGTTGTACTTCCACGTCCTTCGGAACAGTATAGGAGTCTACGATCAAGTTATTTAATTCGACACAGCAGGCTTTATTTAATTTAGGATTAATATTTAGTTCAACGTCGGTGGAAAGAAGTTCACTGTTAAATATATCCTTCACAGAAGACTCACAAACAATCTCAGTTGACCCAGCATCCACGGCAGTTTTCATTACTTTACATGTATTTTCATCGGTTTGCAATTTATCAATTTTTGAAAGGCCATATCTATTCCGAACCAAACTAAATTCATTTGGCAACGTACTATTTTTAAGTTTAACCTTGGTTAAATGAATATGGTAAGTTTCGTCCTAAAATTACCGGATTGGCCATTGCTTCGTCAGGTAAAACAAACATTTTAATTTATTTTACTTTATTTTCGATTTTAACATGATACCATATTTCACTTAATACATTCAATTTTTCTCCGCCTATCCCGCGGTGTGATGATCTCGGCAGTTTCAATTTTATCGGCAGTTCACTCGGCACACACGATGACTTCATTATACAAATTAGGCTACCCGTATCAAAGAGGGAAAAAAATTCGATAAACTCCGTACTTTTTGCCAAGTCAATTTTAAAAGCGACACACACCTTTACAGCAACAAAAACATTATTTTCTTCATCATCTGAGTTGTTATCTTAAACGGCAGCAACTTCCTTAACGGCATTTCTGGCGGCAACTTCAGTCAGAATTTTTCTTGGATTCGGACACGAACGATGGTCATGCCCCATCCTCCAGCATCGGCAACATGATCCCTCTTGGCGCAATTGGTACAGGCAATGCGGCTTGATGTGTCCCGTTTAAGAACAGTTGTAGCACAGAACGGCACTTTTGGCGGCATTGATCTTGGTCGATCCGGCAGGTTTTGTTGGCATCGATGTAGCAGCTCTCGCTGTAAAAAGATTGAGGTACTTCCGCTGATAGCGGTTGATTAATTTTTTGCAGTCGTCAATTGTGCGAGCAGCCATGAGCAAATTTATGTTGTTGATATCGCTTCCCATCCCATCTATGATAAAGTCGATAACCTCCATCTCATCTATGTCAGCACGCTTCGCAATCGCCTGCATGCTCAGTACGTAGCTATGCAGCAACTCCTCCCGTTTCTTCCATTTCCGCTGGCTCAACATAATATAAACGTCGGCAACGGACGGCAGTGTCGAATTCATTGAGTCATGCAGTGTAGTTCAGGGCGGCAGTTGACTGCAAAAACATTCGGGCAGTACCTGTGAGTGAACGTCGCAGTCTCAACAATTTAAAGCGCTCGTCCGCATTCATCGTAGACATTATTTCCTCTAGATCCTGCAGAAAATGTCTAACTGAATGCCCCAAATCGTTACCGGAAAATCAAGCACTGGATGTGGCCGCTTCCCCTTCCAACTCCCGAATCTGCTTTTGTTATTTCAAGTCGCTTTCGAAGTCGAAGCAACTCTTCATCCAAGGCGGCATCATCGGCATTGGCGGCACATTCAGCATTAGCGGCACTTTCGGCAATAACGGCATTTGTATTGGCGTCATCGGAAGCTGTATTCCTAGCGGCAACGACACTGTCGGAGATAGGAGTTTCATCGTCGCTCGCTACAGAATCAGAATTATTTTTGCTTTGGTCGTCCATTTGTAGTGTACTGTACTGCGCGGTGGAGGCCGTTTCAGGAAATTCCACTCCGGCTTCCCTAAGGCTGTCCACCAAAGTTTTTTTTGTTACTCTTGACGTCCTTTTTTTTCGAAGGAAAATTAAAAATTTTCGGCACAAGGATTGCTTAACGCGTTGAACAATGATTTGTTTTATCGCAAAATCTGAGGTGAACTGCGTCGACCAGGGGCTTTCCACTGGAAATTGGCATATCTCTTATGTACTTCATTTCTGTGTATGTATGTCGTACAGACGTACATCGTACAGACGTGTATGTATGTGTAGTAGTGTATGTATGTCGTACAGACGTACATACGTACATCAGAAATGAAGTATAATAGAGATACCCAACTTCACAGCTTATTGTCTCCTAGTCAATCGACGAATTTGACGGACAGTCATGAAAATGTTGACGGTTACTCATGAAATTTTGACAGTTATTCACGAAATAACGTAAATGCCGTTCTCTTATTGGTCAATATGGCTTTAGAAAACAATATAAAAAACGGCTGTCAAAAATTTTAAGGGGCAAGAGTGGTAGAAGTTGTGCATCTCTATCATACTTCATTTCTGACGTACACACATATATTCTTCGTCGAGCAAAACAGGTACACTAAGTTTTTTTAAATTTGTTGTCTCTCTTTGACTCGTGTGGCCCAATTAGTTTGATTAACACTTGACAATACGATGAATGCTGGGACTCTTACATTCATCGTATTGTCAAGTGTATCTGTCTCAACTAGATTCTGTGGTTTCGGAAAACATAAAATACTTACTTTACGAATATAATTAAATCTGTATCGATTTTAGTAACACAGAGAAGAGAGAGAATTTAATTAACTGACGATACACATTTTTACTGTGCGCTCCGTCGTTTATCATTCTAAGATTATTCCAGATTTCATGAAATTGCCAATATTCTTGTTTCTAGGAATATTAGTAGGCCAAGTCAGTACCCCCATGCTTCAGCAATTGTGCTAGTTAAGAGGAAGAACGGTGATGTGCGTATAGCATCGATTATATGGCGCTAAATAAAGACACAGTCCGTGACAACATTCCATTACGTCTAATCGAGGACTGAATTGAATATACGGCAGGAAAACAGTGGTACACCTTTCTTGATTTGAAGGATGGGTGCAATTAAGTCAAATTGCATGAATATTCAATAAAGTTTACGTCTTTTGTGACACCTCGTGGGCAATATGAATACCTACATACCCTTCGGACTGAACAACACGGCAGCAAATTTTCAGAGATTTGTTTTTTCGCGATTTGAAAGAATTATCTATATAGACAAACTACACAGAGTACACTCTTCCTACACAGACGAAGAAATCCTAGGGGAATTAAAAAACGAGGGAATACTAGCCATCAAGGTATCTGCGTTCAAATCATCGGAATCCAAGGACGCCAAGTTCAACTGCTATGAGGTTGAAGTAGAAAAATCGGTGACCTTTAAAGAAGTTTCGAGGAAGACATTGCTACTAGACCACTATATCTACTGGGAACACATGAAAACAAAGGACAAAGTGCAATGCCGGAACTTTATATAATATATGCATGCGTGAAGTGTGATGCAAAGCACCAACCTGAGGAATGTCCGAGGAAAGACCGCACAGGGTTCGAGATATTTTGTGCTAACTGCAAGAAGCACGGACATCCAGCCATCTACAAAGGGTGTCCCCTTTATAACGAAAAAGTAGCACAACAAACTAAGGCTGTAGCGGCAAAGAAAGCGCAATAAGAGTTCGCAGCCAAATCAGCATGCACACTGACCCGGCCAACGGTGAGTTTCGCAACAGTAGCGAAACTGAATACTTCTCCCAAACTAACAGTGAGCAAAGTCAGAACCCAAGTCAAATGTGGAGAAACAACAACAATAACAGCAGACAGGAAGTAACCTCAACGATGAAGTCCAACGAGTGTTCGGTGCTAACCTTACCGCTCTAATAATCAAAGCTCGCAGTGCTGTACCTTCCGGGTACAGGAATCTGAGTGAGACTGAAAAGCCCGTGGACCTAGCCACGTTAATCTTCCAAATATGCAACGTCTAAAATGACTGCGCATAATCGGATACAATGTTAACAGATGAACAGCTTTTAGTTTGTTCGTAACAGGTAACCAACCTGATATGGTCGTAGTTAGCTGTCTGGCGAGCAAAAGTAACATCTCATTTAAGAATTTCTCTATTTTTAGATCCAACGGTACAAATGGATGCAGTTGTTTTACATGTGACACCCACGTCCTGGTGCCAACATATGTCAATGGTGCCAACATATGTCATGATATCGATGTTCTTAATGCGCTCTTATCAAGACATACATATGGGCTGATAGGTGGTGACATCAATGCAAGACACCCTATGTGGCAGGACACAAGTCAGATCGACAGGGGGAAGCCATCGTAAAATGGCTAGAGGAAAACGCGGACCCTGATCGTGATTTCCCAGCCCAAACCCACCTACCCAAGTACACCATCGATACTTGCTACCTCAAATCTGGTAAGCATCCGACCAGAGATCCGGAACTATTCCTGCGAGACACTAACGAGTGATTCCGATTACGAGGCGATCAAACTGGTAATCAACTTGGCAAATCCGATATTTACCAACAGCCGACCAGAGGGGCACATCGTCAACCTATATCAGCTGGATGTAGCTAAGCTACAAGAAGACGTACTGGAGAACATCCACATACCGCCAGAAATAAGAAACCTAGCCAATACGGAGATTTAAGGATTCGACAACTTAATCAACAACGCATTATACAAGCAAAAAAGGACCAGCGCTGAACACTGGAGGCAGCGATTACCAAGCTGTTCTCAGTGCGTGGAACTGCGCGAACATTATGTTTCGGAACGCGGTACAAACGCACAACAATATACAGCTGGAGAACATTCTCCGCAAGATACAGCCTGGACCCGACACATTCCGACAAATCCACCAGATCATCGGGAGAAGCAGGGAGAAGCTACCACAAACCCTGACAACAAGCGAAGGAGAAACGTCGACGGAGAAACAGAAGCCTTTTCATCCTTTTTAGAAGGCAACTTTCAACCGTCCCGGAATTTGTCACAGAAGTCAACACCTACGTGAAACCAACCCAGCGGACCACCCGATAGGAAACGTTGATCTCACAACAGCCGACGAAATTGCGGGAATTATTCAACGTAGCCTAGCGAGGAATGCAGCCGGGGCTGATAATTTTACGAATTTCGCCCTGAAGCGAATGCCACCAACTTATCACCATCATAACGCACAATTACATTAACAATTGCTACGTTCCTAGCAAGTGAAAGATAGCAAAAATTGTTATAATACCAAAAAGGGGAACGCTGACAGTGTTTCAGGATACAGGCCTATATCGCTCTTGAGCAATATAAGCAGGATCCTGTAGAACCTGGTAGTGCGAAAACTCATCGCATTAGTTTCTCTAAACAACATTCCTTATTTTCAGTACGGATTTCGGGGAAAATATTCAACACTACATCCTCTAATGAAGTTCCACCACGATGTAGCTGCCCTGAACAATAACGAGGTCAACGTCGCATGCTTCCTAGACGGAAAAGGCCTTCTATACGGTCTGCATTGAGGGACTGATCTACAAGTTGAACCAAATGGGATTCCCCTCCAACCTCATCAGAAAAATGTATAGCTTTCTTCACGAAGACTCTACGTCTTAATTGAAGGCAGTCAACAGAGCGGAGCAGCTTATAGCGCCGATCGTAACGTGCGGCTTCCCAAACCAGAACAGCGACAACAACACCACCCCATCCCAAAAGGACCACCCGGGACACACGGACTTGAACAACCCGATGTAAGGACCACCCATTGCATGGCATAAGAAGTTGATAAAGGCGATTTGATCCATTCCAGATGAGTCGGCCGGGTGAAGAAGTTCATTGGAACCTTCTTGTATCGAGTTATTTAATTCAGACCCCTTACCACTGGTGGGGTGAAGCCAAGAGTATATAACAACAAATACTACAATTGTGCTTATTCTATAAAATTTACATGTCATCAGATCAGCCGATTGAAGTGAATCAGCGTAGTAACAGGTAGTAAAATGCTGACGTTGCACATCTTGTCATCCGATTTTGGAGTACGTTGTCACACAGGAAATATGATTGCTCACAACATCTTGTGGCCAGCCTATATGGACGTCACACAATAGTCGGAATCATACAGCGCCCGGGTCTTTGTAGTTCCGCTGGATTGTATGTGTGGTCTTACAGATACATTTGGTTCACGGGGTTTGGCGGTACTCGCTCTAACCTTCATCACTATGATTATGATTTCGGCAATAATCAGCAATGAACCAATCGTGATGTAATGCTGAATTTTGTGTGTTCTAAGGTCCAGCAGCAGTCTCTATTGACCTTGTTGAATCTCTTGAGCCTTTTCTATCTTACCAATATTCTTAAAGAGTTCTGATCGTAGAATTGGCGCTTCTTCTCTCGTGTGCGTAAAGTTCGTCAACAGCTGCGATATGCTGGTTGCTAGTAGAAACGATAATTCCAATCGGCTCGAGAGGGTTTTTTCTAACGATGATCATACCTTGCTGAGGAATCATGCAAGTCTCTTGTAAGCTGATGGTTCAACTTCCATAAAAAGATATCTTTTTGTTTCATGTCCACAGATAATGTCCAGGCTTATCCCATTCGGCACACGAAATATCCAGGTGTTAAGGTTGCATTTCAAACCAATGGGTCCTGGCAGGGATAGATTGAGTAGTACAAGCTGGCTCAGCTCGCATGCATTACACGGGAGCCGGTCATCATATAGTATCGGTCCAGTTAAAGACTAATTAGCAGATAGTCTGTTGATAAATAACTTTTTTTTTTTATTCATAAAGGAATCGTTATTTCTATGATCTTGTTTGTGTCCGTGACTCTTCATCTGACTTTTAGATGAAGATCCTTATATTTATAACTGAAGAACGGATTCGTGGTTTCGCTCTCCTGGTATCCTGAGTGTTCGAGGAATAAGGTCATTTATCCGTATCAATTCTCTTTTCAGCTGCTCCACATTGACGATGAGAGAATGCATCCTTCCCTATTTTGATAGTTAACCAACATCAGCATGACGTTAATTTCAGTGGAGCTTAATGTCTTCAAAACGTTGTGTTTATCGTACCCTTCGCTTAATTTATTTAGAAATTTAAGCTATAGATTTGAGATGCCTTTGGTTTGGCGACGTTTCTCCTTAAAAATGTTGGTTGAGTCAAAATGTTTCTTGAGTCATATTGGAAGTCTGATTTCTCAACAACTTTAATATGTGATTCTCATTTTCCTGCACTTTTATAATCATTTCTTCGTATCCCTACGCATAGCGCTAATCGAGCACTCCCAATAGCTCATTTACCACAGTTTCAATGAAGTCGAAGACGATCTCTTATATATGAATATGCATGTTCTTTGTGTGCAATAGGACATCATTATTCAACTCGATCTGCTCCAACTGCTGTTTGAATTGTATCAACGTATTGTCGCAATGGGTTTATTGTCAGATATAATTGCTATGATTCCCCTACAAATCTAGTCCATACGCCTCAAGCATTCATTGTACGAGTAAAATTGGGAACAATAGTTAGTCCGATTGAAAAACACAATGGCCTTTGATGAACTTGTTTTCGAACTGATCGATGTGGACTCGGTCCATATTTTGAATAAACGTAGTGGTGGTGATGAATGCTGCTACTAAATATGTCCACAAGAATAAAATTTTGTGTTCTTATTTGTACATCCCTTTCTTCTTTGTCAATTTGTGCGGGCGGTGCATAGTAGGTTTACAATAGCTATATGGATTTGAACGAGTGGGCTTAAGTACGTATTGGGCCTAGTTATGTAATAAGTCTTTTGTAATGACTGCCATTACTTAACACTATCGCAGCGCGAACCCTTTTATCGCTTCCCGAATGTGTTTCCATTACATTTCTAAGTAGCCATTCGTTGACGGGAGTCGGTCATCCTTTATGAGAACAATTTCACCAAGTTCTGTATCAACATCCATCGGGAGAGGTAGCTGCGTGTGTTGTCAATTGTTGGTTCAGGCAATGCGTTAAGTTCCGATCCAACCAGAAAATGACCCGGAGTCAGGATCGTGTTGTCTTCAACGTCATTGGTTATTGTTCTTAGACATGCGTTCATCTGGGTGAGTAACATTGATAACTCCTCATACGTTAATGTTGTCTCACCAACTATTCTTTTGAGGTGGTGTTTGTTGGACTTAACGCCTGCCTGCAAAAGTGCACCAAAATGTGTAGCAGCCGGTGAAATAAAATGCAATTGTATGCCATCAATAGCCAACTTCTCTTCATTTCTCCATTGTGCTGAGGCCAACCTCATCAGGTTTTGTATTTCTTTGTTGTCTATACAGTCAGTGTATTCCTGTTGCCGATAGCCTTCAGTGTATTCCTAGTGCTTTAATGGTATCTTCTACATTAATTTCAGTGACTGAATGTCTTTGAATATCGAATAAAGTTCCTTTTCCTGACATCATATAATCAATGTAGAAGTCGTTCATGAGGATACCTATTGCAATCGGATATTTTTATTGCAATCTTCATGAAGAATTTAGTAGCAGAAATAAGAACAATTGATGAAATGTTGATATAAAAAATAAGCATTGTTTAAATGTCAACCAGTGAGCCAGTGTTGTGAGGGCTTCAGAAACTATAAAGTGATTCTAAATTTTTAAGCGGATTCTTTCATAAGCTCTACTAAAACTCATGACAACAATAAAATACTCATTTGTATGTTCTGAAATATGCAACTGAAATTGGAAAAATATTTTCTTAAAATACCTTTTGTTTCTACAGGACCGTTTTTCTGACTCCGGCCTTTTCAGCGGTCAGCGGTATCGCCAATAACCTTGGTATGCAGCTCGATCATGTTTTTTCATCAAATACTTCCAATTCCCTGGTCGCCGTGAGCAATCACCTTCTCTCAACACTTAATCACTATCTCCTCCCTATCGCCATTACCTTTTTTTCGAACTTCACAATAATATCAGGTTCCACCTTGCAAAGCAGATTTAATAAAACTGAACGACCTAGGCAATAATATAAATTTCGGCCTCTTTCTCAACTATATTACCCAGATCGATATCGCTCTCGATTTTTTCTGCACAGCAAACTTTGACTGTCCTCTCCCATCTGTCCCTTATCTTACGCAAAATACTGCACATCTTCCCCTCATTGGTACAATAAAGAACTCTGTTCTCTTCACAATACCAAAAACATAACATGGAAAAGTTACCTGAGAACCACTTCTGGCTTAGATTTGCCTCTCCACCAACATGCTTGATTCCGCTTTTCAATCCAGTCTAATTACTGATCCTAGGCGCTCTTACAAATTTATTAACGCGAAAAGAAAATCCTGTGGTTTTCCTTCCAGTTTGAAATTATCTTATACATCATCTGCTAATGCATCATCGAGCTGGTTCCAGGACTTCAATTCTTCCTCTGCTATTAGGTGCTTGCCTAAATATCTTTGCCTTTTGTGAGCAAGTGCCTCACAAAATCCCAGTGTAAGTTCTGGAATTTCATTAGATTCTCCACAGAATCTGCAGAAACCTTCTCATGCTCTTAATTTCTTTAGGTGCTCCCTGAGTCTACAGAAGCCTGTTATACGGACACGGAGGTTGTTTTTGCTCATTCTGATGCACGCCTTAAACCTATTCCGGTTACGCTGACCCAAGAGCTTCTTGGCCTGCTTCATGCCATGAGCGTTCTTCCTGGCACTGCCCTTCTTTCTAGTTCCCTGAACTCTTCCCTGAGAACGTGATCTCCTACGCCGCAGAATGTTTCGGGGACTATGAAAGGTTCCGATGCCTCTTTCGGCCATTTCTTTGTCTTCCCTATATGGCCAGGTATTCAACAAAGTTTTTCTTTGTTAATGCTGCTCATCCCCTTAAGCTTCCCACACGAGCTTGGATTTGATAAAGGAGTCTAGTGTCGGGATAGCGGCACGACTGTCCAAAATTATTGCTATGTCTCAGTTGGTATAATTCCTATGAAGATTTATCTGAGCGCATCTGTCTATAGCATAAATGTCTATAGCTTGAAAGATGCTGGTGCTTTTTTTCATGGATTCGTAGTACTTTGTCCGGGGTACGAATACTCCTGAACAGTATTGTGCCTGAACCTTTTTGCAAACTTCTTTAGCCAATCTTTTAATAACCATTCTCAAGAACCTGACCTTCATTAATTCAGCTACCTGGATAACTGCCCACAGACCACTCTCATCTCAATACATATAAGTAGAGATAAAGGTACGCGAAAAGATTAATCAGCTCAAGGATGACTTCTCCCCTGGCCCCGATTGTCTGCCTACCATATTCCTTAAGATGTGTGTCAATGTATCTTCCATTTACTAATCTCCAGGCCATTTTTCCCAAATGTATGGATGTACTCCTTAATTGTTACTATCTGCTGCTAACAAAATATTAGACTGGGGCATTGACAGTGATAGTGAGGAGTATCCTCAATTTCCCCTTCGTCCCCACAGCCTCTGCACATGGTGTTATGGGTAAGTCCGATTTTTTGGTCATGGAATCTGAGGTCATTATTCCCTGTTAGCGTTCCGACTACCATCCGCAACAGTCTCTTCCTGCATTGAAGAAGTATGCACATTCGAGAAGTCTCACAAGTGGACTGAAAGTTCCACCTTTAATAATATATACCAGCTTAATTTCTTTAATGAAATTGCTTTAATGGCCGCTTGACTGTCAATAAGGATCATCAGCTGGTTGCATTTCCAACAATTACTCGTATATCATTTTGGACATTTTTCCTAGACCACCAGGACCTCCGCTTGAAAAACACAGCCGTAACTAGGTAATCTTTGCATGTTTGCTCAATGGCAATTATGGCAGCGTTTGCCCTTCATATATGCATGCACAGGAGATTGTATAGTGCTTAACGATTTGTCGAATGTATGCGTTGATCAGCTTTTCAAACGTCTTTAGGTGGAATGATGTAAGGCTTATTGTTCTAAAGTTTTTCGCTGTGCAGTCACTAGCTTCAGCTGCTTTAGGCATGAAAACAACTTTGACTTCCTTCCAGGTGGACGGTATATGACTGTAAGTTAGACTGCATAGGAAGAGGTCTTTAAGGATGAGAATGATAATATCCATAGTCTTCTGCAGCATGATTGGAAGAATGCCATCAACTCCGCGGGATGTAAACGGATATAAGGAGTCAATGGCCCATTTGTTTCTGTTTTCTCTTACGATTACATTTAGATCTTTGAATTATATGTCTGAGGGCGTCTCAGTCGTCGATGGTTGTACTTGGGTACACCGCTGAACATAGGTTTCTACGAAAAGACGTAGAGTCTCGAGGTATTCGAGGGACCGTATGACTTTTCGATAAGATATTCCATAATCCGGCAGTCTCAACTGGTTTTTAAAATCCTAAGGCTTTCGTTGTAGGCAGTCCAGTCTTCTGCAAGTCTAGAAGCCTTGTCTGCATAAAAACGGGATTTGTATTTTTTCCTTATAGTTAGAAGATTATTATTCCACCATAGGGGACACGGCTGTCCAAAAGTCTCTTTTTAGGGACGGGCTGGACAAATGCTGTTTTCCATCTGCTCGGAAAGAGACCTAAAGAGTAGTATAGATGAAAAAGCAGTGGTTTTGCCAGCGCAAAAGAATACCTCTTCAGACGTATAGGGGGAATACCATCCCGGCCAGCGGATGTGTGCACGTCGAGGTCTTTAAGTATTCTTGCAACTGTAAGAGTGCGGAAGTGGATTTGTCCCATGGTGAAATCAACGCTCTCAAGTACAGTGTTGCAGTGTTGAGCTGGCTGCAAAAAGCGCCGCAAGTAGATTCGCTTTGTCTAAAGAGCTGACATTTGGGATGTCATTGTAAATGAGCGTAGGAATTGAAGACGAATAACCAACATTTTTTGCTACCCTTGGGCCTTTGTAGCACTTTTTGCCTCAAATTTTGCTCATACGAGAATTTTAAACCTCTTATATAGAAATTCAACTCTCTCAACCTGATTGCCTCTTTACAGCTCGAGTCATACACTGCGTTTGCTTGGAATGAAGTTTGCTCTGTGAGGAATGAAGGAGTCTACATGCCCAGCAGTAGAATGTTTGTGATCATATCCATGTCACTATCGGGGAAGCATAGTGACCAGTTAAAATTCCTAAAGTTGTTATTTAGACCGCTCCAATCGGCTTTCTCGTATACCATACTGTTCTTTTAGGATTTTGTTCTCTAACTGTTTGTGGCGATATCGAGAAATTTGCTTATACTACACACTGACCATTGTGACATTGACGAGCCTAGAGGTGACAGAATGTCAATAGAATATTTGTCAGGATGAGGGGTTAGAAACAGCTCCAGGGTGTTGGCGGAATGATCTGCAATGTCAGGTATTCGTGTGGGCTCATTTACTAGCTGTGTCAGATTATTTGCCTCAGCAAAGATTTCAACATACCTTCCTTAGGATGTTGACTGGCCCGAATGTAGAAGCCAATTAGAATTGTGTACAATTTCAGTGCGAGGATATAGGAATACAATCCTTGAGATGGTGTCAGATAGCGCATCAAATTCGTTAAAAGTTGAATTGCTATCCATGTTTTGACTTCTATAAATAAAACAGTAGTGGATTAAATGCTTACGGACATGGAGTTTTAATCACAGAAAATTAAATTCCGGATTGGAACAGAGGCCGTATTGAGGTTGAAGATGGTAAGCTACATCACAACGCACGTAGAGGGCGAAACCGCGGTGTAAAAAGAAAAGCGTCACCAAGCTATATCTAGGCAGGTTTCCATCCGATAAATCGGTATTCTTCCCTACCTGTGTTCTACTCAGCGCCAGCCTTTATGGACGTCACACAATTATACAGCGCCCGGGTCTTTGTAGTTCCGCTGGATTGTATATGTGGTCTTACAGATACATTTGGTTCACGGGGTTTGGTGGTACTCGCTCTAACCTTCATCACTATGATTATGATTTCGGCAATAATCAGCAATGAACCAATCGTGATGTAATGCTTTTGTGTGTTCTAAGGTCCAGCAGCAGTCTCTATTGACCTTGTTGAATCTCTTGAGCCTTTTCTATCTTACCAATATTCTTAAAGAGTTCTGATCGTAGAATTGGCGCTTCTTCTCTCGTGTGCGTAAAGTTCGTCAACAGCTGCGATATGCTGGTTGCTAGTAGAAACGATAATTCCAATCGGCTCGAGAGGGTTTTTTCTAACGATGATCATACCTTGCTGAGGAATCATGCAAGTCTCTTGTAAGCTGATGGTTCAACTTCCATAAAAAGATATCTTTTTGTTTCATGTCCACAGATAATGTCCAGGCTTATCCCATTCGGCACACGAAATATCCAGGTGTTAAGGTTGCATTTCAAACCAATGGGTCCTGGCAGGGATAGATTGAGTAGTACAAGCTGGCTCAGCTCGCATGCATTACACGGGAGCCGGTCATCATATAGTATCGGTCCAGTTAAAGACTAATTAGCAGATAGTCTGTTGATAAATAACTTTTTTTTGTATTCATAAAGGAATCGTTATTTCTATGATCTTGTTTGTGTCCGTGACTCTTCATCTGACTTTTAGATGAAGATCCTTATATTTATAACTGAAGAACGGATTCGTGGTTTCGCTCTCCTGGTATCCTGAGTGTTCGAGGAATAAGGTCATTTATCCGTATCAATTCTCTTTTCAGCTGCTCCACATTGACGATGAGAGAATGCATCCTTCCCTATTTTGATAGTTAACCAACATCAGCATGACGTTAATTTCAGTGGAGCTTAATGTCTTCAAAACGTTGTGTTTATCGTACCCTTCGCTTAATTTATTTAGAAATTTAAGCTATAGATTTAAGATGCCTTTGGTTTGGCGACGTTTCTCCTTAAAAATGTTGGTTGAGTCAAAATGTTTCTTGAGTCATATTGGAAGTCTGATTTCTGAACAACTTTAATATGTGATTCTCATTTTCCTGCACTTTTATAATCATTTCTTCGTATCCCTACGCATAGCGCTAATCGAGCACTCCCAATAGCTCATTTACCACAGTTTCAATGAAGTCGAAGACGATCTCTTATATATGAATATGCATGTTCTTTGTGTGCAATAGGACATCATTATTCAACTCGATCTGCTCCAACTGCTGTTTGAATTGTATCAACGTATTGTCGCAATGGGTTTATTGTCAGATATAATTGCTATGATTCCCCTACAAATCTAGTCCATACGCCTCAAGCATTCATTGTACGAGTAAAATTGGGAACAATAGTTAGTCCGATTGAAAAACACAATGGCCTTTGATGAACTTGTTTTCGAACTGATCGATGTGGACTCGGTCCATATTTTGAATAAACGTAGTGGTGGTGATGAATGCTGCTACTAAATATGTCCACAAGAATAAAATTTTGTGTTCTTATTTGTACATCCCTTTCTTCTTTGTCAATTTGTGCGGGCGGTGCATAGTAGGTTTACAATAGCTATATGGATTTGAACGAGTGGGCTTAAGTACGTTTTGGGCCTAGTTATGTAATAAGTCTTTTGTAATGACTGCCATTACTTAACACTATCGCAGCGCGAACCCTTTTATCGCTTCCCGAATGTGTTTCCATTACATTTCTAAGTAGCCATTCGTTGACGGGAGTCGGTCATCCTTTATGAGAACAATTTCACCAAGTTCTGTGAAATAGTCGCTCGACCAGGCCTTCCAAAAGTCGTCTCGCATTTTTTGTATCAACATCCATCGGGAGAGGTAGCTGCGTGTGTTGTCAATTGTTGGTTCAGGCAATGCGTTAAGTTCCGATCCAACCAGAAAATGACCCGGAGTCAGGATCGTGTTGTCTTCAACGTCATTGGTTATTGTTCTTAGACATGCGTTCATCTGGGTGAGTAACATTGATAACTCCTCATACGTTAATGTTGTCTCACCAACTATTCTTTTGAGGTGGTGTTTGTTGGACTTAACGCCTGCCTGCCAAAGTGCACCAAAATGTGTAGCAGCCGGTGAAATGAAATGCAATTGTATGCCATCAATAGCCAACTTCTCTTCATTTCTCCATTGTGCTGAGGCCAACCTCATCAGGTTTTGTATTTCTTTGTTGTCTATACAGTCAGTGTATTCCTGTTGCCGATAGCCTTCAGTGTATTCCTAGTGCTTTAATGGTATCTTCTACATTAATTTCAGTGACTGAATGTCTTTGAATATCGAATAAAGTTCCTTTTCCTGACATCATATAATCAATGTAGAAGTCGTTCATGAGGATACCTATTGCAATCGGATATTTTTATTGCAATCTTCATGAAGAATTTAGTAGCAGAAATAAGAACAATTGATGAAATGTTGATATAAAAAATAAGCATTGTTTAAATGTCAACCAGTGAGCCAGTGTTGTAAGGGCTTCAGAAACTATAAAGTGATTCTAAATTTTTAAGCGGATTCTTTCATAAGCTCTACTAAAACTCATGACAACAATAAAATACTCATTTGTATGTTCTGAAATATGCAACTGAAATTGGAAAAATATTTTCTTAAAATACCTTTTGTTTCTACAGGACCGTTTTTCTGACTCCGGCCTTTTCAGCGGTTAGCGGTATCGCCAATAACCTTGGTATGCAGCTCGATCATGTTTTTTCATCAAATACTTCCAATTCCCTGGTCGCCGTGAGCAATCACCTTCTCTCAACACTTAATCACTATCTCCTCCCTATCGGCATTACCTTTTTTTCGAACTTCACAATAATATCAGGTTCCATCTTGCAAAGCAGATTTAATAAAACTGAACGACCTAGGCAATAATATAAATTTCGGCCTCTTTCTCAACTATATTACCCAGATCGATATCGCTCTCGATTTTTTCCGCACAGCAAACTTTGACTGTCCTCTCCCATCTGTCCCTTATCTTACGCAAAATACTGCACATCTTCCCCTCCTTGGTACAATAAAGAACTCTGTTCTCTTCACAATACCAAAAACATAACATGGAAAAGTTACCTGAGAACCACTTCTGGCTTAGATTTGCCTCTCCACCAACATGCTTGATTCCGCTTTTCAATCCAGTCTAATTACTGATCCTAGGCGCTCTTACAAATTTATTAACGCGAAAAGAAAATCCTGTGGTTTTCCTTCCAGTTTGAAATTATCTTATACATCATCTGCTAATGCATCATCGAGCTGGTTCCAGGACTTCAATTCTTCCTCTGCTATTAGGTGCTTGCCTAAATATCTTTGCCTTTTGTGAGCAAGTGCCTCACAAAATCCCAGTGTAAGTTCTGGAATTTCATTAGATTCTCCACAGAATCTGCAGAAACCTTCTCATGCTCTTAATTTCTTTAGGTGCTCCCTGAGTCTACAGAAGCCTGTTATACGGACACGGAGGTTGTTTTTGCTCATTCTGATGCACGCCTTAAACCTATTCCGGTTACGCTGACCCAAGAGCTTCTTGGCCTGCTTCATGCCATGAGCGTTCTTCCTGGCACTGCCCTTCTTTCTAGTTCCCTGAACTCTTCCCTGAGAACGTGATCTCCTACGCCGCAGAATGTTTCGGGGACTATGAAAGGTTCCGATGCCTCTTTCGGCCATTTCTTTGTCTTCCCTATATGGCCAGGTATTCAACAAAGTTTTTCTTTGTTAATGCTGCTCATCCCCTTAAGCTTCCCACACGAGCTTGGATTTGATAAAGGAGTCTAGTGTCGGGATAGCGGCACGACTGTCCAAAATTATTGCTATGTCTCAGTTGGTATAATTCCTATGAAGATTTATCTGAGCGCATCTGTCTATAGCATAAATGTCTATAGCTTGAAAGATGCTGGTGCTTTTTTTCATGGATTCGTAGTACTTTGTCCGGGGTACGAATACTCCTGAACAGTATTGTGCCTGAACCTTTTTGCAAACTTCTTTAGCCAATCTTTTAATAACCATTCTCAAGAACCTGACCTTCATTAATTCAGCTACCTGGATAACTGCCCACAGACCACTCTCATCTCAATACATATAAGTAGAGATAAAGGTACGCGAAAAGATTAATCAGCTCAAGGATGACTTCTCCCCTGGCCCCGATTGTCTGCCTACCATATTCCTTAAGATGTGTGTCAATGTATCTTCCATTTACTAATCTCCAGGCCATTTTTCCCAAATGTATGGATGTACTCCTTAATTGTTACTATCTGCTGCTAACAAAATATTAGACTGGGGCATTGACAGTGATAGTGAGGAGTATCCTCAATTTCCCCTTCGTCCCCACAGCCTCTGCACATGGTGTTATGGGTAAGTCCGATTTTTTGGTCATGGAATCTGAGGTCATTATTCCCTGTTAGCGTTCCGACTACCATCCGCAACAGTCTCTTCCTGCATTGAAGAAGTATGCACATTCGAGAAGTCTCACAAGTGGACTGAAAGTTCCACCTTTAATAATATATACCAGCTTAATTTCTTTAATGAAATTGCTTTAATGGTCGCTTGACTGTCAATAAGGATCATCAGCTGGTTGCATTTCCAACAATTACTCGTATATCATTTTGGACATTTTTCCTAGACCACCAGGACCTCCGCTTGAAAAACACAGCCGTAACTAGGTAATCTTTGCATGTTTGCTCAATGGCAATTATGGCAGCGTTTGCCCTTCATATATGCATGCACAGGAGATTGTATAGTGCTTAACGATTTGTCGAATGTATGCGTTGATCAGCTTTTCAAACGTCTTTAGGTGGAATGATGTAAGGCTTATTGTTCTAAAGTTTTTCCACCTAAAGTTTTTCCACCAGGAGATTGTATAGTGCTTAACGATTTGTCGAATGTATGCGTTGATCAGCTTTTCAAACGTCTTTAGGTGGAATGATGTAAGGCTTATTGTTCTAAAGTTTTTCGCTGTGCAGTCACTAGCTTCAGCTGCTTTAGGCATGAAAACAACTTTGACTTCCTTCCAGGTGGACGGTATATGACTGTAAGTTAGACTGCATAGGAAGAGGTCTTTAAGGATGAGAATGATAATATCCATAGTCTTCTGCAGCATGATTGGAAGAATGCCATCAACTCCGCGGGATGTAAACGGATATAAGGAGTCAATGGCCCATTTGTTTCTGTTTTCTCTTACGATTACATTTAGATCTTTGAATTATATGTCTGAGGGCGTCTCAGTCGTCGATGGTTGTACTTGGGTACACCGCTGAACATAGGTTTCTACGAAAAGACGTAGAGTCTCGAGGTATTCGAGGGACCGTATGACTTTTCGATAAGATATTCCATAATCCGGCAGTCTCAACTGGTTTTTAAAATCCTAAGGCTTTCGTTGTAGGCAGTCCAGTCTTCTGCAAGTCTAGAAGCCTTGTCTGCATAAAAACGGGATTTGTATTTTTTCCTTAAAGTTAGAAGATTATTATTCCACCATAGGGGACACGGCTGTCCAAAAGTCTCTTTTTAGGGACGGGCTGGACAAATGCTGTTTTCCATCTGCTCGGAAAGAGACCTAAAGAGTAGTATAGATGAAAAAGCAGTGGTTTTGCCAGCGCAAAAGAATACCTCTTCAGACGTATAGGGGGAATACCATCCCGGCCAGCGGATGTGTGCACGTCGAGGTCTTTAAGTATTCTTGCAACTGTAAGAGTGCGGAAGTGGATTTGTCCCATGGTGAAATCAACGCTCTCAAGTACAGTGTTGCAGTGTTGAGCTGGCTGCAAAAAGCGCCGCAAGTATATTCGCTTTGTCTAAAGAGCTGACATCTGGGATGTCATTGTAAATGAGCGTGGGAATTGAAGACGAATAACCAACATTTTTTGCTACCCTTGGGCCTTTGTAGCACTTTTTGCCTCAAATTTTGCTCATACGAGAATTTTAAACCTCTTATATAGAAATTCAACTCTCTCAACCTGATTGCCTCTTTACAGCTCGAGTCATACACTGCGTTTGCTTGGAATGAAGTTTGCTCTGTGAGGAATGAAGGAGTCTACATGCCCAGCAGTAGAATGTTTGTGATCATATCCATGTCACTATCGGGGAAGCATAGTGACCAGTTAAAATTCCTAAAGTTGTTATTTAGACCGCTCCAATCGGCTTTCTCGTATACCATACTGTTCTTTTAGGATTTTGTTCTCTAACTGTTTGTGGCGATATCGAGAAATTTGCTTATACTACACACTGACCATTGTGACATTGACGAGCCTAGAGGTGACAGAATGTCAATAGAATATTTGTCAGGATGAGGGGTTAGAAACAGCTCCAGGGTGTTGGCGGAATGATCTGCAATGTCAGGTATTCGTGTGGGCTCATTTACTAGCTGTGTCAGATTATTTGCCTCAGCAAAGATTTCAACATACCTTCCTTAGGATGTTGACTGGCCCGAATGTAGAAGCCAATTAGAATTGTGTACAATTTCAGTGCGAGGATGTAGGAATACAATCCTTGAGATGGTGTCAGATAGCGCATCAAATTCGTTAAAAGTTGAATTGCTATCCATGTTTTGACTTCTATAAATAAAACAGTAGTGGATTAAATGCTTACGGACATGGAGTTTTAATCACAGAAAATTAAATTCCGGATTGGAACAGAGGCCGTATTGAGGTTGAAGATGGTAAGCTACATCACAACGCACGTAGAGGGCGAAACCGCGGTGTAAAAAGAAAAGCGTCACCAAGCTATATCTAGGCAGGTTTCCATCCGATAAATCGGTATTCTTCCCTACCTGTGTTCTACTCAGCGCCAGCCTTTATGGACGTCACACAATCATACAGCGCCCGGGTCTTTGTAGTTCCGCTGGATTGTATATGTGGTCTTACAGATACATTTGGTTCACGGGGTTTGGTGGTACTCGCTCTAACCTTCATCACTATGATTATGATTTCGGCAATAATCAGCAATGAACCAATCGTGATGTAATGCTGAATTTTGTGTGTTCTAAGGTCCAGCAGCAGTCTCTATTGACCTTGTTGAATCTCTTGAGCCTTTTCTATCTTACCAATATTCTTAAAGAGTTCTGATCGTAGAATTGGCGCTTCTTCTCTCGTGTGCGTAAAGTTCGTCAACAGCTGCGATATGCTGGTTGCTAGTAGAAACGATAATTCCAATCGGCTCGAGAGGGTTTTTTCTAACGATGATCATACCTTGCTGAGGAATCATGCAAGTCTCTTGTAAGCTGATGGTTCAACTTCCATAAAAAGATATCTTTTTGTTTCATGTCCACAGATAATGTCCAGGCTTATCCCATTCGGCACACGAAATATCCAGGTGTTAAGGTTGCATTTCAAACCAATGGGTCCTGGCAGGGATAGATTGAGTAGTACAAGCTGGCTCAGCTCGCATGCATTACACGGGAGCCGGTCATCATATAGTATCGGTCCAGTTAAAGACTAATTAGCAGATAGTCTGTTGATAAATAACTTTTTTTTGTATTCATAAAGGAATCGTTATTTCTATGATCTTGTTTGTGTCCGTGACTCTTCATCTGACTTTTAGATGAAGATCCTTATATTTATAACTGAAGAACGGATTCGTGGTTTCGCTCTCCTGGTATCCTGAGTGTTCGAGGAATAAGGTCATTTATCCGTATCAATTCTCTTTTCAGCTGCTCCACATTGACGATGAGAGAATGCATCCTTCCCTATTTTGATAGTTAACCAACATCAGCATGACGTTAATTTCAGTGGAGCTTAATGTCTTCAAAACGTTGTGTTTATCGTACCCTTCGCTTAATTTATTTAGAAATTTAAGCTATAGATTTAAGATGCCTTTGGTTTGGCGACGTTTCTCCTTAAAAATGTTGGTTGAGTCAAAATGTTTCTTGAGTCATATTGGAAGTCTGATTTCTGAACAACTTTAATATGTGATTCTCATTTTCCTGCACTTTTATAATCATTTCTTCGTATCCCTACGCATAGCGCTAATCGAGCACTCCCAATAGCTCATTTACCACAGTTTCAATGAAGTCGAAGACGATCTCTTATATATGAATATGCATGTTCTTTGTGTGCAATAGGACATCATTATTCAACTCGATCTGCTCCAACTGCTGTTTGAATTGTATCAACGTATTGTCGCAATGGGTTTATTGTCAGATATAATTGCTATGATTCCCCTACAAATCTAGTCCATACGCCTCAAGCATTCATTGTACGAGTAAAATTGGGAACAATAGTTAGTCCGATTGAAAAACACAATGGCCTTTGATGAACTTGTTTTCGAACTGATCGATGTGGACTCGGTCCATATTTTGAATAAACGTAGTGGTGGTGATGAATGCTGCTACTAAATATGTCCACAAGAATAAAATTTTGTGTTCTTATTTGTACATCCCTTTCTTCTTTGTCAATTTGTGCGGGCGGTGCATAGTAGGTTTACAATAGCTATATGGATTTGAACGAGTGGGCTTAAGTACGTATTGGGCCTAGTTATGTAATAAGTCTTTTGTAATGACTGCCATTACTTAACACTATCGCAGCGCGAACCCTTTTATCGCTTCCCGAATGTGTTTCCATTACATTTCTAAGTAGCCATTCGTTGACGGGAGTCGGTCATCCTTTATGAGAACAATTTCACCAAGTTCTGTGAAATAGTCGCTCGACCAGGCCTTCCAAAAGTCGTCTCGCATTTTTTGTATCAACATCCATCGGGAGAGGTAGCTGCGTGTGTTGTCAATTGTTGGTTCAGGCAATGCGTTAAGTTCCGATCCAACCAGAAAATGACCCGGAGTCAGGATCGTGTTGTCTTCAACGTCATTGGTTATTGTTCTTAGACATGCGTTCATCTGGGTGAGTAACATTGATAACTCCTCATACGTTAATGTTGTCTCACCAACTATTCTTTTGAGGTGGTGTTTGTTGGACTTAACGCCTGCCTGCCAAAGTGCACCAAAATGTGTAGCAGCCGGTGAAATAAAATGCAATTGTATGCCATCAATAGCCAACTTCTCTTCATTTCTCCATTGTGCTGAGGCCAACCTCATCAGGTTTTGTATTTCTTTGTTGTCTATACAGTCAGTGTATTCCTGTTGCCGATAGCCTTCAGTGTATTCCTAGTGCTTTAATGGTATCTTCTACATTAATTTCAGTGACTGAATGTCTTTGAATATCGAATAAAGTTCCTTTTCCTGACATCATATAATCAATGTAGAAGTCGTTCATGAGGATACCTATTGCAATCGGATATTTTTATTGCAATCTTCATGAAGAATTTAGTAGCAGAAATAAGAACAATTGATGAAATGTTGATATAAAAAATAAGCATTGTTTAAATGTCAACCAGTGAGCCAGTGTTGTAAGGGCTTCAGAAACTATAAAGTGATTCTAAATTTTTAAGCGAATTCTTTCATAAGCTCTACTAAAACTCATGACAACAATAAAATACTCATTTGTATGTTCTGAAATATGCAACTGAAATTGGAAAAATATTTTCTTAAAATACCTTTTGTTTCTACAGGACCGTTTTTCTGACTCCGGCCTTTTCAGCGGTCAGCGGTATCGCCAATAACCTTGGTATGCAGCTCGATCATGTTTTTTCATCAAATACTTCCAATTCCCTGGTCGCCGTGAGCAATCACCTTCTCTCAACACTTAATCACTATCTCCTCCCTATCGCAATTACCTTTTTTTCGAACTTCACAATAATATCAGGTTCCATCTTGCAAAGCAGATTTAATAAAACTGAACGACCTAGGCAATAATATAAATTTCGGCCTCTTTCTCAACTATATTACCCAGATCGATATCGCTCTCGATTTTTTCCGCACAGCAAACTTTGACTGTCCTCTCCCATCTGTCCCTTATCTTACGCAAAATACTGCACATCTTCCCCTCCTTGGTACAATAAAGAACTCTGTTCTCTTCACAATACCAAAAACATAACATGGAAAAGTTACCTGAGAACCACTTCTGGCTTAGATTTGCCTCTCCACCAACATGCTTGATTCCGCTTTTCAATCCAGTCTAATTACTGATCCTAGGCGCTCTTACAAATTTATTAACGCGAAAAGAAAATCCTGTGGTTTTCCTTCCAGTTTGAAATTATCTTATACATCATCTGCTAATGCATCATCGAGCTGGTTCCAGGACTTCAATTCTTCCTCTGCTATTAGGTGCTTGCCTAAATATCTTTGCCTTTTGTGAGCAAGTGCCTCACAAAATCCCAGTGTAAGTTCTGGAATTTCATTAGATTCTCCACAGAATCTGCAGAAACCTTCTCATGCTCTTAATTTCTTTAGGTGCTCCCTAAGTCTACAGAAGCCTGTTATACGGACACGGAGGTTGTTTTTGCTCATTCTGATGCACGCCTTAAACCTATTCCGGTTACGCTGACCCAAGAGCTTCTTGGCCTGCTTCATGCCATGAGCGTTCTTCCTGGCACTGCCCTTCTTTCTAGTTCCCTGAACTCTTCCCTGAGAACGTGATCTCCTACGCCGCAGAATGTTTCGGGGACTATGAAAGGTTCCGATGCCTCTTTCGGCCATTTCTTTGTCTTCCCTATATGGCCAGGTATTCAACAAAGTTTTTCTTTGTTAATGCTGCTCATCCCCTTAAGCTTCCCACACGAGCTTGGATTTGATAAAGGAGTCTAGTGTCGGGATAGCGGCACGACTGTCCAAAATTATTGCTATGTCTCAGTTGGTATAATTCCTATGAAGATTTATCTGAGCGCATCTGTCTATAGCATAAATGTCTATAGCTTGAAAGATGCTGGTGCTTTTTTTCATGGATTCGTAGTACTTTGTCCGGGGTACGAATACTCCTGAACAGTATTGTGCCTGAACCTTTTTGCAAACTTCTTTAGCCAATCTTTTAATAACCATTCTCAAGAACCTGACCTTCATTAATTCAGCTACCTGGATAACTGCCCACAGACCACTCTCATCTCAATACATATAAGTAGAGATAAAGGTACGCGAAAAGATTAATCAGCTCAAGGATGACTTCTCCCCTGGCCCCGATTGTCTGCCTACCATATTCCTTAAGATGTGTGTCAATGTATCTTCCATTTACTAATCTCCAGGCCATTTTTCCCAAATATATGGATGTACTCCTTAATTGTTACTATCTGCTGCTAACAAAATATTAGACTGGGGCATTGACAGTGATAGTGAGGAGTATCCTCAATTTCCCCTTCGTCCCCACAGCCTCTGCACATGGTGTTATGGGTAAGTCCGATTTTTTGGTCATGGTATTTGAGGTCATTATTCCCTGTTAGCGTTCCGACTACCATCCGCAACAGTCTCTTCCTGCATTGAAGAAGTATGCACATTCGAGAAGTCTCACAAGTGGACTGAAAGTTCCACCTTTAATAAGCTTATTCCATGATTTTATTGTCCACTTTTTATTGATATCAGCTAGAGGTGGATCACATAATGGGATTGCCAATAAGTCAGTTTCGGCCCTTCTCCTAGCAGGTTCATCTGCTACGTCATTGCATGTTATGTTCCGATGACCTGGACCAAGCATAGAGGAATGGAGTGCTGCGTACCAAGAACAATGAGCTCCACGCGGCAGCTAGCTACCAGCTTAATTTCTATACCCGAAATTGCTTTAATGGCCGCTTGACTGTCAATAAGGATCATCAGCTGGTTGCATTTCCAACAATTACTCGTATATCATTTTGGACATTTTTCCTAGACCACCAGTACCTCCGCTTGAAAAACACAGCCGTAACTAGGTAATCTTTGCATGTTTGCTCAATGGCAATTATGGCAGCGTTTGCCCTTCATATATGCATGCATAGGAGATTGTATAGTGCTTAACGATTTGTCGAATGTATGCGTTGATCAGCTTTTCAAACGTCTTTAGGTGGAATGATGTAAGGCTTATTGTTCTAAAGTTTTTCGCTGTGCAGTCACTAGCTTCAGCTGCTTTAGGCATGAAAACAACTTTGACTTCCTTCCAGGTGGACGGTATATGACTGTAAGTTAGACTGCATAGGAAGAGGTCTTTAAGGATGAGAATGATAATATCCATAGTCTTCTGCAGCATGATTGGAAGAATGCCATCAACTCCGCGGGATGTAAACGGATATAAGCAGTCAATGGCCCATTTGTTTCTGTTTTCTCTTACGATTACATTTAGATCTTTGAATTATATGTCTGAGGGCGTCTCAGTCGTCGATGGTTGTACTTGGGTACACCGCTGAACATAGGTTTCTACGAGAAGACGACGAGGTATTCGAGGGACCGTATGACTTTTCGATAAGATATTCCATAATCCGGCAGTCTCAACTGGTTTTTAAAATCCTAAGGCTTTCGTTGTAGGCAGTCCAGTCTTCTGCAAGTCTAGAAGCCTTGTCTGCATAAAAACGGGATTTGTATTTTTTCCTTAAAGTTAGAAGATTATTATTCCACCATAGGGGACACGGCTGTCCAAAAGTCTCTTTTTAGGGACGGGCTGGACAAATGCTGTTTTCCATCTGCTCGGAAAGAGACCTAAAGAGTAGTATAGATGAAAAAGCAGTGGTTTTGCCAGCGCAAAAGAATACCTCTTCAGACGTATAGGGGGAATACCATCCCGGCCAGCGGATGTGTGCACGTCGAGGTCTTTAAGTATTCTTGCAACTGTAAGAGTGCGGAAGTGGATTTGTCCCATGGTGAAATCAACGCTCTCAAGTACAGTGTTGCAGTGTTGAGCTGGCTGCAAAAAGCGCCGCAAGTAGATTCGCTTTGTCTAAAGAGCTGACATCTGGGATGTCATTGTAAATGAGCGTGGGAATTGAAGACGAATAACCAACATTTTTTGCTACCCTTGGGCCTTTGTAGCACTTTTTGCCTCAAATTTTAAACCTCTTATAATTGCATTACAGCCCGTTTAAAATTTTTCCGGTTTTCCCCAGTAGGGTTTGCTTGGTATATCCGGAAATTCAACTCTCTCAACCTGACAGCCTCTTTAAAGCTCGAGTCATACACTGCGTTTGCTTGGAATGAAGTTTGCTCTGTGAGGAATGAAGGAGTCTACATACCCAGCAGTAGAATGTTTGTGATCATATCCACGTCACTATCGGGGAAGCATAGTGACCAGTTAAAATTCCTAAAGTAGTTATTTAGACCGCTCCAATCGGCTTTCTCGTATACCATACTCTTCTTTTAGGATTTTGTTCTCTAACTGTTTGTGGCAATAACGAGAAATTTGCTTATACTACACACTGACCATTGTGACATTGACGAGCCTAGAGGGGACAGAATGTCAATAGAATATTTGTCAGGATGAGAGGTTAGAAACAGCTCCAGGGTGTTGGCGGAATGATCTGCAATGTCAGGTATTCGTGTGGGCTCATTTACTAGCTGTGTCAGATTATTTGCCTCAGCAAAGATTTCAACATACCTTCCTTAGGATGTTGACTGGCCCGAATGTAGAAGCCAATTAGAATTGTGTACGATTTCAGTGCGAGGATACAGGAATACAATCCTTGAGATATTGTCAGATAGCGCATTAAATTCGTTAAAAGTTGAATTGCAATCCATGTTTAGACTTCTATAAATAAAACAGTAGTGCATTGAAAGCTTACTGACATGGAGTTTTAACCACAGAAAATTAAATTCCGGATTGGAACAGAGGCCGTATTGAGGTTGAAGATGGTAAGCTACATCACTACGTACGTAGAGGGCGAGACCGCGGTGTAAAAAGAAAAGCGTCACCAAGCTATATCCGACAAGTTTCAACCCGATAAATCGGTATTCTTCCCTACCTGTGTTCTACTCAGCGCTAAGACAGCTGGTTTATGGCGGAATAGGTGGACAAACACAGCGAAGAGATTCACTCTAAGCCCACGCATACTGTTGACGTCAACCCTAAGACTTCCCATAAAATACCAAACGGAGATATCAGAAAAAACTAACTCGGACTGCGAGTAATAAAGCAGGGATGAGAAGTGAAATTTTCGGATTAGTTTCCCAACAACAATCGATGTAGATGTTATGCCCATACATCGATTGGGCTTGGTTCACCAACAAATTACACCTCTAACCTCTACTTCAGATGCTTAGCACTTTCAGTCATGAATCAACCCGCTTGATAAAATCAAACGAGTTGCGACTGAGAATGCGCAGCAGTAGCTTTGGAAGGAGATGGACGAGAGGGAGTTGACCGATAACACTCGACACAGTAAGACTTAACTACACTGCACTTGGCTTTGGATTTTTTCTCTTGTGGGGCACTCGCGACGTTGTTTTTGGTGGCGGGGCAGCGGGGTTTACGTTTTTTACGCGTAATGCACCGACGGAGACAAGTGCGCGCTTTGGAGGATGGCACTCAACTCATTCTGATTATGTAAGTTATTTATAAATTATGTAAGTAGTAAAAATGCATATTATCTTAAATATAAAAGGCCCTTAAGATTGTCTGTCCACTGCTCATCAGTGGCATACTCTCATGTCATTGAAGAAAGGCTAGCGGTGGCGGAGGCCGAGTTTTTATCGTATACCCTAAAAGGGGAAAAGGTGCAAACCATGCTCCTTTAGGGCGTGGATCCTGACACTGATCCCGTAGAGATTCTCGCTTAACTGAGCCAAGCACGTTCAGTTCATCGGGGTTAAGCCGTTCTACATTGCTGTAGCTAATATGGAGAACAGAAAACTTCCCCTCTTCCTAATTCAGGTCACCACTGAACAAAATAGACAGCCTTAAGAGTACAAATCGTTTATCGTTTATTCTCACGCACACAGCCCAAAACGATCATACTCTCTATCCAGGGGAAAATCGCTCAGCTCCAAAAGCAGTTACTTCACGCAGCAGCACGAGTAGACCTCATCTACTCATCCTAACCTTAAAATTCTAGCAGTGAATGTGCATTTACTGATCAAACCTGAATGTAAAATACATTTCGGTAACCTTCTGCAAACCCACAATCAAGACGTGCTGATGGCCAGCGAAACTAAGCTGAACCAAACGCGCAAGCTCTGGCACAAGAAATATCATGCAATTCGAAGGAAACGAACCTACCTAGCGGGTGGGGTCGATCTCTTAATCAAAAAAGGCCTTTGTCATAAGCCCAGGCATAGCAGCGAAGTGCGATAATTTCAAGTGAACACTATTATATTATAGCCGGGGATTTCAACTCCAGACATAGAGAATGCGGTAATACAGTTCATAATGACAGGGGAACGCCTTTGTACGCGGAACTGTTTAACTGCGGTTGAGTACGAGAGTGATCACTGCTATTGAATTCCCGAACGAGGTCGAAGAACTGGAGGTGCATGTCCAGAAGCAACCTTATAATTACAATAAGGCCCGCTGGCCACGCTTCTCCAGGACTTTTTCCACAGAACTACGTTTGAGTGGGATCAATCTTCCGACAAACAGAAACCTGACGAACGAAGAGGTTGACAGGTAGCTGATAGAAATGGACAACGCAATACGATGTACGACGTAACAACCCGGGTTTATTCCCGCAATTAAATAAAATATTTCGGAGGAAGGATCCTGAAGACCCCCGGAAAATTGAGATCTATTGCTGCAGTACTCCAGTGTACACCTTCAACGAAGTAACTAGGCTGAACCATGATCTGGAGAACGAAGCCTTGCTGAAGCAAACTAATCTTCGTAATGAAATAAATCAATGGCGGTTCGAGAATCCAGGTTTCGCCTGGTTCAGTGACGATTAGCACATAGTGCCGTCGCCAATGATGGAATGACATCTTGATTTCTCAAGAAGAAATCCAGGGCATTCATAAACTCACTGAAGAAAAAAAAGTCCGTGGGAATCGATGGAATACCGAATATTGTGGTTCACCATCTTCCTCCTGAAGCGGTGCAGACTTACACAACGCTGTTCAACAATTCGCTAAGAAACGCATACTACTCATCACACTGGAAAACAGCTGTGGTGCAACCGATCCCTAAACGGGAGAAAGACAAATCCATACCGACAAATCTGCGGTGTTTAATAAGCTTATTCCATGATTTTATTGTCCACTTTTTATTGATATCAGCTAGAGGTGGATCACATAATGGGATTGCCAATAAGTCAGTTTCGGCCCTTCTCCTAGCAGGTTCATCTGCTACGTCATTGCATGTTATGTTCCGATGACCTGGACCAAGCATAGAGGAATGGAGTGCTGCGTACCAAGAACAATGAGCTCCACGCGGCAGCTAGCTACCAGCTTAATTTCTATACCCGAAATTGCTTTAATCAATAAGGATCATCAGCTGGTTGCATTTCCAACAATTACTCGTATATCATTTTGGACATTTTTCCTAGACCACCAGTACCTCCGCTTGAAAAACACAGCCGTAACTAGGTAATCTTTGCATGTTTGCTCAATGGCAATTATGGCAGCGTTTGCCCTTCATATATGCATGCATAGGAGATTGTATAGTGCTTAACGATTTGTCGAATGTATGCGTTGATCAGCTTTTCAAACGTCTTTAGGTGGAATGATGTAAGGCTTATTGTTCTAAAGTTTTTCGCTGTGCAGTCACTAGCTTCAGCTGCTTTAGGCATGAAAACAACTTTGACTTCCTTCCAGGTGGACGGTATATGACTGTAAGTTAGACTGCATAGGAAGAGGTCTTTAAGGATGAGAATGATAATATCCATAGTCTTCTGCAGCATGATTGGAAGAATGCCATCAACTCCGCGGGATGTAAACGGATATAAGCAGTCAATGGCCCATTTGTTTCTGTTTTCTCTTACGATTACATTTAGATCTTTGAATTATATGTCTGAGGGCGTCTCAGTCGTCGATGGTTGTACTTGGGTACACCGCTGAACATAGGTTTCTACGAGAAGACGACGAGGTATTCGAGGGACCGTATGACTTTTCGATAAGATATTCCATAATCCGGCAGTCTCAACTGGTTTTTAAAATCCTAAGGCTTTCGTTGTAGGCAGTCCAGTCTTCTGCAAGTCTAGAAGCCTTGTCTGCATAAAAACGGGATTTGTATTTTTTCCTTAAAGTTAGAAGATTATTATTCCACCATAGGGGACACGGCTGTCCAAAAGTCTCTTTTTAGGGACGGGCTGGACAAATGCTGTTTTCCATCTGCTCGGAAAGAGACCTAAAGAGTAGTATAGATGAAAAAGCAGTGGTTTTGCCAGCGCAAAAGAATACCTCTTCAGACGTATAGGGGGAATACCATCCCGGCCAGCGGATGTGTGCACGTCGAGGTCTTTAAGTATTCTTGCAACTGTAAGAGTGCGGAAGTGGATTTGTCCCATGGTGAAATCAACGCTCTCAAGTACAGTGTTGCAGTGTTGAGCTGGCTGCAAAAAGCGCCGCAAGTAGATTCGCTTTGTCTAAAGAGCTGACATCTGGGATGTCATTGTAAATGAGCGTGGGAATTGAAGACGAATAACCAACATTTTTTGCTACCCTTGGGCCTTTGTAGCACTTTTTGCCTCAAATTTTAAACCTCTTATAATTGCATTACAGCCCGTTTAAAATTTTTCCGATTTTCCCCAGTAGGGTTTGCTTGGTATATCCGGAAATTCAACTCTCTCAACCTGACAGCCTCTTTACTGCTCGAGTCATACACTGCGTTTGCTTGGAATGAAGTTTGCTCTGTGAGGAATGAAGGAGTCTACATACCCAGCAGTAGAATGTTTGTGATCATATCCACGTCACTATCGGGGAAGCATAGTGACCAGTTCCTAAAGTAGTTATTTAGACCGCTCCAATCGGCTTTCTCGTATACCATACTCTTCTTTTAGGATTTTGTTCTCTAACTGTTTGTGGCGATAACGAGAAATTTGTTTATACTACACACTGACCATTGTGACATTGACGAGACTAGAGGTGACAGAATGTCAATAGAATATTTGTCAGGATGAGAGGTTAGAAACAGCTCCAGGGTGTTGGCGGAATGATCTGCAATGTCAGGTATTCGTGTGGGCTCATTTACTAGCTGTGTCAGATTATTTGCCTCAGCAAAGATTTCAACATACCTTCCTTAGGATGTTGACTGGCCCGAATGTAGAAGCCAATTAGAATTGTGTACGATTTCAGTGCGAGGATACAGGAATACAATCCTTGAGATATTGTCAGATAGCGCATTAAATTCGTTAAAAGTTGAATTGCAATCCATGTTTAGACTTCTATAAATAAAACAGTAGTGCATTGAAAGCTTACTGACATGGAGTTTTAACCACAGAAAATTAAATTCCGGATTGGAACAGAGGCCGTATTGAGGTTGAAGATGGTAAGCTACATCACTACGTACGTAGAGGGCGAGACCGCGGTGTAAAAAGAAAAGCGTCACCAAGCTATATCCGACAAGTTTCAACCCGATAAATCGGTATTCTTCCCTACCTGTGTTCTACTCAGCGCTAAGACAGCTGGTTTATGGCGGAATAGGTGGACAAACACAGCGAAGAGATTCACTCTAAGCCCACGCATACTGTTGACGTCAACCCTAAGACTTCCCATAAAATACCAAACGGAGATATCAGAAAAAACTAACTCGGACTGCGAGTAATAAAGCAGGGATGAGAAGTGAAATTTTCGGATTAGTTTCCCAACAACAATCGATGTAGATGTTATGCCCATACATCGATTGGGCTTGGTTCACCAACAAATTACACCTCTAACCTCTACTTCAGATGCTTAGCACTTTCAGTCATGAATCAACCCGCTTGATAAAATCAAACGAGTTGCGACTGAGAATGCGCAGCAGTAGCTTTGGAAGGAGATGGACGAGAGGGAGTTGACCGATAACACTCGACACAGTAAGACTTAACTACACTGCACTTGGCTTTGGATTTTTTCTCTTGTGGGGCACTCGCGACGTTGTTTTTGGTGGCGGGGCAGCGGGGTTTACGTTTTTTACGCGTAATGCACCGACGGAGACAAGTGCGCGCTTTGGAGGATGGCACTCAACTCATTCTGATTATGTAAGTTATTTATAAATTATGTAAGTAGTAAAAATGCATATTATCTTAAATATAAAAGGCCCTTAAGATTGTCTGTCCACTGCTCATCAGTGGCATACTCTCATGTCATTGAAGAAAGGCTAGCGGTGGCGGAGGCCGAGTTTTTATCGTATACCCTAAAAGGGGAAAAGGTGCAAACCATGCTCCTTTAGGGCGTGGATCCTGACACTGATCCCGTAGAGATTCTCGCTTAACGGAGCCAAGCACGTTCAGTTCATCGGGGTTAAGCCGTTCTACATTGCTGTAGCTAATATGGAGAACAGAAAACTTCCCCTCTTCCTAATTCAGGTCACCACTGAACAAAATAGACAGCCTTAAGAGTACAAATCGTTTATCGTTTATTCTCACGCACACAACCCAAAACGATCATACTCTCTATCCAGGGGAAAATCGCTCAGCTCCAAAAGCAGTTACTTCACGCAGCAGCACGAGTAGACCTCATCTACTCATCCTAACCTTAAAATTCTAGCAGTGAATGTGCATTTACTGATCAAACCTGAATGTAAAATACATTTCGGTAACCTTCTGCAAACCCACAATCAAGACGTGCTAATGACCAGCGAAACTAAGCTGAACCAAACGCGCAAGCTCTGGTACAAGAAATATCATGCAATTCGAAGGAAACGAACCTACCTAGCGGGTGGGGTCGATCTCTTAATCAAAAAAGGCCTTTGTCATAAGCCCAGGCATAGCAGCGAAGTGCGATAATTTCAAGTGAACACTATTATATTATAGCCGGGGATTTCATCTCCAGACATAGAGAATGCGGTAATACAGTTCATAATGACAGGGGAACGAGTTTGTACGCGGAACTGTTTAACTGCGGTTGAGTACGAGAGTGATCACTGCTATTGAATTCCCGAACGAGGTCGAAGAACTGGAGGTGCATGTCCAGAAGCAACCTTATAATTACAATAAGGCCCGCTGGCCACGCTTCTCCAGGACTTTTTCCACAGAACTACGTTTGAGTGGGATCAATCTTCCGACAAACAGAAACCTGACGAACGAAGAGGTTGACAGGTAGCTGATAGAAATGGACAACGCAATACGATGTACGATGTAACAACCCGGGTTTATTCCCGCAATTAAATAAAATATTTCGGAGGAAGGATCCTGAAGACCCCCGGAAAATTGAGATCTATTGCTGCAGTACTCCAGTGTACACCTTCAACGAAGTAACTAGGCCGAACCATGATCTGGAGAACGAAGCCTTGCTGAAGCAAACTAATCTTCGTAATGAAATAAATCAATGGCGGTTCGAGAATCCAGGTTTCGCCTGGTTCAGTGACGATTAGCACATAGTGCCGTCGCCAATGATGGAATGACATCTTGATTTCTCAAGAAGAAATCCAGGGCATTCATAAACTCACTGAAGAAAAAAAAGTCCGTGGGAATCGATGGAATACCGAATATTGTGGTTCACCATCTTCCTCCTGAAGCGGTGCAGACTTACACAACGCTGTTCAACAATTCGCTAAGAAACGCATACTACTCATCACACTGGAAAACAGCTGTGGTGCAACCGATCCCTAAACGGGAGAAAGACAAATCCATACCGACAAATCTGCGGTCGATTAGTGTTCTTCCTTGCATAAGCAAGGTTTTTGAAAATATGGTTAATCCAGTTCTGAACAAGGGGAGAGGAAAATTAAATTATACCGTACAAACATTTCGGTTTCAGGGCGGGGCATGAAACCATACATGCCGGGAACAAACTGGCGTCCGATTTTCAGTGGAATAATGGCAAAAAACAATGCCTGATTGACTTGGAAAGTGCGTTCGATACCGTTTGCTTGGACTGTCCCTTTCTCAAGCCGGTCAGGTCCGGAATAAGTAAACCATTGCTATACATGATCTTTGAGATGATAACAGGTAGAAAGTTCATCGTGAAAAGTGGTGATGTAATTTCTATCACATTGGTTATCAACTTCCTTGTCAGGACCCTGCTGCACATGGCTTCACGGGATACTCGCCTAAACTGACGCAAGTTCGCCATAGTTGACCCGTAAGGGCCGTTAAAAATGTATCTGTATTTGTATCTATTCTGAATCAATATCTTTATTTTGATAAAAATATAGAGGTTGTTTTTTATCAGCCTACTTGATACCAGGGTGAAGGTAAAGGGAAAGGTAATCTGGCGTCCATTGTGGTTCAATGGAAGTCCTTGCCAGATGGAAAAGATGAGGTTCTTCGAGAGACAGTGTCTTCGAACCTGTCTCCGGTTGTATCGTACAAACGAGTCTGAGTACAAGAAGTACTATCCTGATGAGGTCCTGCATAACGAAGCGAACGTGAACATAATAGATAATTTTATTATTAAGCTGATCAGGAGGCACATTGCACAAGCTATGACTTCTTCCAACAGTCTGATTTTTGGGGCTTACTACCTCAATGTTATGTACCATGAAAGGGTGCGCGTTAACGGCTTTATTCCTCCCGAGGCATTCATTATTTTTTTAGACACGATTGGTCTAATACATGTTACAGACGGATGCCCTGTGATCGTCCATGTCGTACGCCGAGCAGTGGATAGGCGACTCCAATACCTATCGTGTTGTTATAATTAAAATGTAACTTTTGGTTTCGTTGCCACTAGTTACTTTTGGTTTCGTTGCCATCGTCTGAATACTTTTCTGGAGATATATCGGTTGTTGTCTTCGATGAGAGTGAAGTTGTTTCGGTTGAATGTGTTCAGACGGTAAGGTAGTACGGCAGTGCTACCACATAATCAATATTCTATTGTGCAGCCATGACTTGCATGAAGTAAGATTCCAGGATTCATCTGCAGATAAGGAATTATCTTTCGAAGAATCCACAGTTTGCGAATGTGGGAGATATTTCGTCGAATATTAGTGCGCTGTTGTTTGTAAGTTTGCAAACTCATTTTGTAAGAGACGAAATACGAAAGCAAAGACGAACAAAAATTCAAAGAAACGACTAATTTACTGGCTTTGCGGTAGTTTCAATTTCCAAGTACAAGCGCCGAAACGCTGGCATTGTGATCTTGTATTATCCTCTAGACAAAATAGACAAGGGATTCGGATTGCAACAACGAGGGGTCGCAGGGCCATGGGGATCATGACTCTGTAATGCGACAGCGAGAGGTGGCAGGGCGATGAGGACGATGATCAGACTGTGGCTCAGCGAATGGAGGACGTGAGATAGCAGGGCGATGTGGGGGAAACGATCAAACTGTGAGACGACGATGCGACGGCGAGGTGCAGCGGGCAATTGTAAAGAATTCACGAAACACTTCACTTGCAACAATATTTCTTTTAAATTAATTTACTTATTGACGTAATAACTGCCCCACGATGAGTGCCAAAACGTAGAATGAGGAGCGTATCCTACAACCAACCGTCGTCGTCCAATGACTGCCAGCCCCAGCTGGCAAATCGGAGTATCAAACAAAAACTACAATTCCTCGAATTAGATTGAGTGAATACAATACAAAGAAATGAGTTTAAAAAATACAAAATAATAAAGCATGGGGAAATAATTTAGCTGGGCAATCGTAATGCCGTCGGATTGACAACTTCGATGGCGATGATGAATGTGCCGAATATAATGAATACTGCTTGCTCCAACACACGGACTGTTCGATTTCTCTATTACTCCATTTTTCAACATGTCCTCCAGCTTACAATCTAAATGCCGCTGAGCCGCATTATAAACCCGATAGTACCTCTGCTTAATTAGTCGCAGTCCTAATACTGTGTTGAATAAGTGAAAGCAATGTTTGGAATAGAGAGAGTAAAATGGAAGACACAACGTACCAGCTACTCCTACGCCTCCCTCGTTTGATAATATGACCCTACTAGTCTTTCCCTGTTCTAATCTAAGCCCTCCAGACTCGCAGAAGACTGGAACGCATACAAGGACAACCTTAGGAATTTCAATAAAGCTGTTGCTACAGCTAAAGGTGAGTCATGGAGATCTTACTGTAGTGAGTCTTGTGCAACTCAGAGCCTGCCGGATGAAATAAAGTCCTAGCCAAAAGTCTCGCGGTAACTGGTTTCATTAAGAACAATGAGGGCTTATGGAATAATAAGTGAAAGCAGAATAAAAATGGGCCATTGACTCCTCCGATCCTTTTAAATCCACTGGAGTCGATAGAATCATCCCCGTCATGCTGCAGAGGACCAAAGAGATAATTAAATGGAGTCCTAATCCCAAAACAATACTATGGATGTACACAGCAATTGTGAGACCGATCCTGACATATGGAAGTGTAGTTTGTTGGCATACTTGCCTGAAAGATTCCAACTAAAAGCTGCTCACGAGCATACCAACTACTACTGGATCTTCTCAAAGAATCGGCCAAAATGATATCATTGTTGGAAATACCACCAGCTGATATTACCATTCTAATTGACTGTCAAGCGGGCATTAAAGCAATTTCGGCTATAAAGACCAATTTTTTTTGTTTTATACATTTATATATATATATATTTTTTTGTTCCCTTAAAAACTGCCTTAAAACCTATTGGGCACCATGATCCACTATCTGGTCACCTTGTAAAGCCAGCGGCGATGGAGACTGGTTTTGGTGTAACAACCAGTAAAATTGCCGTTCTTTGACCGACTCATTACTATCTCGAGCGGGGATCCACTGAACCGAAGAAGATTCTCGTGGGTGCGATTGACATCCGGTTCGTATTGGAGTCGCCTATCCACTGCTCGGCGTACGACATGGACGATCACAGGGCATCCGTCTGTAACATGTATTAGACCAATCGTGTCTAAAAAAATAATGAATGCCTCGGGAGGAATAAAGCCGTTAACGCGCACCCTTTCATGGTACATAACATTGAGGTAGTAAGCCCCAAAAATCAGACTGTTGGAAGAAGTCATAGCTTGTGCAATGTGCCTCCTGATCAGCTTAATAATAAAATTATCTATTATGTTCACGTTCGCTTCGTTATGCAGGACCTCATCAGGATAGTACTTCTTGTACTCAGACTCGGTTGTACGATACTCCACTTTGTTTGATACACCCATTTGCCAGCTGGGGCTGGCAGTTATTGGAATAAAAACAATCAATTTTTTGTTAGCAAGTGAAGTGCTTCGTGAATTCTTTACAATTGCCCGCTACACCTCGCCGTCGCATCGTTGCAATCCGAATCCCTTGTCTATTTTGTCTAGAGGATAATACAAGATCACAATGCCAGCGTTTCGGCGTTTGCACTTGGAAATTGAAACCACTGCCCAGCCAGTCAATTAGCCGTTTCTTTGAATTTTTGTTCCTCTTTGCTTTCGTCTGTCGTCTCTTACAAAATGAGTTTGCAAACTTACAAACAACAGCGCACTAATATTCGACGAAATATCACCCGCATTCGCAAATTGTAGATTCTGCGAAAGACAATTCCTTATCTGCAGATGAATCCTGGAATCTTACTTCATGCAAGTCATGACTGCACAATCGAATATTGATTATGTGATAGCACTGCCGTACTACCTTACCGTCTGAACACATTCAACCGAAACAACTTCACTCACATCGAAGACAACAGCCGATATATCTCCAGAAAAGTATTCAGACATTAGCTAGTGGCAACGAAACCAAACGTTACACTTTAATCTAAAACGTACTTTTACCAATATTAATAAATTGTTTTCCAAATTATCGACACGATAAATATGTGCGTTTTATTCAATAACCACAATTGGTGACACCGACGTGATCGAAATTATTAAAAGACAAAGTGCATTTTTTTATTAACTTGCGGTGTTAAGGTGGTGCTCCCAATCTTGGCACAGACAGTAACGATGGTGCACACAGTGTAAGTAACTTCAACCAACATCCTTCTACAAGTCTCCAAGTCGAGGACCAGGAACTAATGGCGCTTAGAAATTTACGCCTGCCAACATTTTGGCGAATCAACCCAGCCCTTTGGTTCGCACAGGTGGAGGCGCAGTTCCACAACCATCGGATTGTCTCAGATGTTAGCAAGTTCAACGCAGTCATTGCAACGCTGGAACCTGAAATACTCAACGAGGTGGCTGATTTAGTCCAGAAGCCGCTCATAAAAGATAAGTATGCCACATTCAAACAGCAGCTTATTTCAAGGTTTTCACAGTCAAAGGAACGGCAGTTGAATAGACTCATAACTGGTATAGAACTTTGAGACAGGCGACCATCAAGTCTCTTACGAGAAATGCGCAGTTTAGCTGGCGAGAACGTTCCCGATGATATGCTGTCCATTTAAATCGCAATAGCCAGGAAACCATTTCTACCAATAGAAGCAGAACACAACGTCACGTCAATATTTGTAAATTCCGCCAACGTTTTCGCGAAAACGCTAGGAAATGCCAAAAACCATGCGGGTACTCTCCATCTTTAAACTAGAATCGCTGTTACCATCTAAAGCGGTATGTAACAGCTAACAAGAGTACCGCCTGCTTGTGTTCGACAAGGACAAAAACCAAAATTTTTTAGTCGATTCTGGTTCCACCGTTTCTGTTCTACCTCGCCTACTACATTACAATAGTCCATCAACAAATCAGACCCTCTGCAGACCTACATACGGTAAGAAGACTCTCACCTTGAATCTTGGCTTACGACGCGCACTTAAGTGGAACTTCATCATCGCTGATGTCAGAACTGAGTTGATCTACTGGCCCACTATGGTATAATCATCGACAGTAACAACCACGTGTAGCGTCGGACCCGCTGTAGTATTTGGACTGTCAATTGTGCAAGCGCAACACTCGTACAAGGACATCATCGAAGAATTCATGCATGTTACTTCATCACCTCGGCCGCAAGTCAGCAGGAACACAGTGCAGCATCATATTGTCACCACTGGCCAACCAGAAGCGGAAAGTCCTCTAAGACTTACAGGTGAAAAATTCAAGCAGGCAAAAGCTGAGTTTAAGTTCATGATGAAGAGGGATATTTGTCGGCCGTCGAGCAGCCCTTGGGCCAGCCCACTCCATATGGTTCAGAAAAAGTCAGAAGACTGGAGGCCATGTGGTGACTATCGCAGTTTAAATGCGCAGACACGGGCAGATAGTTATCCGATCCCATATCTGATGGATTTCACTGAGCAGCTGAACAACAAGAACTTCTTTGCAATCCTTGATCTGGACAAATCATACTGCCAGATACCAATGGCTCCAGGAAGACATCGAGAAGACAGCAGTGACCACACCTTTCGGTTTGTTCGACTGGAACGTACTTTCGTTCGGTCTCAAAAATGCTACCCACACATTTCAGCGGCATATGGACAGAGTTCTTTTCGGGTTAGAGTCCGTTTTCTGCTACATCGATGACCTGTTTATCTTCTCAGAAACAGAAGAACTCCACCGAAAACATGTACGCGAGGTGCTTCAGCGATTAAAACAACATGGCTTGAAAATCAATATCGGGAAATGCATTTTTGGCAAGCCAGAAGTCACACTTCTGGGACACACGATAAACGGTTCAGGCTGCACACCACCGCAAGACCGAATTCAAGCAATCCTGAAGTATCCCATATATTTCCTTGGGATAGTCAACTATTACCGAAGATACATCGTAAAGTGCGCACACATCCAAACACCGCTGAACGAGTTCATGAAAAATTCCAAAAAGAACGATCGACGGCAAATACCTTGGACACCTCAGGCAGAGGACGCTTTCAACCAGTTTAAAGAGAGCATCGCCAAAGCAAATATGCTTAGACACTTGACTCCGATGCCCCACTCGTCCTAACAACCGATGCTTCCGACACTGCGGCTGGTGCTAAGCTGGAACAGTTCAAAGACAAGGAACTTCAGCCAATGGGACTCTTCTCCTGCAAATTTAGTGGTAGTCAAACGCGATACTGCACATACTACAGCGAACTTCTTGCGATATATCTGACAGTGAAATTCTTCCGACATCTGTTGGATGATCGAAAATTGGTGATCCAAACTGACCACAAGCCACTAATTTACGCCTTCCAACAGAATGCAGATAGGGCATCGCAACGTCGACTACGGCATTTGGACTATATCTCACAGTATACCACAGATATTGTATATCTATCTGGCAAAGATAATGAAGTCGCCGATGCACTCTCAAGAATCAACGCAATATCGATGCCACCAAAAATAGACCCTCCCATATTATAGAATGCACAACAGGAAGATACAAAGCTTCAAGATATTTTAAATAACACTAAAGAAACTTCACTTAAATTACAACAAATTGCAATAGCAATAGCAACATTGCAGCCAACGTCGTCCGGCCATACATTCCATCATCTGTACGCGAAACAGTATTCAACGTTGTTCACAATCTATTCCATCCCGGCGGGAGAGCTACGAGTATCCAACTCCGCCAAAAGTACATCTGGGCTAATATTAAGAAGGACGCGCTTCAATGGTCACGAATGTGTATCCAATGTCAACGGTCCAAGATTCACCAGCACAACCGGCCACATCCGAGCACATTCACCACACCGGACAAGCTGACTTCGACCACGTACATATCGACATCATTGTTTTACCTTTATGTCGAGGATATCGATACTGTCTTACCATGATCGATCGATTTACGAGGTGGCCGGAAGCGGTGCCCTTAAGTGAGATCATTGCAGACACAGTAGCAGCAGCATTCTACACCTACTGGATTGCGAGATTTGGATCTCCAAATGTATTGACAACAGACCAGGGTACTCAGTTCGAGTCAGCGTTGTTTATTGCATTCACCAACATATGCGGAACTCAAAGGATACGGACTTCACCTTACCATTCATAGTCCAATGGAATGATTGAGCGCTGGCACAGATCACTAAAAGCAGCAATAATGTGTCACCCTAACACCAGGTGGACAAGAACACTGCCAACAGTGCTAAATCGGACTGCAAACAAAAACGACATTAAAACGTCTCCAGCCGAGATGTTATATGGAGGCGCAATCCGAATCCCAGGTGAGTTTTACTATTCCTTCCGATCCACAGACATTCGTAGAGAGTCATCGACAGAACATTCGGCATTTGCGACCACTATCAGCATCCCATCACAAGACAAAAATAAAAATCTTCATGCTTCCAGGCTTCGACAAATGCTCCCATGTCTTTCTCCGTTACGACGCTGTCCGCAAACCTCTCGAACCACCTTATAGCGGAACACATCTAGTAATCAAGCGAATTACTGAGACACTGTACACATTCAGCGTAAACGGCAAGCCAAGTAACATCACCATCGAAAGATTGAAAATGCACATCTTGACATTGAGAACATCGAAGAGATCAAAACATATGGGAAAAAGAAAGTGACATTTGACACTTCAGTCAATTCTTGACTTCATGACTAGAGGGCGAGTATTGTGGTAGCACTGCCGTACTACCTTACCGTCTGAGCACATTCAATCGAAACAACTTCACTCTCATCGAAGACAAAAACCGATATATCTCCAGAAAAGTATGGCATTAGCTAGTGACTGCGAAACCAAACGTTACTTTTTAATGCTAAAACGTACTTTTACCAAAATCAATAAATTGTTTTCCAAATTATCGACACAATAAAGAAGTGTGTTTTATTCAACAACCACAATGATTTCATTTAAGTTTTTTCAAGAGACAGTTGGGTGATAAATTCCACCAAGCAAATATTGTGATCTAGGATGCCATGCCTGCGCAAAGTCAACAGAGGCAGAATTTCACTTGTAAACAATTGTTCCTTTCGAATCTTCTGTTTCGCACACATACATGAATAAAGCATCGAAGGGTCATTCTGGCTACTGCTAACGTTCTTGTCCGAGACGTATGTGAATTTTATGTCAGAAGAATTCATACAGTCACTACGATTGCCACAACTCAGACTCAATATACACATCAAGTACAGAACCGTTCAGTTAAATCTCGTTGGTTGAACTGTGAATTCCCTCTTTTTGCATAACCTCCCATATTGCTTACCAGCCTGACACGGAAATAGATACGTCGTCTTTGAATTTACCTCAAAACACACCATTGGCTGATAACCACCTCTACAAGACTCGTAAAATTGATTTATTTATAAGCACGGACAGCTTTTTTGAGATCTTGTCAATCAGCATAAAGGCGTAGTATGACCAATTACAGCACACCTAAGTTGGAAGAGCTACATTACTATATCCCTCACCACTGCGTATGCAAAATGAATAGTACATCAACAAAATTGAGGATAGTGTTTGACGCATCCAGTCAAACCTCAGCACAACGGTCATCCAACAATGCAGACCGAATTATATATGCTGCTGCTCTTACGCTTCCCAATGTAGAGATTTGCAATAACAGCTGAAGTGGTTAAAATTTTTAGACAAGTGCTAGTGGATCCACGTGACCTTAATTTCCGGTACATACTTTAGAGGAACTCTTGAAAAGAGAATCTAAAGACTTACGAATTGAATACAATACATATTGTCTAGCGGCTGCTCCATATATTGTGATGCGTGGTATAACGCATTTAGCTGATGTCTACCACAAATATAGTAGGCATGGAGCTGCAGCAATCTAGTCCTCTTTTTACGTTAATGACTTTCTTTTGGGGCATGATACCGTGGATGGGCTGCAGCACCTTAAAACAGAAGTGTAACAAGTTCTTTAAATGGGTAGTTTTGGACTTTAAAAGTGGCACTCAAAGAATCCTCAATTCGCTGATGACAGTGCTATTAAGGATATGAATTTTTAGGATACAGCTGTTACAAGCACACTTGTTTTGTCCTAAGATCAGATAAAATCTGTTGCTATGTTTGTTTGTTTCTGTTTCTATTACGAAACGCACTGCATTGTCACTTTCTTCGTCACTTTTTGATCCACTTGGATTGATATCTCCGGTCGAATCATTCAGAATACAAAGCTATTATCCACAGCCATATCTTGAAGGAAGTCAATTGCATGGATTTTGTGACGCGTCAGTCCGTGTTTATGGATGCTGTATCTACTCACGAACGGTGGATGGCGATGGCAAGGTTAGAATACAGCGTATAACGTCGAAATTCAAAGTGGCATCGACTCGAAAATTATCAGTCCCAAAATTGGAGTTGAGCACTGCACATCTGCTTGCTTGTTTCCCTGTCAAAATTAAAAAGTCATCACAAAAACTTTTAACATTTTTCTTTGGAGCCATCAGATCGTTCTTTGTTGGAGATCTAGTTTCTGACATTCAAGAAAACACGTCTAAGTGTACTTGGCGATTGATGCCAACTCAATTTAATCCTGCCGATCTAGTTTCAAGAGGGTGTACGCCTACAGAACTACAAGAGTCTATTTGGTTTCAGGGGCCGTCATTTCCCGCACGATAATTTGAAATCACTCTCACCAGGACCACTCAAGTTGCAATGGGCCTTTCATTACATAGTATGTAATACACAACAGCTGCATTTTGGGGACAAAATTGATTACGACAATGGGCTGCAGAAGCAAATAATGCGGAACCTTCCTTTTGAAAGGGTGCGGAGTCGATTTTTGAGGACCTGCAAACATATACCTGAGAGTTCCGGGCAAAGAGCCGATCAAAGAATACATTGCCATATTCGTATGCTAGTCTTCTAAGGCCGTGCATATCGAGGGGTATCGGATTTATCACACGATGCTTTAGTCGCAGCTCTGTAGCGTATGATTGCTAGGCGAGGGCGACAATGCAGCTATTTTTACTGGTGAAAGTAATCAGATGAAAGAACTTTAGGATTTACTTTTCAAAAAACCCAACAATCAATTGTTCACTATTGTCCTAATATACATAAACTTTTGTATCATTCCCCACAGCACCACATTTTGGAAGACTGTGGGAGGCAGCAGTCAAGAGTGCCAACGGATTAATGAACCTTGGCCTGTTTAATGCTCGTTTGACCTTTAAGGAGTTAACCACCGACGTGACGGATGTAGAAGCAATTTTAAACTCCCGTCTATTGTCCCCTCTTTCTCCAGATCCCAATGATTTGGATGCATTGACTCCCTGCCATTTTCTGACGAGCATTGACAGAATACCCTGTGGTAGACGAAGACGAAATTGGAGCGCTTGGAGTCATCGACTTGGTTCTCATACACGAGGCTAATTAGGGATAGGCTAAAATATCTAACAATTCAAGTTCTTAATTCCATCTTACTGACCCTTAGCGGGTACTCTACAATAATCTAATTTAACTTATCTCTTTGCCTTTTGGCGTCTTAACTATCAACTGTTTTTTAGTCATTGGGACAGACTTTATTATGAAGGACTTATTGGACTTGTCCCTCTAGACAGTATTATCGTTACATAACCTAAAGCTAAACGTTATTACTCTATTTAAAACCTAGTATTACTTAATCTATGTCCGTTAGATTACAGACGTGTACACAAGGGCGTGTTAGTTATGTATATGTGGAACACATAATCCACACGCCGTTATACACCTTATTTCTTATTAACCTTATTTCTTATTATTTATTATTAAACCAACTAGACGAACTATCATATCAGGCAGGGGCCGCAGAAGGCTCTAATGAACCGTGGAAGATACTCGTGTTCGCGGACGACAACCGATTTGTTGTGGCGTACTCTCTCATGATGTATATAATTGGGGTAATAAGCCCATACAGAAATAAAATCAGACTGTATGTAGAAGTCAGACTTCTTACAATGTGACTTTTTAAAATTGTCCATACTTTTCACGTTTGCCTTTACTTCACGTACTCAGACTCGCGTGTTCGCACAACCGGAGATAAGTCTTAAGACACTGTCTCTCGAACACCCTCATATTTTAATGTTTTCTGGTAAGAACTCACGATGAACACTGGCGGGGGACAGCTATACAGCATGACTGGCATTATGAATGCCATGTAGCGGACTACCTTTACCCTGGTATCATGAGGGCTGCTTTAAAAAGCTTACTTGCCGCAACAAAGGCTTTTCAAGTATTGGTCAGAGCCTTCTCTATATATTTGTAAAAACACGGAAAATTATCCAACCAAATGCCAAGATAACTAGCAACAGTTTTTACGACTAAAGGCTGACCCTGTGGGTCAACTAATCCGAACTTCTTCCAGTTTACGCGCGAGTTACAATAAAAGAAACCCTGATGTGTTTTGCGGTGTTCTTAAGACTGAATATTATGCACAAATTCTTATTCTACCTTACAAACTAATTTCCTAACTGTCAGCATTTAAGGTTCAGTAGCTCATGCAATATGATCGCAATGACCCACATCGATCGAGCAGCGATTGACTCATTGCGAAATGGGTAAAAGTGCAGGGTAAGGAATACTGAATTGCGAAGCAGTTGAACTTCAAATGCTGACACAGCAGAAGTACATCGTCGGTGTGAACGTCCAACGTAACTCGCGTATCCCTTGAGGCCATGGCCAGCGAGGTACGAAGAACACTTTGACATTATAGCAATGGTTTATGTAAGCCAAATCTGACGAACTTAAGGAGAAGGCCCTTTAGCCAAACGGTGTCGAACGCATTTTCGAAGTCGATCAGTCAGATCATCTTTTCGATTACCTTGATGATGCAAGGAAGAAGACTTCCGTCAATGGCGTATGAGTAGGCAGTCCATCAATAGTAGATCCAGACAATTCTTGCTTCTGGGTTATGATGGTATCTCGGTTGCAAACAGTTGTTTAAGGCAATTTCTATTACATCCCCATTCTCTTTGGCTAGGGCTTAAATCTCCTGCTATGATAAAATAGTTATCTTCCGCACACTTGGATTCTTGCAAAAAGAGTTTCGATCTCTCAAATGAAATTGTGATCGAAATTTGATCTATTTGGCGCAAAAAGAGCGATCACATATAACCGCTTACTACCCAAGAGCGATATGCGTGCGATGCACGTCTGTAGCAACTGAAATCTACGAGCTTCTTTGTTATACATGATGTTATGGGAAATGTTTTTGTTAATTAGAAGAGCGACCCCGACCCCATGATGGGTGCGATCTCTCCGAATTATAATATAATTTCTATACCTTCGCTTTTGCATTATCACACAAATTTACAATCACCGCAAGGATCTTAGGGTTGCGCTCAGCTATTTATTGACTGTTGCGTTTGTTCACCAAACAACTGCGAATATATAAATTTCCCTCGGATTGCTTGTTGAAGGAACCGTTGTTCTAGCCATGGTGTACCCTCAGCTTGTTCAGCGAGGATGTTTTGGATCTGGGTCATCTGCCGGTATGCCCAGCAAGATGGACAAGCATAATTCATTACATTCGTCATAATCATCATCGCCATCGATGTTGTTGAAATTGTATTATTTTCCTGAAATTTGGGATCAATCCGAAGGCATTACTTTTCCAGCTAATCTTTGTTTTCCATGTTTAAGTATTTTGTATTTTTGTATAATTGGCATTACTTTTTCAAATAAACTTTGTTTTCCATGTCTAAGTATTTTGTATTTTTTAAACTCATTTCTTTGTATTGTATTGATTGAATCTTATTCGAAGAATTGTCGTTTTTGTTTGACACTCACATTCTGGCGAATGAATGTCAGTTTGCTGTTAGTAGAAAACGACGACGGTTGCTTGTTCGGGGCACAAAAAGTTAATTTTTATCCTTTTAACTTCACCCCCAAAACATAGGATAGGAAAGCACTCCTCAACCTACACTGTGATTTTCTGCGTTCGTCATGATCAGGACAAGGACGGTTCTTTCCGGTTCTGTGTGGACTACCGGATAACAAACAACCTTAAACGCTTAACCCCTCCCGTATATAACATCGACGCTAGATAAGGTCAGTGATGCAAAGTTTTTGTCATCCCTGGATTTAAAATCCGCTTATTGTGCAAATACCGGTAGAGGAGAAATCACGACAGTTCACAGCCCTGAAGGTTCCAAATAGAGGCATCTTCCAGTTCAAGAGCACCACTTTTGGGTTGCAAAATGCACCTGCAACGTGGCAGCGTTTCATCGACACTGTACTAGGCTTATACCTGGAACCACATGCATTCGTATATCTGGATGATATCACTGTGGTTACGAATGAGTTCAATACGCAACTCGAAATATTGACGGAAGTCTTTAAAAGAGTAGGCGAAGTAGGCCTTTAACTAGATGAAGAAAAATACAACTTGTGTACTTTGTGTTATTTGCACGTCGACCCGGAAAACGTTCAGAGTATGGTTTCCTGCACCGAAGAATGTTAGTGAAGTTCGGAGTTTCCTAGTTGTGGTCGTTTGTAGATGACGTCTCGGATTATGGTGTACGAGCAGTGCTGAGTAAAACGTTTGAGGGTGAAGAAAAGGTCATCTGTTATTTAATCAGTTCGCTGAATAGTTGCAAGAGAAACTATTCCACGGAGAATGAGTGCTTGTCCGTACTATGGGTGGGTAGAGATGTTGCTTGCTGAATTACACTTGTGGCAGGTTGCCGAGGTGGTTGCAACAATTCGACTTTGAGATTATTCACAGAAAGGGAAAGGAACACTTTGTTCCAGATTTGCTCCACCGGGCCATAGAGGTGACGGCTAGGATCGCTGAGATTTGTGGCTCAGAATGATGAATGAAGTTGTGGCTAACCCCTTCACATATTCGACTTGAAAGGTCATAGTAGGAAAATGTTTATAATGTCCATTTATTTGAACGGTAGACACTGACAACGGAATTATGAAAACTTTAAGGAAGTGCTACAGGCGGCTTGGTGTTTCCCAAAATAACTTTGTGAGTGGTGACAAACCTTTCACAATGCGCATAAATCGCTTTTCCAAATATGAAATTTGTGACCATAGGGGTAAAAAGATACTTGATCTTGCGGATACATATGACTGCAGTATTCGAAATAGAAGTTGTGGAGGCTTTTATTGTGGGGAGTACACATTTATCCATAGAAAAGCAAGTTCAGTGTTTGATTGCTGTTGAATGTCTGGAGATTGGAACTTCCTCCTTAGCGACTTTCGGATAGGAATAGAAACTTTCTCGGACCACATGAAACTCGAAGTTAAATGTTTAATACCTTCGAATGAGAGGAGTATAAGGCAATTATACATTTACCAAAACTAATGTGGAATGACCAAACGCGAAATATGTATCACAGTTATCTAAATTCTTCCCCGGAGATGACGGAGATGCACAATAGAACCCTTGAATCAGTAATATTTAAGGTTTAATATTCCAAGTTATTTGCCGCCTTTATATACAACGGACTTACCTGTTGAATTGAAAATAAAAAAGTTTTGCAGGAGTTTTAAGGGCTTAGAATGAATTAGCCGACAGTCGATTAAGTATTGGCATTACTGAATATTGGGCAGATATACATACAAACAGAATCATAAAAAACTATGTGAATTCTTCGTTGACTTTCGAGCGGCCTTCGACTGCATAGCGCAACATACGTAATGTTACGTTGAGCCGTTTGAAAAAAAGAAATAAAACACACCGTACTCTTAAGAGGAATAATGTTGTTTGCTCAACTATCAAAACTAGACTCAATTAAAACCTCCACCTAAAATGTAACGGAAGTTGCGAAATTGCATATCATACAATATATTAAGTAGGGCAATGTTGCTTAGCGGAAGAAAACTGGAAATGATTAGAATGCAGTAGATGGAGAGGTTAAAGGCAGTCGAACTGTGGTCAATAATCCACTTTAATAGGAATACTTAAAGTAAACAGATTTGTTAAGCGGATGTGTTGGTTCAGGTTGCGTCCGGGATGTAACACCTCCCATCACAGATTGTGGACTCTCCGGAGCCACTATAGTGTTAATTTCAACGTTCAACTTTATATTCTTTAATACAAAGACTGCACTGAGAATTACAATAATGATTATAATAAAAGATATTTACTCACAAATTACATATTCTTTTTTTTTTTTTGTTTTTTATTTCTGTTATTACATTTTAATTTTCTATTTCATTCAGCATAACTTTGTTCAAAAGTAATTTCTTATTTGTTTTTAAAACAGGGTTGAAAAAGTCCGGAATGACAAAACTGTGCTTGAATGCTTTTTCATTATTATTGCTTATAATTTGGCTATCAATTTTTATTAAACAATTATTGAAATTTATGAGAAAAGTGCTATTTAGGATTATTTGCCTCGAATCACAAGTACTAGTAAATTTAACATTTTTTGGTCCTTAAGTAGAAGTAATGTCTCTCTTAGATCTCAAATTTCAGATGCATTGTTTAAAATTTTCATACAGTTTTGTTTTAATACGCAGTTGTTACAAATTAGTAGGTTTTTTAGTTCAGTGTACTGGACATAATTATAGGTTTTGTTATTATATTCTATAATTTTTTGAGCATCAGACATAAAATCCCTGTTTCGGTTGTCCCCAATTGAAACCCAAAGCCTTATGAAGTTCAATTGCCCTTTTTGGATTTCGAATAACAACTATTATATTTTTATGATCAAGTGTTCCAAGCTTTATGTCTTTTAATTTGTTAAGATCAATGTCATATTCAATTATTTCCTCACCAGTTAAAATGTTGCTATGCAAAATTCCATGTCTTTTGCCTATGAGGTACTAGCGCGTAAACCTTGTTTCTTATCATATCAATTTGAAGCTGTGGAGTTGCAGCTTTGTCTTCCAAACCCGAGTTTTTTCAATATTAACATTCAAACTGTCCAAAATATTTATGATTATATATAATATAACTGTATCGTAGTTTATAGTGAAATTGACCTTTTCAAGATAGATCTCCATGAATCCCGCTTTTGTTTCCGTCCAGGTTAAGAAAAATTCTTAAATATCCATTTTACCTGAAAGTTTAGTTTTTTTTTTTTTTTAAATATAGAGTTTAGGTTTTTCCGTCTGCTTACAGCTAATTAATTTTATACACATATTACTAATTATCATCCACTTATTTCTTACAAATATAACTTAGGAATTTATTGATATTTTATAAGAAAAGAATAGAATATTTATTATATTGACGCATGTTAAACTAACTTATGCTAATCAATGTCCTCTAATTTTATCTCAGCAGAGCTTTTATTATTATCAATTCTTAATTCATTTCTGTCGCAGTTTTCTGTATCTATTTGAACTGCAAATTTTGTACGCCTTTTAATATTTACTGGATGAATAATTTCTAGCTTAAGTTTTCTATATATAGGTTCATCTCGTGCCTTTGTAATTTTTTACTTTCATTTCATTCGTTTATAATTTTTTCTTTACCTTCATTTAACAATTTTGCTATGTATTGCTTATCAACCTTACCTTACATCACATCCATCGGTTTTGCTTTTATTGTTGAATGAACCTGTTGTGCCATTCTACACATTTAAACAGTCTCTCTTAAATTGGTAATTCTTATTTCTCTATTTCCAAGACTCTCAGTTTTTCTCCGATTGTACTATGAAACCTTTCTATATCAGAGTTCCCTGTATGACTGCTTGGTTTGGTGTAATGTGTTTCAACTCCTTCTAGTCTCAGAAAATCTTTTTCAAATTGACCGAATTGAATTCATTATCTAAAATTAAAAGATTTGGCTTATCTTTTATTGAAGAAAACAACCGAATATTTTGTGCAATGGTGACACTGTTTCTATCTTCTAAGCAAAGTACGACTGCATGTTTTTAAAATCTGTCGTTGAATGATATGAAACTATGTCGTTTGTTCATATATATATATATATATATATATATATATATATATATATATATATATATATATATATATATATATATATAAATAAACTATCTGATTTATATGGCTTGGGGTTTCATTAAGATCTAAATTTGATTGGATTTCTATCGTATTTTGCTCTGTTGCACACATCACCATTATTGATATACTTTTGTATATATTTCTTTAAGTTCTTGAAATAAATAAACTTGTTCAATCCTTCATAGTTTTCGTTTATTCCAGCATCCTCTGATTCGGTTTTATGATATTTGGCTATATGGGAACATTTATACAATTCCAGCCTTTTGTTAAACAATTCGGTCAGTTTGTGTTGCACTTTATTATATTCGCGGCCTGACAATTCTGAGAAAATACCTATTTTTCTTGATTTTAAAAATCTACGAAATAGTTTCCTTTTCCGTTGTTGAGTAGTTCCTTTCACGTTCGTCCAAAGTTCTGCTGTCTTAACTGAGAGGATGTCCATCCTGTGTAAGAACTGCGCCTAACGCAAAGTCGCTGGCATCTGTAACTAGTTTGAATTGTTTGTCAAAGTCAGGGTACTTTAATATAGGTGCTTCCAGTAGTAATATTTTTAGCAATTTTTGAATAGTCCTTCACAAATTTACGATAATAGCCTGTTATTCCTTAGAATGACTTTTTTTGTTTTTGTGTTTCTGGTAGTCTTAGCTTTGGAATGTTTTCAATTTTATTCATATTGGGTTTTATCCCATCTATTGTAAGAATATATCCTAGGTATTCCGTTGTTTTGGTAAAGAAATTACATTTATCTAACTGAATTTTCAAATAGTATTCTCTTAGTTTATTGAACATTTTTTGTATATTTTCAGTATGTTTTCTCAATGTGGTGCAGAATTAAATTAAAATATCGTCTAGGTAGAAGACACATATTCGATTTATATATTCTCTAAGAACTGAATTTATTAATCTTTGAAATGTTGCCGATGCGTTCTTTAATCCAAACGGCATTCTTACGAACTCGTAATGTCCTAACGGCGTTGAAAATGCCATCTTCTTTCTATCACATTCCTTTATTAAAACTTGGTGAAATCCCTTAGCGAGGTCCAATGTTGTAAAATACTGTGCCCTTCCTAATTTTTCTAATATATTTTCTGTATTAGGGATAGGAAATTTGTCGCTCAAAGTAACTTTATTTAGTTTCCTGTAATCGATAACTATTCTCCATTTTTTTCTACTGGAGTTATCAATCTTCTTAGGAACGAATCATAACGGGGAGTTGTATGGGGAATTACTCTGTGTTTTTCCTGCACCAACATTTCTCCGACTTTTTTCATTTGGATTCTTGCAACGTATTTAAAAGAACATGTATTAATGAACTTGATTACGTTTTTATTAATAGTCAAGGCTTTCTTTTTCATATCTATAATTGCTTCCAGGTGTCCCAAAATATTTTGTCCTAAAATTGCATCGAAGGTTTTCTCTTTAAAGTTAATAAGTTTCGAGGTCATAAGTGATTCTTCTCTAAATTCTTTTGGTATGTCTGTTATTATTTGTTCGTATGCTAAACTTTTGCCACTAAGAGATTTTAGTCTTATGGGATAATTAGGAGTTTCATGTTCATATTGCGGTAGTTTTGTATTATGCAGCAAAGAAATAGATGATCCTGAATCAATAAGACATGTCAGTTTGTCATTGCCTATTGTAATTTCTACTATGGGTAAATATTTTCGGTAGGGGATATATGAAAATTTACATTTTGTTCGTAATGATAAACGCTCAGTGCTTCAGCATTGTTTGTATTATTATTATTAATTCTACAACTATTTCTTGTCTGTCTAGTATTTTGCCTATGATTAGCGAAACCATGCCTAGGATTTCGGGAGTTATTAAGATTATCTTGGGATCCGTTTTGTGTGGTTACTGAATTCTCTCAGTTGTAATTACTATGCAAATTCTGTCTACGCTTAGTATTTTGCTGACTGAATGTTTGGCTAGATTGTCGATAACCTTGGGCTTGGTTAATTGATTGAGGAACAAAGTTGTGACTGGGGAAATATTTCGAATTATATTTTGTTTTCTCTAATTAAACCCTCATTCTCCAACAAGGCAAATGCTTTCCGTAAGCTTGTACAGATCTTATTTAAGACAACCGACGCCAAGTTAACATTAATATTGTTTATAAAAGCTCTTAACATAATTGATTCATTATTTTTTGGGCTGAACTCTGCTAGTTTGCTGAGATCATATTAATATTTCCCGTTTAACTTTACTTATATATTTCTTAATACAATAAAATATTTACCTACACAATAGTTTCTTCTGGAGAAGACTTTGCGATAATATTGGTGGTAAGATTCCTGAACTCCAAATTTTCTTACTAGTGCTGATTTTGTATCGCTCCATCGGAGTCCTTCACCGAGTTGTCGAACAATGTCCAGAGCCGGTCCTTGGATTTTATTAATGATTATATGTTGATATACATAGCCTGTTGCCTGTTGACCTGGATAACTGTCAAGTGGCAAAAGAACATCAACTTCTCGTAGAAAGGAAGTGAGGGCATAACTATCGTCACCACGGAATTCATGGATTCTTGGCGCATATTTTATTACATCGTTTATGCTAAGGGTAAGGGTAATATCTTGAGTCGTTGTTTCAGGATTAGAAATTTTTACTGAATAGTTATATCTGTCACTTTCGGTATGAAAACATAAATTTCTGTTCAAATCGGACCGTTCACTTTTGCATTTCCTCATTCACGGTTGTTCTATTCTACTTTTACTATGGTATACTACCCTTTCCACTTACTATCGATCATTTCACTTTTTTCGTAACTTGTTCTTAAGAACTGTCTCAGTTTCAAGCGAAGAATTGGTTCTGTATAGATCTTCTGAACTATACTCTGTCCACTGCGGCAAATACGTAATGCTACGTTGAGCAGTTTAGGAAAAAGAAATTAAACGCACAGAACTCTTAAGAGAAATGGTGTTATTTATTCGATTACCAAAACTAGACTAAATTAAATGTTCTTAATCGAATCTTCGCTGACCTTATCGGTAAGATGTTGTTGAACGAAAGTTGCGGAATTGTATATCATACAATATATGAAGTAGTGCAATGATGTTTACCGGAGGAAGACAGGATATGATTAGTACGCAGTAGATGAAGAGGTTAAAGGGAATCGAACTGTGGTCAATTATCCCGTTTATGGAGAATGCATAAAGTAAACAGATTTGTTAAGCGGACTTAACACGCGCTGTGCAGAAATTATGCGTCTTATTTGAAGCTGAAGATTTCGAACCTGGTTCGACCGGGCAAAATGTATTGAACTGATGCATGTGTGCCGACTGATGACATCCCTGGAACAGAGCCCTCACATATAGCAGAGCCCTGCATTCGACGACTGCGTACCCACCACGCTGATGATCACCGCGTGGCCTGTGCCACAGCCACAGGGTAACAGCATCATGGACAACGGCGCCTGTCTGCCACTAATTACCATCGTCCCTCTGGTTTAGCGGATGGGACGGCTTTTATGATGATGTGCGGCCTCTTTGTCCCGACTCTTCACCACATGTGTAATGAATAGTATAATTTCCGAGCTACACTCCAGATTGCACTAATAAAAAGTGGTTTTCATTGGTCCTGTTTCTTTTTCTATTATTTGAACGTTCGGTCCCTATACGCAATGTATAAAATAAAATATAGAATTGAAATGAAACCTAAATATGTCAGAAATGAGTAAATATTTAATATAAAGTGGGGAAGTCATACACCTCGAGGGCACATCGGGGTTGTAGAGTTCGAACCGAGTAAATAATAATTAATGAAGATAACGAAAAAAGTAATACTAAAGTATGGAAACAAGATTTCGTAGCCGAATTACACAGATGTACGTTGTATTTAGAGTAAAAAGCTTGTGTTTGCGATATGCAACCGTGCAATTTGTATGTTTTCTTGTCCGATTTTTCGTGGAATGCACACCAATAACTCACATTATCGAATCGAACATGGGTCGGAATATACCCCCTTTTTGTTTCGGGTTTCGGTGGAGTTTGAGTTGATGCCGATGGTCGACCCACTCCACGTTCCATGGCAAACTGCTTAGTTCACATATACCTGCAAATGCTTCTTCCTCCAAATCACCGATTTGAATTGTTGTGAATCGTTCGTCATATTAATCAATTCGCCATTGAATTTGCCACAGGTATGTTCATATTTTCACAGGTGGCTTTACCCATTTCAGTCGAATCCAAACACTGATCAATAAATGTCTCATTTCTGCAGCAACGTAACCTGGAATGGTCAAATTGTAGTCGCTTTAAAAGTCTTCAACTTCGCTGCCCGTCTCATTGTCGGTCCGAACAGAATTCATCAGCTCTTCGATTCATTAATTTATGAAATTAATGTATATTAAATAAATCGCTGCCCGTCTCATTGTCGGTCCGAACAGAATTCATCAGCTCTTCGATTCATTAATTTATGAAATTATTATTTCATTAATGATTATAGGTTGATGTACGTAGTCTTTTGCCTGTTGACAGTTATCCAGAACTGGCAAAGAGTATCAACAAAGACTGTGAGGGCAAAACTATAGTGACCACGGTATTCATGAATTCGTGACGCATCTTTTATTATTCGTTCATGCTCAGAGTAAGGGTAATTTCTTGCGTCGTGCTTTCGGAATTAGACATTTTTACTGAATAGTTATAACTGTCACTTTCGGTATGAGAATATACATTTCTGTTGAAAGAACCGTTCACTTTTGCACTTTCTCATTCACGGTTTTTTTTTCTTAGTTTTATTCTATTTTGATAAGTAATGCAACTGATGAATATTTTGGTATCCCACTATTTCCGCTTATTATTGTTTATATGACTTTTCTTCTCACTATCGATCACTTCTCTTGTTTCGGAATTTGTTCTTAAGAACTGTCTCAGTTTTAGGCGAAGAATTCGTTCTGTACAGATCTTCTGAACTGTTCTCCTTCGACTGCGCCAAATACAATATAATATTACGTTGAGCCGTTTGAAAAAAAAAATAAATAAAAGAGAAATAAATATTTATAATATTAATTTTATATATTATTATATTTATAATTATTAAGAGAAATAATGTTGTTTATTCAATTATCAAAACTAGACTCAATTAAAACTTCTTAAGCGAAACTTCGCTCACCTTCAAATTATTTCTCATTGCAAACTGTGCATTATCGGTAAAATGTTTTTGAACCGAAGTTGGGAAATTGCATATCATATAATATATTTAGTAGGGCAATGTTTTTTACCGGAGGAAAACTGGGAATTATTAGTATGCAGTAGATGGAGAGGTTAAAGGGAATCGAACTGTGGCCAATAATCCACTTTATGGGGAACACTAAAGGTAAACAGATATGTTGGCATGAAATATATTGTCAATCTGTTAGACACACTGGACTCGAATTTAAATTCGAAATAAGTCATTTAAACTAAATCTGAACTAGTAGGGAAATTATACAAATTTGTTTCGGCCAAACATGTGATTGTCCGTAACGAGGAATTGGAGTGGAAGGAATTGGTAGGGAAAGCAGATAGGAAAAATATTAATTTGACAGAATATCACGACAATGATTTGGCAGGGCATATGGGGGTAAAGAAAACTTTAGCTGGAGTAGGGACCATGTACTATTGGCCGAAAATGGGGGAAGATATTACCCCGTATGTGTTTAGCTGTAGTCTATGTCAGCCAGTGAAACCAGTGCACACCAAACCGGCTGGTAGGTGGGTGGTGGGATCACATCAAAGGTCACAAAGTGGATACTCTTATATTTCAACCGTGGTGGAATGCCTTACCAAACTTGCACTGTTGTTCCGCTTGTGAACAGTATGCGTTGTAAGTTGTGTCAGATATACAGTGCACTAATCCGATTTACTGCGCTGAACGGATAAATGAGATATTGAAAACAACCCATGCAATAAAATTAATAAATAATATATAATATATAAGGAAGTTCGGGATGTTTTATAAAAATGGGTGAAATACTACTGTAGCGGAAGCCCACGTAGGCGATGAAGGTACCGCGAATAGATCGGGCGAGATGGTAGCTCGACGAAATATGGTGCTGTCAGATGCCGCAAACTATTACGCAGGTAAATGAGCGCCGAAATACGTAGGACCATCTGAAATACAGGAAAGGGTATCCCCGTGGGCCTATTAACTCGAAGATGAGACCAGAAAACAAAGATTCATGTGGACCGTAAATGACCTAAGACCCTACCGAGAAAGGGACTAACAGCGGAATAAGAGGGAAAACTGATATCGAAATAAGCTTTGCCAGCAAATGCTACGAGGTTGTTGCTGGCATAAATTGCAGCGACAAAAGATAAGTTCGAAGATACTGGTCCTTGAACGAGGTAAAGGGAAAGCTTGAACACGTCGCCAACATATCGTAGCCCTGTTGAAAGTTGGTCTGCAAGGGAGCTCACGCGACGATAGGGATCGCGGTGAGCCCAAAGGAGGACTTATCCGGGAACAACTAAAAACCAAATTCGAAACAAACAACAAGACAAACAAACCTCCTAAAAGTAGACCTGCAAACGGGAAGTTAAAAAAAGCCCGCGGCAAATAATATAGACATATAATTCATGAAAAGAAAAACATCAAATAATAACATAAAACACATAATAAAAGAATATAATTCTAACTTTTTAAACATACAATAATACCTGAAACAAATCACATAACACATAAATGAATAAAACGCCAACATGCAAATACGTAACACAAAAAAAAATAACACGAAAAGGTCACGCATGAATGAATATGCTCACATGTACGTATGCGTATGCGTATATACATATGTTCTTCGTCGAGCGAGAGTGAAAGGTGAATGAATGTTTGCTTGATTGTGGATGCATGGAGGGAGTGAGGCATCGAGAAAAGCTGCCGGTGCACTTGTGGTGATTCTCTTTGCACTGGTAGCCGACCAGCGGGGCATTATGATGGACGGAGCGGGCATACGAAGTAAGTTCCTTGATATTATTAATTAAAAAAAAAATACGACTTTACTCCTCGTTCTAAACAGACTTCCAGAATTCGATATTACAATGTTGCATGAGACATCTCATTTGCAGAGGTGATTGCATGAACTTTATGTGGGGCGGATGGCACCCAGACGCTGAGTCGGTAAGTCTGCAGTTGATGCGATCACCTGTGCAATCACATCGATTTTGGTGAAAATACAATAAATATATATCTGCTGGAATGCATCTGGTAAATTATGATGAGTCAAGGATCCTCCTCCCCGCCTTGGAATAGAGCAACTGTCAGAGTGATGTAAGTGGGGCTGCAGCGATAGACTGCAACATGGGGAAGTCATTTCCAACGTTCTTCTTCTTGTTCATGATTGTGACAACTATTTAGATAATGATCAAGAGCACGGCTGATGTACTGGTCATGAAGTGAAGAGGAAGGGTTCTGGTTCCGAGTATTGAAGCTTGTGGACGTAATTGCTGAGTGATGGTGGAATGCGGATCTCATCCCAAAACGTTTCAGGGTCATCTTCGTGCAGTATCCCATTGAGTGTCACGCTGTCATTCTGGAAGTAAAGAAGCGCTGTGCCTTCTATAGTCGTAGTTTGAGTGCTGAGAGTAGATTTGATAAGCGTTTTTTCTACATTAATAAAAAGTATATACTTTGACTTTAAAATGCTTCTGATCTTACATACATCATTAAGTGGACAATGCGCTGCCTTGTTTCTCATAAGATTCCCCAGGCATTCCATACTTGTTCTTCGCCTTGTTGTTGAGGTCAGTATGTAACTGATACTTTGGGGAAAAGTACGTTGCGTTATTGTATATACTTAGTGTTATAAAGAATATAAGTTAATTATTCAAAGACATCCTCTTCTTTTGGAGGCTAAACCACAAGTTTATTGAAAATATATTTCTAGCTTACATCTTACATAGAATTATCTTAAATGTAACTTAACCCTATGTGCTGCTCAGACGCTGCATCAGCATTACTTCCACGTTCGGTTCGCACAGTGGTGTTGAGTGCGTTCTGCTGACGCTATGTCTGTGCGCTACTGTGAGAACATTTGGTTCCCATAGAACCGAACGTATTTGGGGCACTCGTGTTAACTTATATGGCTTAGTAACTAATAGTTTGTATGGTTTAATTAATTGGTAGCGAAATAATATTGTGTCGTGGGATGATCAGAACACCAACCACTTTTCAGTCTTCAAATCAGTCAGCCACTTCAGTCCACTTAGTGTCGCACCCGCCATCTGCTAGGAAAATCGATCATAAAACCTATTTGTATTCCTATATTCATGAGATACTTAGCTACTAGACAAAAAGCTTAAAGCTAGTTAGACGAACAATGTTAGATGTGACTTACGGCCCTCGGCGGGCTCTCTAAGCTTAACTTAAACTTATGCTATGTCTTTCGATCTAAGGTAACAACGCATATATTGGAACAAAACATGGATATTATATGAACAAAATTAAATTAAGAAAATTGTACAAAAAACCTACTGTTTTCTTAAAACTTATATACTCACCAACATACTACCGCAAAATAACTTAGAATACCTTAAGCTAAACTTATATATATACGTATATGATTATAGGAATAGATGCGATGAATGCTTAGGTTGGCTATCTTAAGGATTAGTTTCGAATGAGTGTTGAACTCAATCTTTCCGTGAACTTAACGCCAAGATACTGGGCCTTTTCGTTTGTTGATATTTCTGTACCGTTAGGGAGTACTATCTCCATGCTTCGACATTTGGCTGCTGATCTGCATTCACATCTGGATGGCCTTCATAAGCACATAATCACCGATTTCACAGCATTGATACGAATATCCCATTCTAAGTATCTATCAGCTATCTGTGGTGACGTCGAGCTGGCATAAGTCAGCGAGTCATCTGCAAACAGACAGCAGTTCACTGTGTCGGTTGGATGTGGTTGATCTGCCGTGTAGATGTTGAAAAGCAACTGTCCCGGCTTTGATCCTTGTGCAACTCCCGCCATGGTACTACGCTCTGTTGATTTGCTGCCTTCAATGTGCACGTAAAATCTTCTAGAATGCAGCTGCAGAGGTTGGAGGGGAATCCCATCTGGTTCAGCTTGTACATGAGTCCCTCAATCCAGACCGTATCGAAGGCCTTTTCTACGTCCAGGATGCAGGCGATGGTATAAATATCGAAATGGTGGTCGATTCCGACATTTCAGTTGGATAATTATTACAGTGCAGTTCAGTTCGTGATTTAGTAGAGTTCAGTTGGAAATTTATACAGTGGGTTCGAAAGTGTTAATGGTATCCTGAAAGGCAGCAAAGAGTTTTTTTTTTATAAAGTAATAGTGATCTTTGAGGTGTAATAAAGTATAAGAAGTAAATCAGTGTTTGCTAGAAAATAAATTCTTGTAAATCATGAATTGTGAACTTTTGTGCTCCATTCGCCACAATTCAGTGATCGAAGCGTATTGGTGAGCAATTTGATTAATTTTACGTAGCCTCATTTCTACGAAACGTAACATTTGGGATTGTTGCGTCACAATTTGGTGCAATTGTGATTTTATAAATGGGAAATCTTAAGAAAGACCTGGTGCCGCGATGTCTTTCGACAGTCGGTGGAAGGTCGGAATCATCTGGAATAATGAGCCCGGTAGATCTGGCATAGGTTTTTAATAATTATCAAATTGAACTGATCCGAATCTGATGATCCCACGTTACTATATGTATCAATTAATATATATATCATATATATATACATATATATATATATATATATATATCACATATATTATTCATTAATTCATATTTATATTTAAGTTTGTTTCTTTTTTTGTAGTTTACGTTTATGAAGTTTTTTGTTTCCTTTAGTTATTGTAACGAACTTAACGTCCCTTTTAGTTATATGCTTCGGTAATGGAGGCATTAGTTCATTTTGCCTCACTCCCTTCCTGAAAACGACCTCATCTTCCTCAACCTCTTCTGGTTCTTCTCTGGATATGTTTAGTTTCTCGATTCTATCCGCTGTTAGCTTGTCTTCTCTTTCATGGAAATTGGGTGATTCATTAGGGGATTCGTTAAGCTTGTAAAATTTGAAGGGGCACATACAAATTTATTCGGAATGTCATTGAGATTTATAAAATATTTGTTGGTCCGAAGAATGGTTATACTGCTCCTACACGTTAAAGTGTATCAGCAGTGAAAATTTACCTATTATAGTCAGAATTTTGTTATTATTTATTGTGTAGATATGTATCTGAATATTTTCCAAAGGTTCAAGAGGATTTTCGGTTTTCTGAATTTGGTTTTTCAGGGATTTCGATCATATTTCAGTGTAAACTTCTCACAATTATTGATTATTTTTGTGACTATATATTATATATTTAATCACGGATGACTTTTTCCTATTCATTGTCAGTTCGTGCATTTGTTAATTAATTTGCATCTGTTAATTTTGCTATGATAGACGTATTTCGAAAATGCTTATTGAACAACTGAGAAAATGCCGTTAATTTCCTACATTGGAAATATTGTTTGAAAATATCTAACACTTTCTACGTATAACACGTCGTTGTCTATCACGAATTATTCTTTTAAGTGTCAAAGTTCACACTGGCCTCTAATACTACCTGTATACTAAACTCGTTCATAGGTTTTTCCGATATATATATCCCGTCATTTAAATTCTCTTGCGCACTGTCCAAGTTATCCACATTGTTGTAAAATTCTTGCTCATAGTCTGGGTTGGTGTTCTTGCTACGAATTAGGGCGTAAGTATTTGTATTTGTCTTTCCCTTTTTATAGACGATTTCGTAGTGAAAGGTCTATGGTCGGTTACTATTTTTAATTTTCTCCCAAATAAGGTCGAAAGGATCGAATAAATTGTCGATTGTAAAAATTGAATTCGATTGCCGATTCATTCGGTAGTTTCGGTCTCATCAGAAAACAATTGAATAATAATCGAATGGAATCTAGAATTTATTTCTAGTCTGGCGGGTTATAATTACTTATCATTCGAATAACTACTGACTACTAACACTAGAGAAGTCGATCAATGTATTAATTTAGCGCGAGAACAAATGACAAAAAGTTCTTGTCGCGACCTAACGATTCAGGAACATAAGGAGAATGAAAGAAAAACGCAAAAGAGAAGAACTCAAATATTACTCCACTACTTGGTTCATTTCTTCATTCAACACAAGATAACTCAGTCAATGTTGATATACATGTATGTATGTATGCAAATCGAAAACAAATTTCGGACTATGACTTTTTCTGGGTGAATTGTATTTGAGTAAAGCTTGTATATGGTGGACAGAGTTGTTTTTTTGTTACTGTGGTGTTTCTTTGTACAGTTAAGGTAAGTTTGATTTTATTGTTTCTTCGCAATTTGAAATACATTCACATGTACGTATGCGTATGCGTACTTATGCGTTCATACATATGTTCTTCGTCGAGCGAGAGTGAAAGGTGGATGAATGTTTGCCTGATTGTGGATGCATGGAGGGAGTCAGGCATCGAGAAAAGCTGCCGGTGCACTTGCGGTGATTCTCTTTGCACTGGTAGCCGACCAGCGGGGCATTATGATGGACGGAGCGGGCATACGAAGTGAGTTCCTTGATATTATTAATTAAAAAAAAAAATACGACTTTACTCCTCGTTCTAAACAGACTTCCAGAATTCGATATTACAATGTTGCATGAGACTTCTCATTTGCAGAGGTGATTGCATGAACTTTATGTGGGGCGGATGGCACCCAGACGCTGAGTCGTTAAGTCTGCAGTTGATGCGATCACCTGTGCAATCACATAGATTTTGGTGAAAATACAATAAATATATATATCTGCTGGAATGCATCTGGTAAATTATGATGAGTCAAGGATCCTCCTCCCCGCCTTGGAATAGAGCAACTGTCAGAGTGATGTAAGTGGGGCTGCAGCGATAGACTGCAACATGGGGAAGTCATTTCCAACGTTCTTCTTCTTGTATCTTACCATGATTGTGACAACTATTTAGATAATGATCAAGAGCACGGCTGATGTACTGGTCATGAAGTGAAGAGGAAGGGTTCTGGTTCCGAGTATTGAAGCTTGTGGACGTAATTTCTGAGTGATGGTGGAATGCGGATCTCATCCCAAAACGTTTCAGGGTCATCTTCGTGCAGTATCCCATTGAGTGTCACGCTGTCATTCTGGAAGTAGAGAAGCGCTGTGCCTTCTATAGTCGTAGTTTGAGTGCTGAGAGTAGATTTGATAAGCGTTTTTTCTACATTAATAAAAAGTATATACTTTGACTTTAAAATGCTTCTGATCTTACATACATCATTAAGTGGACAATGCGCTGCCTTGTTTCTCATAAGATTCCCCAGGCATTCCATACTTGTTCTTCGCCTTGTTGTTGAGGTCAGTATGTAACTGATACTTTGGGGAAAAGTACGTTGCGTTATTGTATATACTTAGTGTTATATAGAATATAAGTTAATTATTCAAGGACATCCTCTTCTTTTGGAGGCTAAACCACAAGTGCTCCCCCGTTTATTGAAAATATATTTCTAGCTTACATCTAACATAGAATTACCTTAAATGTAACTTAACCCTATGTGCTGCTCAGACGCTGCATCAGCATTACTTCCACGTTCGGTTCGCACACCGGTGTTGAGTGCGTTCTGCTGACGCTATGTCTGTGCGCTACTGTGAGAAGTTTAATTGCCATAGAACTGAACGTATTTAGGGCACTCGTGTTAACTTATATGGCTTAGCAACTAATAGTTTGTATGGTTTAGTTAATTGGTAGCGAAATAATATTGTGTCGTGGGATGATCAGAACACCAACCACTTTTCAGTCTTCAAATCAGTCAGCCACTTCAGTCCACTTAGTGTCGCACCCGCCATCTGTTAGGAAAATCGATCATAAAACCTATTTTTATTCCTATATTCATGAGATACTTAGCTACTAGCCAAAAAGCTTAAAGCTAGTTAGACGAACAACGTTAGATGTGACTTACTGGCCCTCGGCGGGCGCTCTAAGCTTAACTTAAACTTATGATATGTCTTTCGACCTAAGGTAACAACGCATATATCGGAACAAAACATGGATATTATATGAAAAAAATTAAATTAAGAAAATTGTACAAAAAACTTACTGTTTTCTTAAAACTTATATACTCACCAACATACTACCGTAAAATAACTTGACTACCTTAAGCTAAACTTACATATATACATGTATATGACTATAGGAATAGATGCGATGATTGCTTAGGTTGGCTATCTTAAGGATTAGTTTCGAATGAGTGTTGAACTTCGACCTTTCCGTGAACTTAACGCCAAGATACTGGGCCTTTTCGTTTGTTGATATTTCTGTACCGTTAGGGAGTACGTTAGGGAGTACTATCTTCATGCTTCGACATTTGGCTGCTGATCTGCATTCACATCTGGATGGCCTTCATAAGCACATAATCACCGATTTCACAGCATTGATACGAATATCCCATTCTAAGTATCTATCAGCTATCTGTGGTGACGTCGAGCTGGCATAAGTCAGCGAGTCATCTGCAAATAGACAGCAGTTCACTGTGTCGGTTGGATGTGGTTGATCTGCCGTGCAGATGTTTAAAAGCAACTGTCCCGGCTTTGATCCTTGTGCAACTCCCGCCATGGTACTCCGCTCTGTTGATTTGCTGCCTTCAATGTGCACGTAAAATCTTAGAATGCAGCTGCAGAGGTTGGAGGGGAATCCCATCTGGTTCAGCTTGTAGTCCTCAATCCAGATCGTATCGAAGGCCTTTTCTACGTCCAGGATGCAGGCAATGGTATAAATATCGAAATGGTGGTCGATTCCGACATTTCAGTTGGATAATTGTTACAGTGCAGTTCAGTTCGTGATTTAGTAGAGTTCAGTTGGAAATTTATACAGTGGGTTCGAAAGTGTTAATGGTATCCTGAAAGGCAGCAAAGAGTTTTTTTTTTATAAAGTAATAGTGATCTTTGAGGTGTAATAAAGTATAAGAAGTAAATCAGTGTTTGCTAGAAAATAAATTCTTGTAAATCATGAATTGTGAACTTTTGTGCTCCATTCGCCACAATTCAGTGATCGAAGCGTATTGGTGAGCAATTTGATTAATTTTACGTAGCCTCATTTCTACGAAACGTAACATTTGGGATTGTTGCGTCACAATTTGGTGCAATTGTGAGTTTATAAATGGGAAATCTTAAGAAAGACCTGGTGCCGCGATGTCTTTCGACAGTCGGTGGAAGGTCGGAATCATCTGGAATAATGAGCTCGGTAGATCTTGCATAGGTTTTTAATAATTATCAAACTGAACTAATCCGAATCTGATGATCCCACGTTACTATATGTATCAATTAATATATATATCACATATGTTATTCATTAATTCATATTTATATTTAAGTTTGTTTTTTTTTTTGTAGTTTACGTTTAAGAAGTTTTTTGTTTCCTTTAGTTATTGTAACGAACTTATCGTCCCTTTTAGTTATATGCTTCGGTAATGGAGGCATTAGTTCATTTTGCCTCACTCCCTTCCTGAAAACGACCTCATCTTCCTCAACCTCTTCTGGTTCTTCTCTGGATATGTTTAGTTTCTCGATTCTATCCGCTGTTAGCTTGTCTTCTCTTTCATGGAAATTGGGTGATTCATTAGGGGATTCGTTAAGCTTGTAAAATTTGAAGGGGCACATACAAATTTATTCGGAATGTCATTGAGATTTATAAAATATTTGTTGGTCCGAAGAATGGTTATACTACTCCTACACGTTAAAGTGTATCAGCAGTGAAAATTTATTTATTATAGTCAGAATTTTGTTATTATTTATTGTGTAGATATGTACCTGAATATTTTCTAAAGGTTCAAGAGGGATTTCGGTTTTCTGAATTTGGTTTTTCAGGGATTTCAATCATACTTCAGTGTAAACTTCTCACAATTATTGATTATTTTTGTGACTATATTTTATATATTTAATCACGGATGACTTTTTCCTATTCATTGTCAGTTCGTGCATCTACATTGGAAGAATTGCTTGCAAATATCTAGCACTTTCTACGTATAACACGTCGTTGTCTATCACGAAATATTCTTTTAAGTGTCAAAGTTCAGATTGGCCTCTAATACTATATATATATTACTTACTTACTTAAGGTGGCGCTACAGTCCGGGGTGGACCTGGGCCTCAACCAACAAGCGTCTCCAGCCAGCTCGATCTTTAGCTAGCTGTCTCCAGTTTCGCACGCATAGTTGGTTGAGGTCCCTTTCCACTTGCGTGCGCCACCTGATTCGCGGTCTTCCTCTACTGCGCCGTCCCTCGGGGGTGGATTCGAAGACTTTTCGGGTGACCTAGCCACCTCAATCGTTGGATCTTCACTCTTCTGGCTAAGTCGATGTCGCTAAACAGCCCGTATAGTTCGTCATTATATCTCCTCCTCCACTCACCATCTATGCAGACGGGACCGAAAATCACACGAAGAATTTTCCTCTCGAAGCAACCAAGAGCAGCTTCATCCGCTTTTGATAAAGTCCATGCCTCCGCGCCATATAGCAGGACTGGGACGATTAAGGTCTTGTAAAGCGTTAGCTTGGTTGTTCGAGAGAGGGCTTTGTTTACCAATTGCATTCTTAGCCCAAAGAAGCAGCGATTGGCAAGAGTTATTCTTCGTTGGATTTCAGCGCTGGTGTCGTTGTCTGAATTGATAGCGGTGCCTATGTAGACCAAGTTTTTGACTACCTCAAAGTTATATCTGTCTGCTGTAACGTTCTGACCGAGACGTCGGTGTTGGGTGTCCTTTCTCGTTGACAGCATATACTTGGTCTTACCCTCGTTTACCGCTAAACCCATCTTCGCGGCCTCCGTTGCAATACCCTCAAAAGCGCCATTGACATCACGCTGTGTTCTTCCGATAATGTCAATATCGTCGGCATATGCGAGTAGTTGGACGGACTTCTGAAAGATTGTTCCTCTGGTGTTGGCGTTCGAGTTTTGAACAATTCTTTCAAGAACGATGTTGAAAAAGTCGCATGACAGCGCGTCGCCTTGTCTGAATCCTTTTTTGACATCAAAGGTCTCGGTTAGGTCTTTACCGACCTTGATGGAGCAGCGTGCATTCTCCATCGTCATCCTACACAAACGGACGAGTTTGGTAGGGATGCCAAGACTAGACATTGCTCTGTATAGCTCGTCTCTATAAAGGCTATCATACGCGGCCTTAAAATCGATAAAAAGGTGGTGGGTATCGATTTGTTGCTCCTGGGTTTTCTCCAAAATCTGCCGCAGTGTGAATATTTGGTCGATGGTGGATTTTCCTGGCCTAAAGCCACACTGGTATGGACCGACCAGGTTGTTGACGAATGGCTTTAGGCGTTCACACAGTACGGCAGATAAGATTTTATATGCGATACTTAGGAGACTGATGCATCTGTAGTTGGCGCAGTTCAAAGGGTCTCCTTTTTTATGGATCGGGCAGACTGTGCTGAGGTTCCATTCATCGGGCATGTTTTCCTCCGACCATATTTTACAGATGAGTTGGTGCATGCTCCTTACCAAATCATCGCCTGCGGCCTTAAAAAGCTCGGCGGGTAGGCCGTTGTGTGCTCCCGCAGCCTTGTTGGATTTTAGTTTGGATATGGCAATCCTCACTTCATCCGGGTCGGGTGGACGGAATTGTTGATCTTCATCGTCCCTCTCATTGGGGTTGAATGGTTCGTTCTGCCTGACAGCGGAATTTGAAAATATCTTTCTAGCTTACATCTAACATAGAATTACCTTAAATGTAACTTAACCCTATGTGCTGCTCAGACGCTGCGTCAGCATTACTTCCACGTTCGGTTCGCACACCGGTGTTGAGTGCGTTCTGCTGACGCTATGTCTGTGCGCTACTGTGAGAACATTTAGTTCCCACAGAACCGAACTCATTTGGGGCACTCGGGTTAACTTATATGGCTTAGTAACTAATAGTTTGTATGGTTTAGTTAATTGGTAGCGAAATAATATTGTGTCGTGGGATGATCAGAACACCAACCACTTTTCAGTCTTCAAATCAGTCAGCCACTTCAGTCCACTTAGTGTCGCACCCGCCATCTGTTAGGAAAATCGATCATAAAACCTATTTTTATTCCTATATTCATGAGATACTTAGCTACTAGACAAAAAGCTTAAAGCTAGTTAGACGAACAATGTTAGATGTGACTTACTGGCCCTCTAAGCTTAACTGAAACTTATGATATGTCTTTCGACCTAAGGTAACAACGCATATATCGGAACAAAACATGGATATTATATGAAAAAAATTAAATTAAGAAAATTGTACAAAAAACTTACTGTTTTCTTAAAACTTATATACTCACCAACATACTACCGTAAAATAACTTAGACTACCTTAAGCTAAACTTACATATATACATGTATATGACTATAGGAATAGATGCGATGATTGCTTAGGTTGGCTATCTTAAGGATTAGTTTCGAATGAGTGTTGAACTTCGACCTTTCCGTGAACTTAACGCCAAGATACTGGGCCTTTTCGTTTGTTGATATTTCTGTACCGTTAGGGAGTACGTTAGGGAGTATCTTCATGCTTCGACATTTGGCTGCTGATCTGCATCCACATCTGTATGGCCTTCATAAGCACATAATCACCGATTTCACAGCATTGATACCAATATCCCATTTGGTATCTATCAGCTATCTGTGGTGACGTCGAGCTGGCATAAGTCAGCGAGTCATCTGCAAACAGACAGCAGTTCACTGTGTCGGTTGGATGTGGTTGATCTGCCGTGTAGATGTTGAAAAGCAACTGTCCCGGCTTTGATCCTTGTGCAACTCCCGCCATGGTACTACGCTCTGTTGATTTGCTGCCTTCAATGTGCACGTAAAATCTTCTAGAATGCAGCTGCAGAGGTTGGAGGGGAATCCCATCTGGTTCAGCTTGTACATGAGTCCCTCAATCCAGACCGTATCGAAGGCCTTTTCTACGTCCAGGATGCAGGCGATGGTATAAATATCGAAATGGTGGTCGATTCCGACATTTCAGTTGGATAATTATTACAGTGCAGTTCAGTTCGTGATTTGGTAAAGTTCAGTTGGAAATTTATACAGTGGGTTCGGAAGTGTTAATGGTATCCTGAAAGGCAGCAACGATTTTTTTTTGTTATAAAGATCACTATTTTGAGGTGTAATAAAGTATAAGAAGTAAATCAGTGTTTGCTAGAAAATAAATTCTTGTAAATCATGAATTGAGAACTTTTGTGCTCCATTCGCCACAATTCAGTGATCGAAGCGTATTGGTGAGCAATTTGATTAATTTTACGTAGCCTCATTTCTACGAAACGTAACATTTGGGATTGTTGCGTCACAATTTGGTGCAATTGTGAGTTTATAAATGGGAAATCTTAAGAAAGACCTGGTGCCGCGATGTCTTTCGACAGTCGGTGGAAGGTCGGAATCATCTGGAATAATGAGCTCGGTAGATCTTGCATAGGTTTTTAATAATTATCAAACTGAACTAATCCGAATCTGATGATCCCACGTTACTATATGTATCAATTAATATATATATCACATATGTTATTCATTAATTCATATTTATATTTAAGTTTGTTTTTTTTTTTTGTAGTTTACGTTTAAGAAGTTTTTTGTTTCCTTTAGTTATTGTAACGAACTTATCGTCCCTTTTAGTTATATGCTTCGGTAATGGAGGCATTAGTTCATTTTGCCTCACTCCCTTCCTGAAAACGACCTCATCTTCCTCAACCTCTTCTGGTTCTTCTCTGGATATGTTTAGTTTCTCGATTCTATCCGCTGTTAGCTTGTCTTCTCTTTCATGGAAATTGGGTGATTCATTAGGGGATTCGTTAAGCTTGTAAAATTTGAAGGGGCACATACAAATTTATTCGGAATGTCATTGAGATTTATAAAATATTTGTTGGTCCGAAGAATGGTTATACTACTCCTACACGTTAAAGTGTATCAGCAGTGAAAATTTATTTATTATAGTCAGAATTTTGTTATTATTTATTGTGTAGATATGTACCTGAATATTTTCTAAAGGTTCAAGAGGGATTTCGGTTTTCTGAATTTGGTTTTTCAGGGATTTCAATCATACTTCAGTGTAAACTTCTCACAATTATTGATTATTTTTGTGACTATATTTTATATATTTAATCACGGATGACTTTTTCCTATTCATTGTCAGTTCGTGCATCTACATTGGAAGAATTGCTTGCAAATATCTAGCACTTTCTACGTATAACACGTCGTTGTCTATCACGAAATATTCTTTTAAGTGTCAAAGTTCAGATTGGCCTCTAATACTATATATATATTACTTACTTACTTAAGGTGGCGCTACAGTCCGGGGTGGACCTGGGCCTCAACCAACAAGCGTCTCCAGCCAGCTCGATCTTTAGCTAGCTGTCTCCAGTTTCGCACGCATAGTTGGTTGAGGTCCCTTTCCACTTGCGTGCGCCACCTGATTCGCGGTCTTCCTCTACTGCGCCGTCCCTCGGGGGTGGATTCGAAGACTTTTCGGGTGACCTAGCCACCTCAATCGTTGGATCTTCACTCTTCTGGCTAAGTCAATGTCGCTAAACAGCCCGTATAGTTCGTCATTATATCTCCTCCTCCACTCACCATCTATGCAGACGGGACCGAAAATCACACGAAGAATTTTCCTCTCGAAGCAACCAAGAGCAGCTTCATCCGCTTTTGATAAAGTCCATGCCTCCGCGCCATATAGCAGGACTGGGACGATTAAGGTCTTGTAAAGCGTTAGCTTGGTTGTTCGAGAGAGGGCTTTGTTTACCAATTGCATTCTTAGCCCAAAGAAGCAGCGATTGGCAAGAGATATTCTTCGTTTGATTTCAGCGCTGGTGTCGTTGTCTGAATTGATAGCGGTGCCTAGGTAGACAAAGTTTTTGACTACCTCAAAGTTATATCTTTCTGCTGTGACGTTCTGACCGAGACGTCGGTGTTGGGTGTCCTTTCTCGTTGACAGCATATACTTGCCATCTTCGCGGCCTTCGTTGCAATACCCTCAAAAGCGCCATTGACATCACGCTGTGTTCTTCCGATAATGTCAATATCGTCGGCATATGCGAGTAGTTGGACGGACTTCTGAAAGATTGTTCCTCTGGTGTTGGCGTTCGAGTTTTGAACAATTCTTTCAAGAACGATGTTGAAAAAGTCGCATGACAGCGCGTCGCCTTGTCTGAATCCTTTTTTGACATCAAAGGTCTCGGTTAGGTCTTTACCGACCTTGATGGAGCAGCGTGCATTCTCCATCGTCATCCTACACAAACGGACGAGTTTGGTAGGGATGCCAAGACTAGACATTGCTCTGTATAGCTCGTCTCTATAAAGGCTATCATACGCGGCCTTAAAATCGATAAAAAGGTGGTGGGTATCGATTTGTTGCTCCTGGGTTTTCTCCAAAATCTGCCGCAGTGTGAATATTTGGTCGATGGTGGATTTTTCTGGCCTAAAGCCACACTGGTATGGACCGACCAGGTTGTTGACGAATGGCTTTAGGCGTTCACACAGTACGGCAGATAAGATTTTATATGCGATACTTAGGAGACTGATGCATCTGTAGTTGGCGCAGTTCAAAGGGTCTCCTTTTTTATGGATCGGGCAGACTGTGCTGAGGTTCCATTCATCGGGCATGTTTTCCTCCGACCATATTTTACAGATGAGTTGGTGCATGCTCCTTACCAAATCATCGCCTGCGGCCTTAAAAAGCTCGGCGGGTAGGCCGTCAGCTCCCGCAGCCTTGTTGGATTTTAGTTTGGATATGGCAATCCTCACTTCATCCGGGTCGGTTGGACGGAATTGTTGATCTTCATCGTCCCTTTCATTGGGGTTGAATGGTTCGTTCTGCTTGACAGCGGAATTTGGTTCTTCGTCGCCGTTATACAGTCTGCAGAAATGGTTTCTCCATATCCTCAGCATCGACTGTTACTCTACTACGATGTTCCCTTGATCATCCTTACATTCTTCGATTCGGACTTTATAACCTTGACTGGTTAACTTTACCCTTTGGTAAAACTTCCTTACCTCATTCCTGCAGTAATATCCCTCTAGTTTGCCGATCGCGCGCTTCTCATGCTCCTTCTTTTTTCTCCTGAGAAGCCGGTGTTCATCTCTCCTCTTCTGCTCGTAGAGCTCCCGAGCAGCTCTTGTCCTTCTTTGCAGTGCCGCTTTGTATGCTTCTTGCTTGGCTGCATTCGCCTACCGACACTCGTTGTCAAACCAGAGGTTTCGTTGTGGTGGCGGATTGAAACCCAGCACATCAGAGGCGGCATCTCTGATGGCTTTTTGGCAATGCTGCGACTGATCTTCAATACTTGATGTTGTCGGCGTAGGATTTCTTAAGAGGTTAAGGGAGGCACGATCGGAAAAGGATTTGGCAATCTCTTGCGATTGTAGCCGGCTGACGTTAAACTTCCTCACAGTATTTCTTTGTCTTGGCGGTGTTCGGCATATCCGCAACCTTATCTTGGCTACAACAAGGTGGTGGTCCGAGTCAATGTTGGCGCCTCGGAACGTTCGAACATCTATAATACTGGAGGAGTGCCTTGCGTCGATCGCAATATGATCAATCTGATTGACGGTTGATTGATCAGGAGATCGCCGTGTTCCTTTGTGGATATCGAGATGTGGAAATCTTGTACTGGCTACTACAACATTTCGCCCCGCAGCAAAGTCGATCAGCCTAAATCCGTTATCGGATGTGGTGTAGTGTAGGCTGTGCTTCCCGACCGTACTACCAAAGATGTTCTCTTTTCCAAGCTTTGCGTTAAAATCGCCAAGGACAATTTTAATGTCGTAGCT